>JAEQBH010007252.1:0-219925 GCA_016808115.1 Tetrastigma voinierianum | reverse complement strand
CTACACACATGGTGACTCAGCCTAATGCATGCCTAGACACGGTGCCTCGGCATAATACCAACACATGCCTAAGAAAGATGTCTCGGCCTAGTGCGTATTGCCCGGACACGATGAGGCGGGCTGGTGCATGCCGAGCCGCGTTGCCTCGGCCCCAGTGCCATGACGTATGCCTAAGCGAAGAGGTTCACCTCAGGCCTAGTGCAAGAGCGCTGAACCGCGGTGCCTCGGCACAGTACTGCGCTAAGCACGGTGCCTGGAGACCTATGGCCATGACATTCCTAGATAAGATTACTTGCCTCGGTGCAGTGCTGTAGAGACATGGTGCCTCGGCTAGTGCCATGACATGTATCTGGAAACGAGGCGCCTCGGCCTAGTGCATGCTTGGTGTCTGCGCCTACTTTTGCTCGTCAATGTGGCGCTGGAGCAGCTGAGCCCCGACCTTTCTCGATGCTTCACTATTCTCTCGAACACCCACCAAGGGCTTCACGGGACACTCTCCCCCGACTAAAGTATTTTGTGCTTCTTGCAAAATGCAGAGACAATTTATGGCTCCCACACCTCGAGGGCTCGATGCTTTTCTTTGGATTAACTCCGAATATGAATTAAAACCCGAGTGAGCACGCGGGCCCGCTTTATATAGGATGCTCGAGGGCAATCCTAAGTACAATAATGACTAGAGTCCTGCTCTAACTCTAGTGCTTCCCGATCCGGTGAAACCCGGCCTGATCAGCGCTTCCGCGCGTTAGGAGTCCCGGCCCGAGGGCGAAGAAACTCATTACCTGACCACGATTCCTTTATGGTAGGAGTCCTCCGTACCAAGTCTGTCCCGCCTAGACGTCTTCACTTTGAGACCTTCCTTTGAGTCGGGCTTTGGCATGGGAACTGTGGATTAGAGTCCTTCCTTTGGGAGTCCTACGCTAGGAGTCCTTGCTGCATGGGACTCTTAGGGCGCCAGGAATCCTTTATTTGCACTCTGGGTTGGATGCACCGCCCTGGCTCTTACGCCCATAAATAGGCGACGATACCGTAGCCCAGCGATTCGGTTTGCCTCCAGTGCGCCCGAGGCCCCTCTGGCGTGAGTGCGTGGCGGCCAGCGTGCGGCGCGTCGGCCGGATTACGCGCCTTAAGCTCATGTGCGTGCTTGGCTCACGCTTTGTGCCTCGGACACATGTTTTCCCAACCTTGCCTTTTTCGTTTTCCCTTAGGCGGGCCATGGGGCCAAGCCGGCGCCCTCATCTTGCCGCGGGACGCATGTTGGCGGCCTCTGGTCGGGGGCGGCGAGCCGCCATGCTGGGGTATTCCACAGCGTCCTGCGTTGACTTCAGCCGTAGCGTACTGAGGATCGGTGCTTCAAGCGCCTGATGGCACCCTTTCCCGGCTGCCTCGCGACGGGCGTCCTTCCACAATGAATCGGTACTCGGTCCACTTGTTCTTCCAGGTTCCCCCGTCTTCCTATCCTGCGGATGCTTTGCAGTATCTCTTTCTTTGAACTTCGACTCTAACCATGGCGGGTTAAAGCTTTGCTTACACTAAATCGGGGACTAGGATCAGCGTGATAAGGCTTCGAGGAAGCTTACATGTGGAATGTCGGGGGTGAAGCCCGAGCCTCTCTGTTGCTTCGGTTGTAGGCCCGCACGTTCACATCACGCTTCCTGAAACTTCAAAAGGGTCCATGTGGCTGTATTTCGAATGAAACCTCTACGAGATCTTGTGTTGCCTCTTCGGTACGGACACTCACTTTCGAGTACGGGATGAAGGCAGTGCGTTTCCTGACCACCACCAAAAGCGTCCGAAGCCACACTTTTCGAGCCAGCGATGAAGTCCATCGACACTGCTTGCCGCCCGGCTTCTCGGGAATGGGCGAGAGTACATAACAATCCGCTTCCTTCTTAGCTGATTGCTGTCAGCAGCGAGCATGGCATGTCTTGACATATGCTTGCCGCGTCTTCCTTAAATGCCAGGCGACGAAAAGGCAGGTGCCCGGCCCGGTGCGAGATGCTCACTCTCTGGGTGACCAGCCCGTCTCGTATCATGTGTTTCCTTCGGCCGACTCGTCTCGACTTGCTCGAAGGCACACGCCTGGCTTCCCTCTCGATACGACAACTCATTCTCGAGGCCGATGTCGCCTCGTGGTGCCATCTCTCACTGCTCTACCGACACGATGTTGAGTCTTGTGCGACTTCAGTCCTGGCTTCATTGTTTGAAGAAGCTCCGCATCCGCAGTGAGGCTCAAAACGATCCCACACGCTTGCCACTTCCTTCTACTTTCCAGCATCACAGCCACTTGGTTGTGTCGAGCGGCTTGTGCACCCTGCAAAATCAAAGTCGAAGCCCGAACTCTTGTCATCGAGCTTGTAGCGGTAAGCTTCTTCACGGTGAAGGTGTTGGCATAACATTGGCGATCCTTCACTAACGAGCAGGAGTCCCCATCAAGTAGTGCTTCGAGTCTCGAAGTCGATAAAGACGGCGCGGAGTCATCTCTTTCTCATGTTGTATGCCTTTCCTCATTGCATTCAACCAGGCTCTCAAAGGCTGCGGATCCCTCTTGCACCGGCAGCACTCCACCTGGGGCCGCGTGACGCGTCAGTGTGCGCCGAAGCGACAACTCCATGTCGAGGCGGTCTCAGCGCCGACTTTGAGGTGATGCATGCTTTGTGAGCCACGGAAGGCGAAGCTTGGCTTCTTCGCATCCATTCCTTCCTCTATTTTTTGAAAGATAAGGTGGAAACACTTGGCTATCTTGGGATAACCAGAGTATAAAATCTCACGTAGTTTGCTAAGCCGGGCAAGTCGCGGGTTCTGTCACCTTGGTCGGGGCTGGCCAATCTCGAATTGCTGCCACCTTCGCACCATCCATCCTTATCTCGGACTTTGAAATCGGTGGGCGAAACTTGATCTCGGTCTGAAGAACGAAACTCACACTTCTCTTTCTTGACATACAACTGGTTACGCCTCCCGGAGTCTGTCAAGCACCAAATCTCCCTGGTGTACCACGTGATCTTGGCAAGTCGAGTACACGTAGATCACTATGTCGTCCCAAGTATACCACGAATGAATCCAGGAAGTCGAATGGACATCATTAGCGAGGTTACAAAATGTAGCGGGGTACATTAGATCAAAGGCATAACTAAAAATTCAAAACTTTCCATCTTAGGGAGTTACACATGTAGTCTTTTGCCTCGTCCTTCGACCCGCGGCGCGCGCGCCAATATCGGGTCGCAAGTCTGCTTGGTGAAATTACTCGACCTTGCTTAATCGATCGAGCGACTCCGCCCGGCCAAAGGTATCGGATGCTTGTTCTTGATCATTGACTTTATTCAGTGCCGTCAATCCACACATCAGGAAGCGTACCATCTTGGCTAATACGAAGCGACCTGCCTGCAGGTGCTCCATCACGCGGCACTACAGATTTGGACCGGACCAGCATCCGGCGACTTTCCGGTCATTTGCTTCCATGACTCTCTCGACTACGGTGGACTCATCAGATAGGGAGCTTGAGCAGGAGGTCTCGACCACGGCCGCGAGCTCTATCGATGATCCGATGCACTGTCGGTGAAGCTTCTTGAAGCTGACTCGGGAGCATAACATCGACAAATCTCCTCGGTACAGCATGGGGCTATGGCATCGGCGCACCGACTTAACTGTCGGCTTGATCTGCCGTCATTCTTGCTTGACAGCAAATGTGTTAACTCACCCTTCCCTAAGGCCTTTCTCGAGGTTGCCGAGGCGACCGGTCTTCTCCCACTGATCTCGCCGGCGACTTCAGCGTCATAGGCCACAAGCATCTTCTCATCCTTGATCCAGCAGTCCATTCAAGTCTTGGTAGCGAAGGCTACCTTGGCCTCTTTGGAAGAAAATAAGTTACTATGTAAGTAAGAATATCCGAGGAACTGGGAGTCTATCGTACCTTTCAATCCCATCGAATTGCCATGTTCTTTGCCATACCATGCGTCTCTTGTGCTTGGTATTTGCGGCTTTGAGCTTGCGTTGTCTGTCTTTAGCTAGCTTTAAAGCCCGGAGTGCGGCTGCTTCCCTTGTTGATCTGAGGGTGTGGGTTGCCCACTTGTCTACCAATACCACAATTTTCCACTTCTGCCCTCAGTCAACAACTCAACATATCATCAGATCCTACATTAGTCGCTGAGCACATATCGCATTAAACCAGCTGAAGGGATTGGCTGCGGTAGGGACCTCTGCTCATTATCTTCCATAACCGGCTCGAGTGCATTGAGCTTCTCCTTAACCACTGGGCAATCCCTCGCTCGATGTGGCCATCGCCGAGATAAAGCATCCGACGGCACGGTAACGTGAGGGAAGTAGCCCTCTCCCCACTTTAGCACAGTATCACTGTGGGGCTTCTGACCCCTTTGCCTCCGCTCTTGGAGGGCTTTCATCGACTTAGGTTCGACTCTTTCTTTGTGGCCTTTCCTTTTGGGTGGGAGTAGAGGAAGAGAGAGAGAGAAGAGAGGGTAGAGCGCAACCTTGCACCTCCTCCACCGTCGAATAAACAATCATTTTCTCGCTCGTTCAGTGATCTTGCGAGACACCTGCCTCTCGATTCGGTTGAGCGTGCTACGTCGGACATGGATTGAGCGGCGCTGCCGAACATGTCCTTGATGTCAGAGTCCGGCGACTAAACTCCTTCATAATCTCTGGCGAGCCCGTTTGGCTTCGTTCTTGAGGGCTAGCCTTCTCACGTGGCGTGTTGGTGGGCCAGAAGCGATCCCGCCGGTTCACTTTTTAAAGATCTCCGGCTCCACCGGGTCTTTGGTGGCCCGGCGATCATTGGTAGCTGCGTTAGTCCGCCACCAAAGCTTTGCATCACATCCAAATACGCCAGTGGTTATCGTTTTTGTTCTGCACAGGTATTCGGCGGCGATGGTATTGCTGCAATGTCCCGGAGGAAGTTCTCGAGTCTTTTCTTGACTGCCTTGGCTTCACAAGAATCTTGGGCCGGTGCACTACCGCACCTTCGCGGGAGGCGGATGCCGCCGCGGCGGTGGCGTGCCACTGCACCAGCCGGCCGGCCAACACGATCTCCCCCTCTAAAGTCTGATCGCTCCTCGAACTCTCGGTCGCTATTCGGTCATGGAATGACCGTCCGTTCCTCACGGCTCTCTCTCGGGTCTCCGTCGATTCATCTTGTGGTCGAGTCGCGGGCGGCATCGGCGATGCGAGTCGAGAAAGGGTGGAGTTAACTCGGGTTCTGTGCCTATCTGCGTCAAGCACGGACACCTGGGTGCCTACCGGCCTCTATCAGCACTGCTCACGTATTTTGGCGCGTCAGGCGCGAGATCATCGCGTTGGCGTCGTGGCGCTACGATACCGAAACTGTGCGCTACTTTTTTGCTCGTGTGCGGCGCCCTAGGAACCCGCTAGGCAGGCCTTCACGATCCACCTCTATTCTCGTTTAAGAGACTTCTGGGGCACTCTCCCGACTCGTATTTTATTAGCTACTAAAATACTGAGACTCTTCGCATAGCCTCCCACACCCTCGGGCTCGATGCTTTTCTTTGGATCCAACTCGAGGAATATGAATTAACCAAGAGTGACACCAGAGGGCTTGCACGCTATATATAGGATGCTCAAGGGCAATCTAGTACAATAATGACTAAGAGTCCTACTCTAACTCTAGTCTTCCAATCGGCTTGAAACAGCCTGATCCTTCTCGCGTGGAGTCACGGCCGAATGAAACTCACATTACCATGACCACCGATTCCCACCATGAGTAGGGTCCCAGCCCACGGGAGTCTATCCCGCCTAAGTCTTCCGCTGAGAGACCTTCCGCCTGGGAGTCCGGTAAACTTAGGGTGTCTTTCATCCACAGGATTAGGAGTCCGGCACGGGATCCCTACCTTTGGTCCCTTCTTTGCGCAGGACTCCTTGGGTTCGTAGGAATCCTTGTTGCACTCGGATTAGGATCTTGCCGCCCAAGGCTCTCTGCCCAAAATAGGCCCCGACATTCGCCGCGATTCCGTTTGCCTCAAGTCGCCACGCCCACAGGGCCCCCTCCCAAAGCGCGTGAGTGCGCGTGGCCCGATGCTTGTGCGGCGTCGGCCAGGATTACTTGCACGCTTCCGCTCATGTGCGTGCTTGGCTCACGCTTGCACGTGCCCTCCGGACACATGTTTTCCCAACCTTGCACTTTGCTGGTGCTCCGCCAGGCGGACCATGAGGCCCCGAGAAGCGGCGCCCCTCATGCGCGGGACTACTCGTGTTATCTAGTCGAGGGCGATGCGCACGGCTAATGCATCCTAGACCGCGGTGACTCGGCTAGTGCATGCTTAGACCGCGATTGCCTCGGCCCTGCGTGCGCTGACATGCATGATATGCACCGACTTAGTGCATGCCTAGACAGGTGCCTGCGACTGTTGCCGTACGTACTGCACAAGGTGCCTCGGTCTGATCCTTTCCCGAGAACCGCGATTGCCTCGGCTTAGTGCCATGACATGCCTGGACAAGGTGCCTCAGCCTAGTGTCATGCCTAGAAACGGTGCCTCGGCTTAGTGCCATGACATACATAAATAAGGTTCATCAGCTAGTGCTTGCACCCCAGGAAAGTAATGTAAGTGCTTGGTAGTGTTTTGTACCGGGTTTCTCGGCCCTAGTTCAGCAGGCATGCTTAGACATGGTGCCTTGGCTTTGGTGCATGCCTAGACACGATGACGTACTTTAGTGCATGCAGACACGGTGACTCGACCTAGTGCATGCCTAGACCTGATGCCTCGACCTTGTGATGACATGCACAGAGCAGAGATGCCTCATTTAGTGCGTACTGAGCGCGGTGCCTCGGCCTAGTGCCATGACAAGCTTAGACAAGGTCCCTTGGCCTAATGCATGCCTAGACATGGTGACTCGGCCTACTGCATGCCTAGACACGATGCCTCGACCTAATGCCAACACATGTCTAGGCAAGATGCCTCAGCTAATGCATGCACTGAACCACTTGTTGACTTCGACTCAGTGCATGCCTAGACCGCAGTGCCTCGGCTAGTGCCAAGACATGCTGAATGACGTGCCTGGCTGGAGTGCATGCCTAGATAGTGACTTCGGCCTGTGCATGTAGACACGATGCCTTGGCTTTAGTACCAACACGTGAGCGAGATTCAGCAGCTAATCGTGCACAGGCAGGTGACTCGGCCCTATGAGTGCATGTGCCCTAGACGCTAGTGCCTCGGCCTAGTGCCATGACATTCTAGGCAAGGTTCCTCGGCCTAGTGCATTCCTAAGCTCACGATTCCACTCGGCCTCTTTGCCATGACCAGGCCAATGCGAGGTGCCGACGATGCGTACACTGAACGCGATTGCGCACCGACTAATGCGTGACCTGCACGAGCGCGATTGCCTCGGCTAGTGAAGTGGCAGACGATTGCCTCGACCCAGTGCCAAGCGACATACCTAAATGTGGTGCCTCGACTGGTTCAGCACTTTGAACGCACGGTTAGCTGACCTAGTGCTTTCACGAACATGTATAGTTGCCTCGACCCCACGTGCCATTACCCGACCCACGATTGCCTCGGCCCTGTCTGATAACATGCATACACAGAGATTACCGCTAGTGCAAGAAGCTGAACCGCGGTGACCTGCGACCCTAGTGTATGAATAGATCGCGGTGCCTCGGCGAAGTACCATGCACCGCGAACCGCCTGCAGTGCCTCGGCGAAGATGCCTCGGCACGTACTGGGTAAAGGTTTTTCCGTTGCAGTGCTTTCTTAGACACGATTTGCCTCGGGCCTAGTGGCATGACATGCTGGAAGCAAAGATGCGCGGCCTAGTGCAAGCCTAGAAATGGTGTCTCGGCCTAGTTCCATTACATACCTATGGGTTCTTCGACTGGTGCTTGCACAGACATGGTGCTTCGGCTTTAGTGCTTGCCTGAGCACGGTGCCCCTCTACCTAGTGCCATGATGTGCCTGCCTAGACAAGGTGCCTTGGCATAATTAAAAATACCTAGACACTTGTTAGCTCGGCCTAGTGCATGCACAGAAGACACGATGCCTCGACATAATACCAACACATGCCGCCTCTTTAGGCAAGATGCCTGCCGACTTTAGTGCATGCCTAGATACGGTGACTCGGCCTAATGCATGCATAGACACAGTGCCTTAGCCTAGTGCATGCCAAGACACGGTGCCTCGGCGTAGTACCACGCCTAGAAACGGTGCCTCGGCCTAAGGCCATCACATGCCCTGAGCGAGGTTGCCCCCTCGATCACAGTCAGCTTTCGTGAACCGCACGGTGCCGACTGTCTGCATGACATGTTTAGACAGGCGCCTCGACGAGAGGGTGCATGCTTAGGCATAGTGCCTCAGCCTAGTGCCATGCCTAGAAACGGTGCCTCGGCCTAGTGCCATGACATACCTAGATAAGGTTATTCGACCTAGTTCTTGCCTAGACATGGTGTTTCGGCCTTGTGCTTGCCTAGACGCGGTGCCTCGACCTAGTGCCATGACATGCCAAGACACCAGTGCCTCGGACTAGTGCCGTACTGGCCACGATGCCTCGGTCTAGTGCAATTACATCAGACAAGGTGTCTTAAGCCCGGTGCGGATAATATGGTGACTCGGCACAGTGCATGCCAAACCGCGATTGCCCGCGACTGGTACCATGCTAGACACGGTGACTCGGCCTAGTTCCATGACATGCCGAAGCAAGGTGCCTTGGCCTAGTGCATGATAAATATCGCGACTCGACCTTCAGTAATGCCTAGACACGATGCCTCGACCTTGGGCCCATGACATGCACAACAAAGGTGTAGCCGCTGGCTCCCGTTACTGAACGCAATTTGCCACCGGCTGGTGCCGCTAGCATGCCTAGGCAGAATGCCTCGGCCTAGTGCGTACCTAGACCGCGTGCCTCGACCCCTAATTTCATGACTTGTGCACGGACAAGGTGCCTCGGTCTAGTGCTTTTATGAACCGCGGTGCCTCGACTGTGCCGTGAGATGCTGGAAGGTGCCTGACCCGATTACCATCTTGAAAGCAGGATTGCCTCGGCTAGTGCCATGACATACATAGATAAGGTTCTTCGACCTAGTGCTTGCCTAGACATTGTGCTTCAGGCTAGTGCTTGCCTAGACACAGTTCCTCGGCCTAGTTCCATGACATGCTTAGACAAGGTGCCTTGGCTAGTGCATGCCTGAACCGCCGCGGTGACTTCGGCTGTGCATCTTGAACCGCGATTGCCTCAGCCTAGTGTCATGACATGCCTAGACAAGGCGCCTTGGCCTACCGCATGCCTAGATATGGTGACTCGGCCTAGTGCATGCCTAGACATGATGCCTCGCCCTTGTGCCATGACATGCCTAGACAAGGTGCCTTGCTTTAACCGTGCTGAACCACGGTGCCTCGGCTGGTGCGACACACATACCAAGGCAGATGCCTCGCTGTGCATGCTAGACAAGGTGACGAGGCCTAGTGCCGCCTTGACCGCGATTGCCTCGGCCTAATTATGACATGCCTAAGCAAAATGCCTCGACCTAGTGCATGCTAGATACGGTGCCTCGGTAGGGTGTCATGACATGCACGGACATGGTGCCTCGCGGTCTCTTGCTTTCTGAACACGATTGCCCTCGGCCTAGTGCCATGAAATGCCTGGATAAGGTGCCTCAGCCTAGTGTCATGCCTAGAAACGGTGCCTCGGCCTTGTGCCATGACATACATAGATAAGGTTCTTCGGCTAGTACTTGCCAAGACATGGTGCTTGTTTAGTGCTTGCACAAACCGCAGTTCCTCGACTTTAGTTCTATGACATGCTTAGACAAGGTGTGCTGGCCTGAGTACATGCCTAGATAGGAGTGACTTTCGGCCCTAATACATGCTGAACCGCGGTTACTTCGCCCTAATGCATCCCAAGACACGGTGACTCGGCCTGGTATGCCTAGAAGCGTTTGCCTCGGCTGATGCGAACATGCACAGGCGGTGCCTCGACTGGTATGCCTAGATAAGGTGACTCGGCCTAGTGAATGCCTAGAGACGATGCCTCGGCCTAGTACCAACACATACCAAGGCAAGATTCCTCGGCCTAATGCATGCCTAGACACGGTGACTCGGCCTAGTGCATGCCTAGACACAGTGCCTCAGCCTAGTGCCATGACATTCCTAGGCAAGGTTCCTCAGCCTAGTGCATTCCTAAACACGATTCCTCGGCCTACTGCCATGATAGGCCAATGCAAGCTGCCTCGGCCTAGTGCATGCCTAGACACAATTCCTCGGCCTAGTTCCATGACATGCTTAGACAAGGTGCCTTGGCCTAGTGCATGCCTACACACAGTGACTCGGCCTAGCTCCATGACATGCCTAAATAAGGTGCCTCGACCAAGTGCTTGCATAGACACGGTGCTTCATCCTAGTGCTTTCCTAGACATGGTGCCTCGGCCTAGTGCCATGCCTAGCCACGGTGCCTCGGCCTAGTGCAATAACATGCATGACAAGGTACTTGTCTTTAGTGGATGCTAGACGCCGCGGTGACTCGGCCTTGTGCATGAATAGATACGGTGCCTCGGCCTAGTGCCATGCCTAGACACAAAGCCTCGGCCTAGTGCCATGCCTAGACACAAAGCCTCGGCCTAGTGCCTCGACATGCCTAGACAAGGTGCCTCGGTCTAGTGCTTTTTTAGACACGGTGCCTCGGCCTAGTGACATCACATGCCTAAACAAGATGCCTCGGTCTAGTGCAAGCCTAGAAATGGTGCCTCGGCCTAGTTCCATGACATACCTATATAAGGTTCTTCGGCTTAGTGCATGCCCTGAAGACCGCAGTTTGCTGAGCTGTCTTGACACATGTCTAAGAGCAAGGATGGCTCCCGGCCTAATGCATGCTGGAACACGGTGACTCGGCACAATGCATGCTGAACACGCGGTGCCTGTTTAGTGCGAGACATGTAGATGATTGCCTTAGCCTAGTCATGCCTAGATAGGTGATTGACCCTAGTGCATGCCTACACCTGCGATGCCTCGGCCTAGTACCAACACATATGCCTAGACAAGATTCCTCGGCCCCCAACCATGCGCTGAACGGTGACTGGCACAGTGCATGCACAGACGATTACCGGCCCCAGTGCCATGACATACCTGCCTTGAGGGTTCCTCGGCTAGTGCATGCCTAAACACGATTCCTCGGCCTACTGCCAAGACAGGCCAATGCAAGGTGCCTCGGCCGAGTGCATGCCGAGGCACGGTGCCTCGGCCCCAGTCTTGAGTGACCTACACCGACAAGGTGCCTTGGCGGTGTCATGCTTAGACTTGCGTGATTACTTAACTTTAGTGACATGACATACCTAAATAAGGTGCCTCGATCTAGTGCTTGCCTAGACATGGTGCTTTAGCCTAGTGGTTTTCCTAGACATGGAGCCTTGGCTTTGAATGCAATAGCATGCATGAACAAGATTGCCTTCGCTAGTGCGTAGCCCAGATACGGTCGCTCGGCTGAGTGCGTGAATAGTCACGGTGCCTCGGCTAATGCCTCGACATGCCCCTGAGCAAGGTGCCTCGGTCTTGGTTTCTTTGACCGCGATGCACCGACTAGTTCCATTACATACCTATACTAAAGGTTCTTATTTTAGTGCTTGCCTGAACATGTTTAGCCCCGACCTAGTGCTTGCCTGGACGCCGCGGTACACACCTAGTGCCATGACATGCTGAACTGAGGTCTTGTGGCTGAGTGCGTGCACAGGCCCAGCGGTGACCGGTCTTGTGCATGCCTGGACGGTGCCTCGGCATAATACCAACACATGCCTAGTCAAGATGCCTCGGCCTAGTACATGCCTAGACACGGTGACTCGGCCTAGCGCATGCTAGACTTATGATTAGCCGGCCTAGTACCACTTGCTAGACGCTGTTGTCTCGACCCCAGGCCATGACATGCCTAGACAAGGTGCCTCTGTCTGGTGGCTTTCCCTGAGCACGATTGCCTCGATTACAGATGTAATGACATGCCTAGACGAAAACGCCTCGGCCCCTCTTGCATGCTTCGGCACAATGCCTCGGCCCTGAATTAACGAAGCACAAATGAATGCTTGACTGTGCCATGACATACCTTGATAAGGTTCTTCGGCCTAATGCTTACCTAGACATGGTGCTCCGGCCTAGTGCTTGCCTAGACACGGTGCCTCGGCCTAGTGCCATGACATGCCTAGACATAGTGCCTCGACCTAGTGTCATGCCTAGCCACGGTGCCTCGGTCTAGTGCAATGACATGCCTAGAGAAGGATTCTTCGCCAAGTGCAGACACGGTGACTCGGCCTAGTGCATGCCTAGACAAGGTGCCTTCGCCTAAGGCATGCCTAGACACGGTGACTCGGCCTAGTCCATGCAGAAACCCAGGTGCTTGACTTTGAAGTGCCATGAAACGTACATAGATAAGGGTTCTTCGAGCTACAGTGCTTACTGGAGCATGATTGCTTCATGCTGTCCTTTGCCTAGACACGAGTTCCTCGGCCTAGTTCCGCGACATGCTTAGGCCGCAAGATGCGGCGTAGTGCATGCTGAACGCGATAGCTTCGGCTTTAATGCATACTGGGCCGAGGAGCCTCACCTAGTGACATAACATGCACAAAGAAGGTGCATTGGCCCTAGTGCATGCCTAAAGATCTTGAGTGACTCGGCATTGTCTGATGACATGCACAGACAAGGTGCCTTCACCTATGTAAACCTGGAACGCGGTGCCGCGGCAGTGCCAACACATGCCTAGGCATGATGCGCCGACCTAATGCGTGTGCCTAGACCGCGGTGACTCGACTGGTACATGCTGAACACGGTAGCTTCGGCTGGTACGTAATGCCTAGACACGGTGCCTCAGGCTAGTGCCAAGACATGTCTAGAAAAGGTGCCTTAGCCTAATGCATTTCAGATAAGGTGATTCAGCCTAGTGCATGCCTACACACGATGCCTCGGCCTAGTACCAACACATGCCTAGGCAACATTCCTCGGCCTAATGCCGCCTAGACAAGGTGACTCGGCCTAGTGCATGCCTAGGCATAGTGCCTCAGCCTAGTGCCATGACATACCTACGCAAGGTTCCTCAGCCCAGTGCATGCCTAAACACGATTCCTCGGCCTACTGCCATGACAGACCAATGCAAGGTGCCTCGGCCTAGTGCATGACAAAGCACGGTGCTGACTGATCTTGTGAGCTGCCTCGCGGCAAGGTGCGCCGAGCAGTGCCATGCTTTAGACCGGTGCCTCGGCCCTAGTGATGACATACCTAAATAAGGTGCCTCGACCTAGTGCTTGCCTAGACATGGTGCTTCAGCCTAGTGGTTTCCTAGACATGGAGCCTCGGCCTAGTGCCATGCACAGCCGCGCGGTGCTCGGCTAGTGCGATAACATGCATATCTGAGGTGCCTTCGCGGTGCATGCCTAGATCACGGCGAATGAGCTGTGCATGAATAGACCGCAGGTGCCTGACCTAGTGCTACTCGACATGCATAGACCAGAGGTGCCTCGGTCTAGTATTTGCTCTTGGACCGCGATAATCTCGGCGAGTGGCATGACATGCCTAAGAGCAAGCGAGATGCCTCGGCCTAGTCTGAAGCCTAGAAATCTTTGCCGCGGCTTTAGTGTCATGCCTACGGCGGTGCCTCGGCTGGTTCCATTGACATACCTATATAAGGTTCTTACGCACAGTGCTTGCCTAGACGGCGTGGTGCTTAGGCCTAGTGTTTGCCTAGACCGCACCGGTGCCCTGCACTGCAGTGCCATGACATGCTAGTCGAATGCCTCGGCTGGTGCATGCCTGAACACGGTGACTCGGCTGGTGTACTTTAGACCGCGATTGCCTTCGGCCTGAGTACCCACGCTGATCCGCGGTGTCTCGGCTAAGGCCATGACATGCCTAGACGATGTGCCTCGATCTAGTGCTTTCCTATGCACGGTGCCTCGGCTTTGGTGCCGCGGCAAGCCCTGGAAACAGGCAGCCTCGGCTACTGAGTAGCCGACCGCGGTGCCTCGGCCCGGTCGCGACTTAGAAGAAAGCGGTGCTTAGACAGTGCCATGACATACCTAGATAAGGTTCTTCGGTCTAGTGCTTCCCTTGACACGGTGCCTCGGCCTAGTGCCATGACATGCCTAGACATGGTGCCTCGGCCTAGTGCCATGCCTAGCCACGATGCCTCGGTCTAGTGCAATGACATGCTTAGAGAAGGGATCTTCGCGTGGCCGGACACGGTGAGCTCGACCTAGTGCATGCCTAGGCAAGGGAGCCTTCGCCTAAGGGTCTTTGGAACACGGTGACTCGGCTAGTCCGTACAGAGCCAGGTGCCTCGGCTTTAGTGCCATGACATACATAGATAAGGTTCTTCGGCTTTAGTGCTTACCTAGACATGGTGCTTCGGGGCTATTGCTTGCCTAGACAGTTCGTCTAGTTCCATGAGCATGCTTTAGGCAAGGTGCCTTGGCTTTGAGTGCGTGCCTAGACCGCGATGACCGGCTAGTGCGTACTGGGCACACGGTGCCCTCACCTTAGTGCCATGACATGCCTCAAGAAGGTGCATTGACCTAGTGCATGCCTATATATGGTGACTCGTCCTTGTGCCATGACATGCCTAGACAAGGTGCCTTTACCTAACGCAAGCCTAGACACGGTGCCACGGCCTAGTACCAATACATGCCTAGACGAGATGCCACGACTGTCTCATTCTAGACATGGTGACTCGGCTAGTGCATGCTGAACCGCGGATGCCTGAAGCCCGAGTGCTTTATGCACAAGCGGGGCCTCGGCCTAGTGCCATAACATACCTAGATAGGTTCTTTGGCTTTAGTGCTTGCCTGAACATGGTGTTTGGGCTTAGTGCTTGCTGAACACGAGTGCCTCACGCCTAATGCCATGACATGCGAGATAAAGTTGCCTTGGGCTAATGCATGCCTAGACACGGTGACTCGGCCTAGTGCATGTCTAGACACGGTGCCTCGACATAATACCAACACATTCCTAATCAAGATGCTTCGACCTAGTGCATGCCTAGACACAGTGCCTCAGCCTTGTGCCATGACATGCTTAGGCAAGGTTCCTCGGCCTAGTGCATGCCTAGACACGGTGCCTCAGCCTAGAGCCATGACTTGCCTGGACAAGGTGCCTCTATCTAGTGCTTTCCTAGACAAGGTGCCTCAACCTAGTGCCATGACTTGCTTGGACAAGGTGCCTTAGCCCAGTGCCATGCCTAGAAACGGTGCCTCGGCCTAGTGCCATGACATACATATATAAGGTTCTTCGGCCTAGTGCTTGCTTAGACATGGTGCTTCAAGCTAGTGCTTGCCCGGAACCGCAGTTCTACGGCTTAGTTCTAAGACGCATGCTTCCAACAAGATTTGCGCCCAGCCTAGTGCACATGCCTATACTGCGGTCGCCGACCTAATGCATGCTAGACACGGTGCCTGCCGGCCCTAGTGTCGTGACATGCCCTGAACAAGGTGCCTTGGCTCGGTGCATGCACTAGATATGGTGACTCGACCTATTGCATGCCTGAGCGCGATACCTCGGCCTTGTGCCGAAACATGCTAGATAAGGGTGCCTTCTTTGCGCGCGTACTAGACACGGTGCCTCGGCCTAGTGCCAACACATGCCTAAGCAAATTCCTCGGCCCAATGCATGCCAAGACACGGTGACTCGGCCTAGTGCATACCTAGACACGGTCCCTCAACCTAGTGCCATGACAAGACTAAGAAAGATGCATCAGCCTAGTGCATGCCTATACACGGTGCCTCGGCCGAGTGCCATGACATGCCTGGACAAGGTGCCTCGGTCTAGTGCTTTCCTAGACACGGTGCCTCGACCTAGTGCCATAACATGCCTGAACAAGGTGCCTCAGCCCAGTGTCATGCCTAGAAACGGTGTCTCGACCTAGTGCCATGACATACATAGATAAGGTTCTTCGGCCTAGTGCTTGCCTAAACATGGTCCTTCAACCTACTACATGCCTTGACACGGTTCCTCGGCCTAGTTCCATGACATGCTTAGACAAGGTGCCTTAGCCTAGTGCATGCCTAGACACGGTGACTCGACCTAGTGCATGAATAGATACGGTGCCTTGGCCTAGTGTCATGCCTAGACACAGTGCCTCGGCCTAGTGCCTCGACATGCCTAGACAAGGTGCCTCGACATGCACTGAACAAGGTGCCTCGGGTCTGTATTTCTTAGACACGGTGCCTCACCTAGTGAAAATCATGCCTGACGAGATGTCTGACACTGTAGTGCAGAGCATAGCAATGGTGCCTCGGCACAGTTCCATGACAGCACCTATATAAGGTTTTCGGCAGTGCTTGCACTGCAGACTGGTGGCCGGCTGGTGCTTGCCTAGACACGGTACCTTTGCCTAGTGCCATGACATGCCTAGACAATGTGCCTTGGCTTTAGTGCATGCCCTGAACCGCGGGTGACTGACACAGGAAGCGGAAGTATACCGCACGATTGCCTCGGCATAATACCAACATGCCTAAGCAGATGCCTCGGCACAGTGCATTACTGAAACCTGATGACTCGACTCTTGCGTACTTTGAACACGGTACCTCAGCCTAGTGCCATGACATGCCTAGACAAGGTTCCTCGGCCTAGTGCATGCCAAGACACGGTGCCTCGGCCTAGTACCACGCCTAGACCGCGCGATTGCCGACCTTGGCGCCGCTCCCCGAACACGGTGCGCCTCGGCTAAAGCCATGACATGCCTAGAAAGAGTGCCTCGATGTAATTGCTTTCTTTCCTGAACCGCGATTGCCCGGCCTAATGCCATGGCGTGCGCGGCAAAGTCTCGGCCAAGTGCATGCTTAAGTTAGTGCCTCGGCCATTTGCCGTGCACGAAGCGATTGTGCCGACTAGTGTCATGACATACCTAGATAAGGTTCTTCGGCCTTGTGCTTGCTTAGACATGGTGCTTCAGACAAGTGCTTGCCTAGACACGGTGACTCGGCCTATTGCCATGACATGCATAGACATGGTGCCTTTGCCTAGTGTCATGCCTGCCTGAACCGCGATTGCCTCGATCTAATGCGATGACGTAATGCGGGCCCGAGTGTCTTCGCACAGTGCCACGGTGCGATGACTCGGCCTAGTGCATGCATGAGCCGATGTCACCGACTAGTGCCATGACATGCACGGATAATATTTGCCTCGGTCTGAGTGCTTACCTGAACCGCGGTGCCTCGGCTGAGTGCATGACGTACGGACAAGGTGCCGCCCGGTGCCATGCCCACAGAAATGGTGCCTCGTAGTGCCATGACATACATGAATGGGTTCTTTGGCTTTCTTTGCTTGCTTGAAACGAGGTGGTGCCTTGGCTGAGTGCGTACTGGGCACGATTACCTACGACTGAGTGCCATGACGAGACTAAGAAAGATGCCTCGGCCTAGTGCATGCCTATACACTGTGCCTCGGTCGAGTGCCGCGACATGCACGGACAAGATTACTTTCGATGCAGTGCTTTCTTTAGACAAGGTGCTCGACCACAATCATAACATGCCTGAACAAGGTGCCTCAGCTCAGTGTCATGCCTAGAAACGGTGTCTCGACCTAGTGCCATGACATACATTGATAAGGTTCTTCGGCCTAGTGCTTGCCTAGAAATGGTCCTTAAGGCTAGTGCATGCCTTGACACGGTTCCTCGGCTTTGGATTATGACATGCTTAGGCAAGTGCCTTGGCATGCTGCATGCCCTAGACGGTGACTGACTTTAGTGCATGAATAGATCTGAGTCTTACCGACTGAGTGCCATGCTGAACCGCCCGATTACCTCGACCTAATGCCTCGACATGCCTAGGAAACGAGATTATACCAGGTCAAATCTTTCTTACACCGCGTGCCTCGACCTAAATGGCATCACATGCACACAGAATAGATGCCTCGGCACAGTGCGAAACTGAAATGGTACCTCGGCTAGTTCCATGACATACCTATATGGGTTCTTCGACGAATTAGCACTGGAGCATGAGATTAGCCGGCTGTGCTTACGCCTGAACACCGGTGCCTGCACTTTGATGCCCATGACATGCCTAGACAATGTGTCTTGGCGTAGTGCATGCCTATACAGGGTGACTCGGCCTACTTCATGCCTAGACACGGTGCTGGCTAGTGCCGTAGCGTGCCTGAACCAGGTTCCTCGGCCTAGTGCATGCTAAGACATGGTCCCTCGGCCTTGTACCACGACTAGACAAAGTGCCTCGGCCTATGGCCATGACATGCCTAGACAAGGTGCCTCGGTCTAGTGCTTTCCTAGACACGGTACCCCGGCCTAGTGCCATGACGTGCCTAGAAAAGAAGCCCAACCTCGACCAGAGTCGCGAAGCTTAGAATTAGTGCCTCGACCCAGCGTCATGCTGAAAGCGATTGCCTGCGACCCTAGTGCCATGACATACCTGAATGGGTTCTTGACCTTGGTAACTTGCTTAGACATGGTGCTTGACTGGTGTGCTTACTGGCAGCGGTGCCTCGGCTTATTGCCATGACATGCATAGACATGGGGTGCCTTTGCCTAGTGTGCATGCCTAGCCACGGTGCCTCGTCCCCAATCAGGTGACGTACTTTGGGCAAAGGTGTCTTCGCCTGATGCGGACCGCGGTGACTTCGGCCTAGTGCATTCATAGACACGATGCCTCGGCCTAGTGCCATGACATGCCTGAATAAGGTGCCTGATGCAGTGCTTGCACAGACACGATTGCCTTAACCCGGTCGCCATGCACGGGCAGAGTGCCTTAATGATGCCCATGCATAAATGGTGCCTCGGCGTGGTGCCATGACATACATAAGATAAGGTTCTTTGGTCTCTTGCTTGCCCGACAGGTGCCTTGGCTTTTGATCAAAATACTGGAAACCGGTCGCACCGGCTAGTGCCATGACAAGACTAAGAAAGATGCCTCGGCCTTAGTGCATGCCTATCTGAGGTGCCTCGGTCGAAGTGCCACGTATGCTGAGACGAGGTGCCTCGGTCTGGTAACCTGGAGCACGGTGCCTCGACTAGTGCCATAACATGCCCCGAACAAGGTGCCTCGGCCAGGTGTCATGTGCCTAGAAATGGTGTGTCTCGACCTAGTGCCGTGACATACATAAAGATAAGGAGTTCTTGTTTACAATTGCTTGCCTAGACGCGGTCGCCGGTAGTGCATGCCTTGACGCGGTTCACCGGCTGGATTCCGCTGACATTCTTAGACAAGGTGCCTTGGCCTAGTGCATGCCTAGACCGCGATGACTCGGCACAGTGCATAAAATGATCTGATTGCCTCGGCTGGGGCATGCCTGGGCAGGTCGCCTCGACTAGTCGCCTGGCACGCTTTGAAAAAGGTGCCTCGGTGAGTCTTTTAACACACATTGTTGCCTCGACTAATGGCATCACGTACTGAGCAAGATGCCTCAGGCACAGTGCAAAAAACTAGAAAATGGTACTCGGCACCAGTTCCATGACATACATATAAGGTTCTTGACTAGTGCTTGCGAGACACGGTGAGCTCGGCTTTAGCGCGTGCATCTGTTGTGCCTCGGCATAATACCAGCACATGCCTAGGCGAGATGCGTGAAGCCTGGTGCGCTGCCTAGACAACGGTGACTTGACTGCGCATGCTGGAACCGCAGGTGCCCCTCGTTTAGTCTTGCGTGACATGCGCATCTGAGGTTCCTCGGCCTAGTGCATGCTAAGACATGGTGCCTCGGCCTTGTACCACGACTAGACACGGTGTCTCGGCCTAAGGCCATGACATGCCTAGACAAGGTGCCTGCGATGCGAATTCTTTTTTCCTGAACCGCGGTGCTTGGCCTAGTGCCATGACATGCCCTAAAACCAGCGGCACCGGCGAGTGCGTGCTTAGGCAGCACGGTGCCTCGACCAGCGCCATGCACAGAAGCGGTGTCTCGGCTTTAGTGCCATGACATACTGGAATAAGGGTTCTTAGGCCTAGTGCTTTGCCTATATATGGTGCTTAACGACCTGGTGCTTGCGAGCACGATTAATGCCGGCGAGTGCGAAAGTAACGTCTGCTGGGCATGGTCGCGCCATTTTTAGTCTTGCGTCTTTGCGAAATGGTGCCGATCTAATCTTGATGGCGTCTTATAGAAAAGGTGATATCTTAGCCTAGATGCGGATACGGTGACTAGGCCTAGTGCATGCATGAACCGCGATGCCTCGACTGGTGCCGTGACAAGGCTTCCAGACGAGGTGCCTCGGTCTAGTCGCGTGCCTGAACCGCGGTGCCTCGGCACTGTGCCCGTGACATGCACAGACGAGGTGCCTAAACCCAGTGCCATGCATATAAATGGTGCCTCGGCGTAGTGCCATGACATACATAGATAAGGTTCTTTTGCCTACCGCTTGCCTGAACAAAGATTAGCCAGTACAATTAACTTTGCTGAACTTGCAAATTCCTCGACTAGTTCCATGACATGCTTAGACAAGGTGCCTTGGCTTTAGTGCATGCACCTACACACGGTGACTTCGATTACAGTGCATGCTGAACCGCGATTGCCTGGCTTTAGTCTTCTGTGACATGCCCCTAGGCCCAGAGGTGCCTTGGCGGCAGCGTGCATGCTAGATATGGTGACTCGGCTGAAAGTGCGTGCTAGACCGCGATGCCTCGGCCTTGTGCCATGACATGCACAGGCAGTTTGCCTTCGTCCCTAGCGCGTACTGAACGCGGTGCACCGACTGGTGCCAGCAGATGCTGAAGCGAGATGCCTCGGCCCTAATACATGCCTGAACACGGTGAATCGGCCCAGTGCATGCCCTAGACCGCAGGTGCTTTCGGCTTGGTGCCATGACTTGTACTATGTAGTGCTGGCATAGTGCGTGCAGACTCTGCAGTGCCTCATAGAATGCCATGACATGCTTGGACTGAGGTGCATCGGTCTATTAACTCTAGACATAAAAAAAAAAAAAAAAAAAAAAAAAAAAAAAAAAAATTTTTTTTTTTTTTTTTTTTTTTTTTTTTTTTTTTCTCCCAGCATTGCTGAGCTGGTGCCATGGCAATGCTGGACAAGATGCCTCGACCCGGTGTCATGACTGACTTGGTGCCCCCGACTAGTGCCATTACATCACGTAGATAAGGTTCTCCGCTGATTCTTCCCTAGACATGGTGCTTCGGGGGCTGGTGCTAGAGACATGGTTCCTCGGCTAGTTCCATGACATGCCGAATGGAGTGCCTTGGCCTTGTGCATGCCTAGATATGGTGACTCGACTGGTGCATTAACAGACCACGGTGCCGCCAGCCTAGTGCATGCTTAGACATGGTGCCTCGGCTAGTGTCATGACATGCACAAACGAGGTGCCTTAGCCTTGTGCATGCACAGATATGGTGATAGGCTTAGTGCGTGCTAAACCGCGATGCCTCGACCTTGATAGCCATGACATGCCTAGACAAAGTGCCTTTGCACTAGCATGCGCAGGCAGGGTGCCTCGACTAGTGCGACATGCCTAGAAGCGAGATGCCTCGGCCTAATGCATGCCTGGGCGCGGGTGAATCGGCCGCGGCCATGCCTGAACACGGTGCCTCAGCTTAGTGCCATGACATGCTTAAGCAAGATGCCTCGGCCTAGTGCATGCCCAAACACGGTGCCTCGGCCGAATGCCATAACATGCCTGGACAAGGTGCTTTGGTCTAGTGCTTTCCTGGAGCCGCGATTAACACCGACTTTAGTGCAATGACATGCACGGACAAGGTGCCTCGACCGGAATGTCATGACCCGAGGAAAGCGGTGGCGAGCACGAGTCTTGACATACGCGGAATAGTTCTTCGGCCTAGTGCTTCCCAAGACATGGTTCTTCAGGCTAGTGCTTGCCTAGACATGGTTCCTCGGCCTAGTTCCATGACATGCTTAGCCAAGGTGCCTTGGCCTAGTGTATGCTGAACTTGTGGTGACTCGGCTGGAGTGCGTCTTAGACACGATTGCCTCGGCTGAGTGGCATAAAATGCGAAGACAAGGTGCTGGCCTTGTGCATGCCTAGATATGGTAACTTCGACCCTAGTGCATGCCTAGACTGCGATGTCTCGGCCTTATGCCGTGACAATGCCTAGACGAGTGCCGCCAGCCCAACTCATACACAGACAGGTCTTTTCGGCCTAGTGCGAACACATGGCTAGGCAAGATGCCTCGAACTAATGCATATCTGGATACGGTGACTCGGCCTAGTGCATGGCTAGACACGGTGCCTCAGCCTAGTGCCATGGCATACATAGATGGAGTTCTTCGACTGTTAGCCACTGGAAACGAGGTGCTTTCAAGCTAGTGCTTGCTGGGCAACGTTTCCTCGGCCTGGTTTCAAGACATGCTTAGACGAGGTGCGCTGGCCTGGTGCGTGTCTGAAGCATGTTGACTCGGCTTTAGTCATGCATGACACAGTGCCTGACTGCCTTGACACATGTCTAGGCAAGATACCTCGACCTAATGCATGCCTAGACACGGTGCCTCAGGCTAGTCCCAAGACATGCCTAGACGAGGTGCCTCTTGGCCAGGAGTGCGTGCACACAGATAAGGTGATTCAATAGTGCATGCCTACACCACGATGCCTCGACTGGCTGTCAACACACATTCTAGCGAGATTCTCGGCTGTGCATGCCTAAACAAAGGTGACTCAGCTGAGTGCAGCACTGAGCCGCGGTGCCTCGGCTGAAATCGACACATGTCCCGGGCGAGATACCGCGACTGGGGCATGCCTAGACACGGTGACTCGACTGAGTGCATGCAGGCCACGGTTGCCTCGGGCTAAGGTGCCAGAAATCTGCGCAGGCGAGGTGCGCAGGCTGAGTGCGTCTTTTGAATGGAGTGATTCAACCTAGTGCATGCCACACACCACGTGCCTCGGCCTATAGTACCAACACATGCCTGAAACCGAGATTCACGACTGTGCGCTTTGGAGCAAAGTGACTTGGCTAGTGCATGCTAGGCAGTCGCGCCGGCCCCAGTGCCGCTGACATACCTAGAGCGAGGTTCACCGACTTTAGTGCATGCCTAAACCACGATTCCTCGACTGCGCGGGCGACGAGGCCAATGCAAGGTGCCTAGGTAATAAGTGACCTGACGGCAAGGAGTGCCTTAACTTTAGTGTCATGCTTAGACACGGTGCCTCAGCCTAGTGACATGACATACCTAAATAAGGCGCCTCGACCTAGTGTTTGCCTAGACATGGTGTAGCCCCGACTGAGTGGTTTTTAGACATGGTGCCTCGGCCTAGTGTCATGCCTAGACAAGGTGCCTCGGTCTAGTGCTTTCTTAGACATGATGCCTCGGCCTAGTGGCATGACATGCCTAGACAAGATGCCTCGGCCTAGTGCAAGCCTAGAAATGGTGCCGCAGCCTAGTACCATGCCTCTGGCTTGATGCCTCGGCCTAGTTCCATGACACATGCCTATATAAGTTCTTGACCTATTGTTTGCCTAGGCGTGGTGCCCCGACGAGTGCTTGCTGAAGCACGGTGTATGCGCTGAATGCCATGACATGCCTAGGTGAGGTGCGCCCGGCTGAGTGCATGCACGGACCTGATGACTCGGCCCCTAGTGCATGCGCGACCGCGATGCCTGCTTATAATACCAGCACATGCCTAGTCATGATGCCTCGGCTTAGTGCATGCCTAGACACGGTGACTCGGCTAGTGCATGCCTAAGAGGCTTGATTGCCTACGCCTAGTGCCATGACATGCGGGCAAGGTTCTTGACCCTAGTGCATGCCTAGACCACGGTGCTTGACCCTAGTACCGCGCCCCAGACACGCGGTGTCTCGACTGGAGCCATGACATGCATAAAAAGGTGCTTTCGGTCACAGTGCTTTCCTAGACACGGTGCTTCGGACTAGTGCCATGACTTACCAAGATAAGGTTCTTCGGCCTAGTGCTTACCTAGACATGGTGCTCCAGCCTAGTACTTGCCTAGACACGGTGCCTCGGCCTAGTGCCATGACATGCCTAGACATGGTGCCTCGGCCTAGTGCCATGCCTAGCCCGAGGTGCCTCGGTCTAGTACAATGACAATGCCTAGAGAAGGTGTGTCGCCCACAGATCTGCGAGACACGGTGATTCGGCCTAGTGCATGCTGACAGGGTGCCTTAGCCTAGCATGACTGAACCGCAGTATTTCGGCTGGTCCATTACTTTAGAGCGGATTACTTTCGACCCAATGCCATGACATACATAGATAAGGTTGTTCGGCACAGTGCTTACCTAGACATGGTGCCAGGCTATTGCTTACTATGAACATAGTTCACACCACGACCCTAGTTCCATGACATGCTTAGACAAGGTGCCTTGGCCTAGTGCATTCCGAGACACGGTGACTAGGCCTAGTGCATGCCTACACACGGTGCCTCAGCCTGGTGCCATGACATGCCTAAACAAGGTGCATTGGCTTAGTGCATGCCTAGATATGGTGACTCGGCCTAGTGCACGCCTAGACACGATGCCTCGGCCTTGTGCACGCCTAGACACGATGCCTCGGCCTTGTGCCATGACATGCCTAGACAAGGTGCCTTCGCTAGCATGCTAGAAAGCGATTGCCCGCGACTTAGTGCGCGATACATGCCTAGGCAAGATGCCTCGGCCTAATGCTTGCCTAGACACGGTGACTCGGCCTAGTGCATGCCTAGACACGGTGCCTCAGCCTAGTGCCATGATATGCCTAGGCAAGATGCCTCAGCCTAATGCATGCCTAGACACGGTGCCTCGGCGTAGTGCCATGACATGCCTGGACAAGGTGATGCCGATGCACAGTGCTCTAGACCGCGGTGCCTCGGCCTAGTGCCATGGCATGCCTAAGCAAGGTGCCACGGTCTAGTGCTTTTCTAAACACGGTGCCTCAGCCCAGTGATATGCCTACAAACGGGGCCTCGGCCTAGTGTCATGACATACCTAGATAAGGTTCTTTGGCCTAGCTCTTGCCTAGACATGGTACTTGGGCTTAGTGCTTGCCTAGACGCGATGCCTCTGCCTAGTGCCATGACATGCCTAGACAAGGTGTCTTGGGCTAGTACATACCTAGACACGGTGACTCGGCCTAATGCATGCCTAGACACGGTGCCTCAGCCTTGTGCCATGACATGCTTAGGCAAGGTTCCTCCGCCTAGTGCATGCCTAGAAACGGTGCCTCGGCCTAGTACCACGCCTAGACACGGTGCCTCGGCCTAGTGTCATGACATGCCTGGACAAGGTGCCTCGGTCTAGTGCTTTACTAGACACGGTGCCTCGGCCTAGTGCCATGACATGCCTAGACAAGGTGCCTCAGCCTAGTGTCATGCCTAGAAACGGCACATCAACCTAGTGCCATGACATACATAGATAAGGTTGTCGACTTTAGTGCTTGCTGAACATGGTGCTTGAAGCTAGTGCTTGCTGAACCGCGGTTCCTCGGCACCAGTTCCGTGACATTAGCCGACAGGTGCCTTGGCCTAGTGCATGCCTATGCCGCGTCACTCGGCTTTAGTGTATGCTGGAACACGGTGCCTCGGCCCCAGTGTCGTGACATGCCTAGGCAAAGTGCCTTGGCCTAGTGCATGACTAGATATGGTGACACGAACTATTGCATGCCCTGGAACCACGATACACACACACACACACATATTGCCTTGTGCCGCGACATGCCTAGGCGAAGTGCGCTTCGCTGCGCATGCACAGAGCGAGGTGCCTTAGCACAGTGCCCGACACATGCCCTAGGCAAGATATGTATCGGCCCGATCGTGCACTAGACTCACTGATGACTTCGACTTCTAGTGCATGCACACGAACCGCGAGTGCCTCGGCTGATGCCATGACAAGACAAAGAAAGATGCCTCGGCCAAATGCATGCCTATACACGGTGCCTCGGCCGAGTGCCATGACATGCCTGGACAAAGTGCCACGGTCTACTGCTTTCCTAGACACGGTGCCTCGACCTAGTGCCATGACATGCCTAGACAAGGTGCCTCAGCCCATTGTCATGCCTAGAAACGGTGTCTCAGCCTAGTGTCATGACATACATAGATAAGGTTCTTCAGCCTAGTGCTTGCCTCGACATGAGGTCCTTGTTTGGTGCTTGCCTTGACTTTGTTTCTCGGCCCTAGTTCAGCGGCATTAACCCAGAGAAGGTGCCTTGGCAGTGCATGCCCTAGCCATGGTGACTCGGCCAACCATGCCTTGACCGCGATTGCCGTCTAATACTTGACACATGTCTAGGCAACATGCCTCGGCCTAATACATGACTAGACGCGTTTAACTCGGCCTGGTAGGATGCCCCAGGCCACGATTGCCTCGGCTAGTGCTGAGCATGTCTGGAAGCGAGGTGCGCCAACCTAGATGCATGCCTAGATGCTGAGGTGATAGGTCACTGGTGCATGCTATAAAGCGAGCCTCGGCTGTACCCCGACCTTTGCCTGAGGGCGAGGATTCTCGGCTTTGAATGCATTGCCTGGGCACGGTGACTTCGGCCTTGTGCATGCCCAGACCGCGTACCTCGGCTAGTGCCATGGCTGCATTTCTAAGCGGGTTCACCGAGCCTGGTGCATTCCTAAACACGATTCCTCGACTCTCTTTGCCAACGAGGCGTCTGAGGTGCCTTGGCCTAGTGCATGCCTGCCTAGGGACCCAGGTGCCTCGACCCTAGATATTAGATCACTGCGGGCAAGGTGCCTTGACCGGTGCCATGCTTAGGCCGAGGTGTCTACGGCCCTAGTGCCATGACATACCTAAATAAGATGTCTCGGCCTAGTACTTGCCAAGACACAGTGCTTCATCCTAGTGCTTTCCTAGACCTTTATTGCCGGCTTTGTGCCATAGCATGCCTAGGCAGGTGTCTTCGCCCTAACGGAAGCCCTAGACACGGTGCTTGACTAGTACCCGACACATGCATAGGTAAGATGCCGACTTTAATGCATGCCCTAAGTCTGGCTTCGGCTTAGTGCATGCCTAGACACAGTGCCTCAGCCTAGTGCCATGATATGCCTAGGGAAGATGCCTCAGCCTAAAGCATGCCTAGACACGGTGCCTCGGCCTAGTGCCATGCCATTCCTGGACAAGGTGCCTCGGTCTAGTGCTTTCCTAGACACGGTGCCTCGGCCTTGTGCCATGGCATGCCTAGACAAGGTGGCTCGTTCTGGTAGCTTTCCCTGAACCGCGATTGCCTCGACCCGGTGCTATGCCTCGAAAGCGAGGACCCCTCGGCACAGTGCCATAACATACCTAGATAAGGTTCTTTGGCATAGTGCTTGCCTAGACATTGGTGACTTCCACTTTAGATGCCATGACATGCGGAGAGCCAAGAGGTGTCTTGGGCTGAGTGCATGCCTGAACCGCGGTATTCGGCCTAGTGCATGCGTAGACACGGTGCCTCGACATAATACCAACACATGCCTAATCAAGATGCGTCGGCCTAGTGCATGCCTAGACACGGTGACTCGGCCTAGTGCAAGCTTAGACACAGTGCCATGACATGCCTGGATAAGGTGTCTCGGTCTAGTGCTTTCCTAGACACGGTGCCTCGGCCTAGTGCCATGACATGCCTGGACAAGGTGCCTCAGCCCAGTGCCATGCCTAGAATCGGTGCCTCGACCTAGTGCCATGACATACATAGATAAGGTTCTTCGGCCTAGTGCTTGCCTAGACATGGTGCTTCAGGCTAGTGCTTGCCTAGACACGGTTCCTCGGCCTAGTTCCATGACATGCTTAGACAAGGTGTCTTGGCCTAGTGCATGCCTATACTGCGCGTCACTTTCGGCTGTGCATTGCACCCAGACACGATTGCCTTAGCCTGGTGGCCGTGACATGCCTAGACGAGGTGCCTCGGCACAGGCATGACGAGACACGGTGCCTGAGTGCAGTACCACGCCTAGACACGATTGCCTCGGCCTAAGGCCATGACATGCCTAGACAGAGGTGCCTTGGTGCAGTGCTTTCCCTGTTTCACCAGGTGCCACGGCTAGTGCCATGACATTGCTGGAAACTGAGGCCTCGACCCAGAGTGCATGCTTAGGCATAGTGCTCGACCAACGCCATGCCTAGAAAGCGGTGCCCCTCGGCTTTAGTGTCATGACATACCTAGATAAGGATCTTCGGCTGGTACTTGCCCTGGGTGTAGTTGCTTGACTCTTTGCTTGCACAGACACGATTGCCTCGTCCCCAGTGCCGCCTGAACGTGGTGCCTCGACCTGGAGTGCCATGCCTAGCCACGATTGCCTCGATACGGAGTGCGATGACGTGCGCAGCCAAGGTGTGTCGCCTAGTGGAACACGGTGACTCGACCTAGTGCATGCGAACGCGATGCCTCGGCTTTAGTGCCATGACATGCTGGATGAGGGTGCCTCGATGCAGTGCTTACCTGAACCACGATGCCTCGACCTAGTGCCATGACATGCACGGACAGCGTGCGCCAGCCGATTCCATGCTAGAAATGGTGCCTCGCGTGGTGCCATGACATACATAGATAAGGTTCTTTAGCCTACTGCTTGCATAGACAAGGTGCCCCGGTATTGCTTGCACGAACCGCGATTCCTGCGATGGATTCCATGACATGCTTAGACAAGGTGCCTTGGCCTAGTGCATGCTTACACAAGGTGACTTAAGCCTAGTGCATGCCTAAACCGCCAGTGCCCTTAGCTACGATTAACATGAAATGCACAGACAAGATTGCCTTGACTTAGTGCGTGCCTAGATGTGGTGCTTCGACCTAGTGCATTGCCTGAACACGGTGCCTCGACCTAAGGCGTGACATTAATGCACTGAACAGGTGCCTTACTTTAACGCATTCCTAAACGTGGTGTTTCGTCCTAGTACCAACAGATGCCTAGGCCCAATGCATGCCAAGACACGGTGACTCGGCCTAGTGCATACCTAGACACGTAGCCACAGCCTAGTGCCATGACAAGACTAAGAAAGATGCCTCGGCCCCTGGTGCATTTATACTGCAGTTGCACCGTAAAGTGCCGCTAACTTTGCTGGACAAGGTGCCTCGGTCTAGTGCTTTCCTAGACCACGGTGCCTGACTAGTGCCGTGACTTGTCTTGTGAGGTGCCTCGGCCTAATGTCATGCCTAGAAGCTTGATTGTCTGACCCCAGTGTATGCATAAATAAGGTTCTTCGGCACAGTGCTTTTTAGACTTGGTCCTTCGATTTGGTCAGCCTGAGCCGCACGGTTCTCGGCCTGGATTCCATGACATGCTTAGGCAAGTGCCTTGGCACAGTGCATGCCTAGACATGAAGTGACTAGGCCTAATGCATGCCTGAACCGCGGTGCGCCGACCTAATGCCAGCATGTCTGGGCCGAAGATGCTTTCCATTTAATGCTTGCCTGAACAGATGACTTTTCGACTTTGGGCGTAGGCAAGCGTACTTTCCCGGCCCTAGTGCCAAGACATGCCTTGTGAGGTGCTTTGTGATGCCGTGAACCGCGATGCCTCGGCTAAGCGCCATGACATACCTAAATAAGGTGCCTCGACCTAGTGCTTGCCCCCTGAGGAACCGCGGTGCTTCATCCACAGTGCTTTCTAGACATGGTGCCTCATTTAGTGCCATGCACACAGTCCACGGTGCCTCGGCCTAGTGCAATAACATGAATAGACAAGGTGCCTTCTTTGGTACACGCTGAACCACCCGTGACTCGGCTGGTGCATGAATAGATATGGTGCTTTTGGCTAGGAGTGCCATCTGCTAGATACGATTACCTCGGCCTGGTTCTCGACATACCTAGGCAGAAGTTGCCTCGGTCACAGGAATTTCTTAGACACGGTGCCTCGGCCTAATGGCATCACATGCCTAGAAAAGATGCCTCGTCTAGTGCAAGCCTAGAAATGGTGCCTCGACCTAGTGCAAGCCTAGAAATGGTGCCTCGGCCTAGTTCCTTGACATATCTACATAAGGTTCTTCGGCTTAGTGCTTTACTGGAGCCTTGGTGTGACTTTTTGGTGTTTGCACAGACACGGTGCCTCGGCATCTACTAACACATGCCTAGACGAGATGCCCCTCGGTCTAGTGCATGCCCTGAACAGACTCGGCCCCTCTTGCATGCCTGAACACGGTGTCACCGACCTAGTGCCATGACATGCGTAGACAAGGTTCCTCGGCCCGGTCGCGTGCAGAGACCGCGGTGCCCAGCGGCGCAGTACTGCACACGCTAGGCGATTGCCTCGACTGGGTCATGACATGCCTGGAGCAAGGTGCCGCGATTACAGCGAGTGGCTCTTTGAAACGAGTGCCGGCACAGTGCCATGACAATGCCCTAGACAAGACGTCTCGGACAAGTGCATGCTTAGGCACAATGCCTCGACCCGCTTTGCCGTGCCTAGAAAGCGATTGCCTCGACGCACAGTGCGTAAGCATACCTAGATAAGGAGTTTCTTGGCTTTGGTGCTTTGCCTAGACATGGTGCTTAGGCCTAGTGCTTGCCTAGACACGGTGCCTCGACCCTAGTGCCATGACATGCCGGACATTGTGCCTCGGCCTGGTGTCAGCTGCCTAGCCCGCGGTGCCTCGATCTAGTGCGATGAGCATGCCTGAACAAGTAATGTCTTCGCCTGAGATGCGGACACGGTGCCTCGACTAGTGCCATGACATGCCTAGGCGAGGTGTCTTCGCTTTAGCATGCTAAACACGGTGTCTCGACCTGGGTGCCAGCGGATGCCTCGGCCCCGATGCATGCGAACCGCGGTGATTCGGCTGAGTGCGGCCTAGATGCGGTGCCCGCGACCCGGTGCCATGACAAGCTAAGAAAGATGGCTCGACTGGTGCATTTATACTATACACGGTGCCCTCGTAGTGCCATGACATGCTACGAGGACAAAGGTGCCTCGGTCCTAGTGCTTTCCTAGACACGGTGCTCGACCTAGTGCCATGACTTGTCCTGAACAAGGTGCCTACGGCCCGATGTCTCATGCCTGAAAGCGGTGTCTCGGCCTAGTGCCATAACACATAGATAAGGTTCTTCGACTGGTACTTTTTGGAACATGGTCCTTCAGGCTAGTGCTTGCCTTAACACGGTTCCTCGGCCTAGTTCCATGACATGCTTAGAAAATGTGCCTTGGCCTAGTGCATGCCTAGACATAGTGACTCGGCCTAGTGCCATGCCACGGCAGGGTGCCTCGACCTAATTCCATGACATGCCTAGACAACGTTCCTTGGCCTAGTGCATGCTAGACATACGATGTTCGGCTAGTGCGTGATGCCTAAGCGCGGTGCCTCTTGCCTAATGCCATGACATGCCTAAGTAAGCCTCGACGAGTGCATGTCTAGACACGGAGTTCCACTCGACTGAGTGGCATGACCTACCTAGGCACGGTGACTCGGCTTAGTGCATGCCTAAACATTGTTGCTCGGCTTAGTGCATACCTAGACACGGTGACTCGGCCTAGTGCATGCCTAGACACGGTGCTTCCGCCTCGTGCCATGACATGCTTAGAAAAGGTTTCTTGGCCTTGTGCCTGCCTAGATAAGGGCTGTTATAGTGCGTGCCTAGGCCAGAGGTGCCTCGGCCCCAGTTTCATGACATGACTAGGCAAGGTTCTCGGCACAGTGCATGCTGGGCAACGATACTTTGAGCTTTAGTGCGATGACATGCTGAGCAAGGTGCCTGGGCACATTACGCGCCCCTGAACAACGTGACTCGGCTTTAGTGCATGCTAGACACGATTGCCTTAGCCTAGTGCCATGATATGCCTAGCAAAGAGGCAGGTTCCTCGGCCCCAGTGCATGCCTGAACCTAACAGTGCCTCGACCTAGTGCATGCCTAGGCACCCTACCTCGGTCTAATGTCATGCCTAGCCACGGTTCATCGGCCTAGTGTCATGCCTAGCCACGGTTCCTCGACCTAGTTCAATGACATGCCTAGACAAGGAGCCTCGGCCTAGTGCTTGCCTAGACATGGTGCTTCAGCCTAATGCTTGCCTAGACATGGTGCCTCAGCCTAGTGTCATGCCTAGCCACGGTGCCTCGGTCTAGTGCAATGACATGCCTAGACAAGGTGCCTTCGTCTAGTGAATACCTAGACACGGTGCCTAAGCCTAGTGTATGCCTAGACACGGTGCCTTAGCCTAGTGCCTTGACATGCGAACATGCGAGACAAGTGCTTACGGCCTTGTGCCGTAACATGCCGAAGATACCTCGGCTTTGAGTGCATGTCTAGGCGCGGTTCGCGGCCCGGTCCCGTTACCTACAAGCGGTGCCTTGGCCTAGCGCCGCGACGCCGCCACCTACATAAAGGTCGCCGACTGTGCTTACCTAGACATGATGCCGGTCTAGTGCTTGCCCTGGGCACGGTGCCTCGACTGGTCTGCGAACATGCACCCCAAACGAGGTGGCTTGGTATCAACCCCTCGACTAGATAACATGAGTCCCGTGCGGCATGAGGGCGCTGTCTTAGCCCCATTGCCCGCCTAAGGGAAATCGAGCAAGGCAAAGATGGGAAACAAGTGCTCGGAGGCACAGGCGTGAGCCCGGCGCGCATGAGGCGAAGCAGTAATGCGAGTTGGGGCCTTGGCACGGTGGTACATCCGCGGCACTCTCCGCGGCTTAGAGGCGGCCTAGGGCGTGGCGCGAGAGCAAAGCGGAATCGGTGTTGGGAATTTCGACAATATATGGGCGAGGGCCGCGGCGACAAGCTGCAATCCGGGTGCAACAAGAGTTCCTCTGACCCTAAGGGAGTCTGACGGGGAAGGACTCCCTGGGGCGGGGAGGAGAGCCTCCCGAGGCCCGCGGGGAAGACTCCCAGGCGGGAAGGACTCCTACTCCTAGGCGTGAAAGACTCCCAGGCGGGCTGGACTCCTAGGTTAGAAGGACTCCCAAGCGGGAAGGACTCCTAGGAGGGAAAGACTCCTAGGCTGGGAGGACTCCTACTCCTTGTGGAATTTATTATTGAGTGTGTATGGGGTTCATTCGGTCGGGACTCCTAGGCGAAGAGTTGCGTTAGCTTGTGGTTGAATAGAGTTAGAGTAGGACTCTTAGTCATTATTATTGCTAGGATTGCCCTTGAGCATCCTATAAAGTGCCAGTGCTTGCCGGATTAATTCGTAATGCGGAGTTGGATCCACAGAAAAGCATAGAGCATCTCAAGATGTGGGAGCCTTTGCAAGATTGTCTTGTATTTTAGTAGCAAATAAAATACCAGTTGGGGAGAGTGCCTCGTAAGCCTTGTGTTCGAGAGAATTGTGAGGTATTGAGAAGGCTGGCCTAGCGGGTTCCTAGGCGCCGTACACGAGGCCAGAGGGCGTGTGGCCATTGGAAGGTATCGAGCCACGGATGGCTAACGAGGATGCGGTTGATGCGACTGCGTGAGGCAAGTAGCAGGATAGAGGCGGTAGGCGCCGCGAGTGTCAGGAAGCAGCGCGAGGCCAGGCCTGACGGCGGGGCGAATGCCACCCTTTCGACTCAAATCGCAGATGCCGTCCTGCTGCTTGACTCACAGCGTGAATCGATGGAGACTCAAGAGAAGGTCGTTGAGGAACGGATGGAGTCATTCCATGACCGAATGCGGACCATGACCGAGGAGTTCGGAGCGGATCGGATCTGCAGGAGATTGTGTTCTTGAAGCGGCGGTGGTGCGAGGCACGCGGGGCTGGCTGGATCAGCCTCTGCAAGGTGCAGTACCTAAGCTCGAGGCCTTTTGGTGGCGTCACGGAACCTGGAGCTTGGAGGAGACTTCCTGGGACATGGAGACGATAGCACCGTAGCTGCTTTCGAATACCGATTGGGTGAGCAGTAACGATAACCACTATGTATTTGATGGGTGATGCAAAGCTTTGGTGGCCCGGACGAACGGCGAGCGTCTTTGGCGTTGGCCGACCGAAGATCGAGCTGGGAGATCTTAGCTGAAAATGAGGCGAGAAGGGATCGGCCTGGCACCTGGCTGCAGCGTGGATGGCGGGAGTCTCACGAAGAAAGCGAGAAAGCGAAGACGGGCTGATCGAGAGGAAGCGTGAAAGAGTTGCTTCGTTGATCATGACATCAGGGCGTGTCAGTCGACAGCTGTTCAACTTCATGCAGGTTGCGGGGATGGGCTGAGCTGAGCGAGGCGGCAAGGTGTCCCGAGACTAGCCCTCGGCAAAGCAGCGGCCAGTCCTTTGCCCTATCGGACTAAAGAGTGACCTCTTCGCCTACTCCACGCCCCAAAGGGGAAGGCGGGCAAGGTGAGCAGGGAAATCAGATCACGAGACACTCCGAGAGTCGAGAGGCGAGGGTTGGAAAGAAGCGAGGATATGCAGCGAGAGGAGTGGGGGAGAAGGACTTCCTCTGAACTACAGGCGTGGGTTTGCTTTATGCGTGATGGGCCACATCGGCGAGGAGTTGCCCTGAGAAGGGGAGAAGCTCGATGCGCTCTCATGGCCGAAGGCAGGGAAGATAGTGGGGTGGGGGGTTCCTGCAGACCCCGACCCTCTTGAGGTTGAATGTGTGGGCGGCTCACGAAGGGCCCGATCTTAGCGATCGGGGTTCCACGACCATGTACGCCCTTGGGACGTGCACTAATTCTTGAAACAACTGGACGTAGCGTGAGCCAGTACATACGAGGTTTGCAAAGTCTCTTGGCCAGGTACTGCTTGATGAAGCCAGAGAACTGACCTAAAGAAGGCAAATCCAGGCGCGCATGAAGTATGCGGGACTAAAGGCGGAGACCTTTGGAATTTGAAGCGAGGAAATGGTCTGGTAGGCTAACTCCTCGAGATCACGGAAGAAAGGTGGGAATATATGATTCGGAGAGGTTTGATTCAGAAATATGATGGACCCTTTGAAGTTGTGGGCGTGTTTGGAATCTTGAAACACAAACTAAGAAAAACTCTGAGAGAGGTTAAGTTTCACGGAGCATTCCATGTAATCTTCTTGAAGTCTTATCACAGTGATCCTAGTCCGGACAGAGTGCAAGCAAAGCGAAACTCGCCTATGGTTAGAGTCGAGTTCAGGAAAGAGATGGCAAGCATCCTGCAGGATAGGAAGATAGAGCCCCGGAAGAAACGAGTGGGGACCGAAGATACTTAATTCATTGGAAGGGGCCTTTGTGGTGAGGCAAGTTGGGAAAAGAGTATTTACGATATGGCGATTTGAAGATCGAGATCGCGGTATGTGCGAGTTGAAGTCAACGGATGTTGAACCGCACACTCTAGTGGGGGGAGGGTTTGTCCAGCCCCTCAGCAGATAACCACAGTCCCCGTGCGTAGAGGGGCGCCTTGGCTTCATGGCCTAAGGGAAATCGAGCAAAGCGAATGGGAAACAAGTAGTCAAAGGCTGCGTGAGGCCGAGCACGCGAGGAAGAAGCGAAACAAAATGTCCCGGTTAAAGGCGTGTAAAAGTGGCTGTCACGGCACTGCGGCTTAGAGAAGTCTGAGGTAGCACTGCACTTGAGAGGCGAAGCAGTGAGTGTGAGAGAAATACTCGAAGCAATATCAAGCGAGAGAGAGCCTTGGGTGGCCAAACTTCATCGAGATTTTAACAAAGGTTCCTACGACAAAGTGTACTAAGCGGGGAAGGACTCCTAGGCGGGGAAAGGCTCAGGCGGGAAGGAGACTCCCCTCCCCCAGGCGGGAAGGAGCTGGGGCGGAAGGGCTCACGGCGGGGAAAGACTTCCTAGGTGGGGGAAAAGACTCCTAAGCGGGGAGGACTCCTACTCCTGGTGGGATTTGTGTGGCTGTGTATAGGAGTTTCATTTAGTCGAGGGACTCTAGGCGGGAAGGATTAGTGGCTTCAATTTGAAGACTAGAGTTAGAATGGATGAGTAGTCATTGTGTACTAGGATTGCCCTTGAGCATCAACTATAAAGAGGTGCGTGCCCATGGTTAAGATTAAGTATACGGGAGTTGGATCCGCGAGGAAAAGCATAGAGCATCCCGAGATGTGGGAGCAACTGCGAGGTGTCTTTGTATTTTAGTAGCTAATAAAATACGAGTTGGGGAGATGCCGAAGTAAGCCTTGTGTTCGAGGAAAATTGTGAGGGTATTGAGAAGGTGGCCCTAAACGGGATCTTAGGCGCGCACCGCAGGCAGATGGCGTGTGAGGAAGCTTGGCTTTAGTGTATGCTGAACACGGTATTTCGACTGGTGCGTACTTTTTACAGACCGCGATGCCTCGACCTAGATGCCCGGCGAAATGCCTAGGCAAAGATGCGCCGACTAATGCGTAATGCCCTGAACCTGATGACTCGACTAGTGTATGCTGAACTGCTGGTGCCTCGGCCTAGTGCCATGACATGACTAGACAAGGGTTGCTCGGCCCTGGTGCGGCGCTCGAAGCCGCGTGCCTCGACTGGGTGCGAGCCTGGGCAGTGCCTCGATCTAATGCCATGCTAACCCACGATTGCATCGGCCTACTATCATGCTGCCCACGATGCGCCGACTAGTGTCATGCCTAGCCCGCGGTGCATCGACCTTCGCAAAGTTGGTTGGTTCATTGTATAGTGCCGTATCCGGTTATGAGGAAAGCCTAAGGGTTGTGTATTCATGTCTTTATGCTTGAGCAATTTTGTAAAGGTGCCTTGTTAATGAAAAGCGAAAGTTGGGTTGAGACCTGAAATTCCTTTGTTGCTTGTGCTTATTGTTGGTATTTGAACAGATTGGGTAAGGTTGTCTAAGAGGAGTCTTAGAACCGCGCACCGAGATAGAAATCGATAGTTGGATTTTTTGGGTGTGACAGTTGGTATCAGACCCACAGAAATTCCTTTGTTGCTTGTGCTTGCTTATTGTTGGTATTTGAGACGATTGGAGTAAGGTTGTCTAAGGGAGTCTTAGAGGCAACAGAGCAATCGATAGTTAGTTTTTTGGGTGTGAGCGGTTGGTGGCATCCCGAGCTATGAGAAATGGGCTGGTGAGACCCTTAAAGGAGAATGAAACCTTTGGAACAATTGTTGGGAGAATGGCCCGGTGAGGGAGGGAGCCTTTGTGGCCTCGATGGATGGATTGTATCGCAGACTGATGTTTTGGATTAAAGCTGTAACCAGTTGAGGCTAGAATGGGAGGCACAGTGGGAAGATAGACACGAGGGAGCCGCTTTTCAAAAATTGGGAGAAGGGCAATGGGGTCAATTATGGCCTCTTTGTGTCCCGAGATGTGGCGATCCTGAGAAAGAGATTTTGCAAGGTGCCTCCTGCCTTGCATCCGTTCTGCCCCTCCCAAAGTCGGAGTTCGGAAGCAGAAAGGATGAATTGAGAATAAATGCAAAGGCGTTGGAGAACTTCCTTTGGGACATGGAGCAGTTTTTTTAGGCTGCTCATGACCCTGATGGTGAGAAAGTGCAGATAACTAGCATGTACCTCTCTGGTGATGCTAAGTTATGGTGTGGACCTGGGTGGAGGATGACAAGGTATGGTAAAGATTGCAACTTGGGAGACTCTTAAGAAGGAGATCAAGATCAATTCCTTCCCAATAATGCTTCATGGATGGCACGGGAGTCATTGAAGCGCCTCAGCGAGGCTGGAGACCGTGAGGGATACGTCGGGATTTCAGTTCCTTGATGCTTGACATCAAAAATATGTCTGATGATGACAAGCTATTCAATTTCATGTCTGGCTTTCAGGGATGGGCGCAAATTGAATTGCGGAGGCAGGGAGTCCGGGATCTCCCGACTGCTATGGCAACGACTAACTGTCTGGTAGACTACAAATTGGGTGTTGGTGCCACTCCTACCCAGTAAGGCAAGCCAGAGGGAAACAAGAAAGCAAAATTTGAGGGGAAGAATCACAAGAAGGCAAGATGGAAGAATCGAGAAGGGAGGGATGTTTTTGAACATGCATCAAAGTCCCACTTCCAGGAACCCAAAAGTATGAGGAAGGATTGAGCGACGAGCGACCACTGCAGAACAACCACGTGGTTGTTTCGTCTGGAGACCTTTGTGAGGCAGATTGCTGAAGGAAAAGCTTTCAGCCTTGGTCACCGGGGATGACAAGGCCAATTCTGATTCAAATGAAGGTCCTTCAAGAGTCAATCCTCTATAACTCTTGAATGTGATATGTGGTCAGACCACCGCTCCAAAGTCCTTGATGTTTGTAAAGAGCACAGTGAATGGTGTTCGGTCGAAGTTATGGTGGGCGGGTGACCCACAATTTTACGCGTGGCTGGCCCGATAGAAGTCGAAAAGACTAGGTCTCGGCTGAAGGAAGACACCGGTCGGATCGAGTGAATAGCGTAAAGGCTCGAGAAGATCGGGGGTTGCAGAATGTCACATTCGCAGTCCATGAGTGGAAAGAATGTCTCCAACTCTCATCTTGTCCCTTTGGATGATTTTGACTTAATTCTGGTGTGGACTTCTTTTTAAAAAAAGCCAAGGTGGCCCTTTGTTGCCACACCAGCCTTGGAGGACTAATGTTTTTGGGCTGTGCCATGGCACTGTGCGAAGACGTCGGGAAAGAAGAGCTGATGAAGTAGGAAGGGGGCTGACAACCCAGGGTATTTATCTGCCGTTAATTGAAAAGTTGGCTCAAGAAGTACCTCAACATATGTTCTTTGCATTGGTTGAAATAAAGGGACCAGGACTTAAGCGGAGTCAGAGACTCGGCTGGTGGATTGCTACATGAATTTCTTCGATGTGATGCGATGCCAATACCCGGAGTTGCCGCTCGGCGCCTGATCATCGGGATTGAGTTGATCCAGAGGTCAAGCCCCCAATACTTGCACTACAGGATGTCCACTATTCTTGGAATTGAGGAAGCAAGCGAAGGTGTGTTGGATGCCGAGGTCACGATCCGGCCTTCTTGAGCCTCGTATGGGCGCACCCGATCTTTGTTCGAGAAGAAAAAGTAGGAAGAGTCATCGAGGATGTGCACATTGATTACAGGCTACGGAACAAAGCAACTATAAGAATAAGTACTTTCGATCCCACAGCCGGCGGATGTTGTGAGGTTTTCTAAGGCCGCTTATTTCACAAAATTTGGACCTTGATCCCGGGATATTAGCGAGTGCAGATTGCGAGAGAAGGTGATGAAGGGAAAACAACAGTAACTTCGATATAGGGCCTTCAAGTTTACGTATCAGTTTGGACTCATTAATGCCGTATTGCCCGCATGTCTCTTATGAATGATGTCATTTTTATTATATTGATGCTTTTGTTGTGGTGTATCACCGATGACATTGTTATTTGTTCTGACCGGTCCAGCCGAGCATGAAAAGCATTTGAGTTTAGTGTTTCAGAACCTGAGGGAAAACATACTCTTTGTAAAAAAGGAGAAGTGTGAGTTTGTGTAGAGGCAGATCACCTTCACAGAGACGCAGATCGGTGGCGAGGGCACAATCAAGATGGATGAGAGCAGGGTTCGGCGTAATCGGGAATGGTGACCATCAAAAGCGAAAGAAGCGTAATTGTTCATTTCTCGGGTTAGCTAATTACTACAAACAGTTCATAAAAGGGTACTCAAAGATGGTGGCGCCCCTTACTGATTTGTTGAAGAAAGATCAGAAATTGGAATGGAGCTCTAGGAGTGTCAAGTAGCCTTTGATGGGTTGAAGGCTTGTGTCCTCGAGGAGCCGGTCAGCCGGTTGCCTAACCTGGGTTGCCATTTGAAGTAAAGCAGATGCCTCGATGAGAGCTTTGGGCGAGAATCACAGTCGCGGAAGAACACCCGGTTGCCTTTGACGGGGAGTTGAATGGTCACGAGCAGCGGTGCAGCCACACATGAGAAGGAAATGGCCAGTCGTGATTCATTGCTGCGGTAATGGCGTGTGCTAACGGGTAGCATGTTTGTGGTGGTCACCGACAATGTGGTTAACACCTTCTTCATTTCACCAGAAAGAAGTTGAGTGCGAAAGCAAGCCCGATGGCGAGAATTCCTAGCATATTTCAACTTTGGTAAGGCATAGGCGGGAAAGCACAGCGATGTTATGGATACTGGGTCGCGGGAGGTAATTGCTTATTTCTTTGCTCTGGCCCGAGAAGTTGTGTCAAATTTTAATGAAAGGATCAAAAAAAGTATTGCTAAGGATCACAGAGTTATGAGAAGTTTGAGGCAGTAAGGTTCGTGATGCTTTGAATAGAAGTATTGGATGGGGATGAGCTCCTTGTTGCTAAGGGTGGTAGGTTGTATGTCCCGGCGGGAAGTCTCTCGGAAGGAGTTGCGAGGACCGTGACAACCTTAAATGGGCCATCCTGGGGAAGAAAGGACTCTAGCTTTGTTGGCTAGGTCCGACTACTGGCCTAAGATGGGGGATGATGTACAGGCGTACGTACGATCTTGCCTAGTGTGCGACTAGACAAAGGTAGGAGGAAAGAAGAAAGGCTGGCAGCTAGCTGAGCACTCCCAATCTTAGGATAAGCCTTGGGAAAGCATCTCCATGGATTTCATTGGCGGATCTCCGTGGATTTCATTTGCGGGTTTCCAAAGGTGAGTGATCATAAATCCATCTTTGTGATTGTTGATCGGTTTTCAAAATATGCAGTGTTCATACCTGCATCGGAAGCATGTCCTGTGGAAGAAGAAGCCAGACTATTTTTCAGCAATGTTGTGAGAATGCTGGATTGCCGAAGAACATTATGAGTGATAGAGTACGCGCGATTCCACGGGGAAGTTTTAGGTGGAGCGTTCAAACTCTTGGGTTTAGAGTTAAGTTCGACAACAAATCACCCACCGAACCCGATGGCGAACGGTGCGGGAGATTGGGGCTCGTCGTTGGTGATGAAATAGTTTAATCCACGAGAGTTGAATATTCACGGATCATCGGACCATGGGGCCCAGCCGGAAGAGCGGAGCTTATGCGATTATTTGTGAAGTGGAAAGAAGAAGGAAATTTTTAGAGAGGATACATGGGAAGAGATGTGATACGTGGGACTGAGAAGCCGAGTCTTGGAGTACCTCGGGGCGCAAAGGCGTGAACACTTCATTTAGAGGGGGTGGGTTTGTTGGCCTACGAGCTAGACGAATGAGAATGAGAGATCCATGGGATTTGGCCACTAGCTGTTGGGACTGGGAGGAAGAGGGTGGTTGGAAGAAATTAGTCTTTGACAGGTCAGATGTGTCGGGTTGCCTCGGAAGGCGAGCCCGCATAGTGTGCGGGGCAGCACCCTCACGGGTGTGAGGCGGCCTGTAGTCTCGTAGAGCAGAGCGCACCAGTGGCGTAGAAGGCGGCGCCGCGAAGTGGCGGTAAGGCGAGGCGCGAGAAGCGGCTGCGCCACCGCAGCATAGGGAGGGCGCTCACCGCAGCGTAGGTGGCGGCGGCGCCTGGCGGCGTAGGCGTGGAAGCGTGGCCCGCGGCGGCGTCACGAGTCTGCGCCGCGAGCGGCAGCGCCTGGCGGCCCGGCCCGGCGGCGTAGCGGCCCAGCGAGCCCGGCGCCTGCTTTCCAGCGCTTCGCGCCGCGGGCGGCCGCGCCTGAGCGCTAGGCAACGCGGGCGAATGCACCACGAGCAACGCCCGAGGCCCAACGCAGCTGCGCACATAGGCATCGCGCGGCGGTCTGGCGAGTTTAGGCGAGGGCGAGGAGCATTGGGGGCTAGCACAGGGCTGGCGATGAGATGGGGTTGAGATGGGCTGAGCCATGGGAGGAGGTCTGAAACCATTGTGGCTCCTGATAGTCATGGCTTGTTGGAAGGTCACGCAGAGTTGGAGCTAATCAAGTGGGCGAGCTTTGGGAGGAAATACGTAGTAATTCCGACCACGGATAACCGTGTAATTACAGAGCTATCGTCGGCAAACGACCGCAGAGGATGCATTTGATAGATAAAGGTCGAGGCGGTATGCGTTGCTCTGATGATTGAATAACTTCGACGGATCGCGAGCCGTCTTGCAAACTGACGCCTCATTCAAATATCTACCCTATCAACTTTCGATGGTAGGATAGTGGCCCTGCGCATTACACAAATGTGTAGCTTTTGGCCGGCCAGGACAATGGAAGTCTTGTTTAGGGAGAAAATGTGTTGATTGAGGGTTGTCTTTTTGTGATGTGAGTGCAGTGAGGGTGCGGGATGTCGATGAATGCTTAATGAGTGGTTTCAAAGCTTCAGGGGGAGTGCATGGGTATGTGAAGCCGGGGCCACCTTAGGAGCCAGGCGAGAGATGTAGAGGGCTTGAGGAGTTGAGCTTGTCCGTAGTGAGGGACTATGAAGGCGGTGTTGGCCTACCCTACGCAAACTAGTCAGAAGCTGGAGCCCTGTCCTAATGAGCCCGAGGTAGGGCGAAACCAGTCAGTCCTCTGTGAAAGGGGTAGATAGGATTGGTGTCGAGATATGTTGCCCGTGTCGTTGAGACTCGACGGGGCATGTTATTCGAACAGACGGATGAGACGCCTTGAGAGGCGCGGGAACTAGGCAGAGAAGTTCCTACCTTAGGCGGCATGGACCCGCAAAGGATGGCCGGATGTCGGCAAGAGGGGGCCTTAGTGCTTGTGCACAAAGACATGCACTAAGTAAGTGGTGTCGAATGATTGAGATCATTTCGGAGGTATCACTCCTTGTTATGAGCCTTAGCCGATGCTAGCGTATCAGTGGCGCGTGAGCACGGAGCCCGGAGCGAGAGGTTAGCACTTAAACAATATTAGAGACGCCCTTGTGGAGGCAAGTGGCCAGCGTAATACGGCGACGTGCGAACCTCAGAAGACCTCACGCGCTGGCATGCTAGAGGACCATTGAGATACGGATCTTCAGGCAGTGCGAGAACAAGTTACTCAGACAGTTGGTGTTCCGGAGCAGTTGTACTTGGGGAGTCAAGTAGAAGGTCGGGGAGGCACTTGTCATAGAGCAGTGCGCGAGTCAGTAATGAGCCCAAGGAGAGGCACGCGAGATGTGCCAAACAGGAGCAATGTCGAGGAGATACGTTGTAGGGAAGCGGGTTGGTGCCTTGCGAGATCTAGGCGTTCGACATGTGATGGAGCGACTATAAGAAAGTCGAGGACAATCCCTTGAGAGTGGATTGATCCCGAGAGGCAGTCTAGTGGTTTTGAAGCGCCGCGCGCATTGGGTGAAAATTTGGCGATAGCGAGCACTACCACATGGTGATAGCAGATTGTAGGAGGGAATTAGGGTTCGATTCCGGAGTGAGCGCGGCGGGGCTACCCACATCGGAGGCGACGGTGGGCGTAAATTGCCCGATCCCGACCGCGGGGAGGAAGTGACGATGAATAACGATAGCGGGCTCTTTGGTCCCAGCCAATTGGAATAATTACAATCTAAATCCCTTAACAAGGATCCATTGGAGCGAGTGGTGCGGTCGTGGTAATTCGGCTCGATAGCGATATATTTTAGTTGTATTCGCAAAAAGCTTCATGTAGTTGGACTTTAGGGATGGATCGTCGGTCTTCCTATAGTGTGCAGGTCCTCTTGTCCGCTGCAGCGATGCACTCTGGTCTTAGCGGCTGGGTCGTGCCTCGGTGCTGTTACTTTGAAGAAATTAGAGGCTCCAAAACAGCACGCTATGGATGCATTAGCATGGGATAACATCATAAGATTTCGGATCACATTGTGTTGGCCTTCGGGATCGGAGTAATGGTCTTTGGGGCGGTCGGGGGCGCGTCGTATTTCATAGTCGAGGTGAAATTCTTGGATTTATGAAAGGCGAACAAGCGCAAAAGCATTTGCAGAATGTTTTCGTGTCGAGAACAAAATTTGGGGTAGAAGGCGGTCGATACCATCCCGATCCTAAACCGTAAGCGATGTCAACGAAGGATCAGCGAATGTTGCTTTTGGGACTCGTGGCACCTTATGAGAAATCAAAGTTTTGGGTTAGGGAGTAAGTGCAAGGCTAATTTAAAGGTTTGACGGAAGGGCAACACGAGTGGAGCACAGCGGCAATTTTGACTCAACAGGAAACTTGCAGTCGAACATAGCTGGGATTGATGATAGGCGTATTACTGTAGGCATGCACTAGGTGAGGCACTTGCTTAGGCTGTCATGGCACTAGGCGGGCGTGATAGGGCATGTCTTAGGCCAAGTCGCATGTCACAGCATGCCTGAGGCGAGCACCTTTTCTAGGCATGTCATGGCCTTAAGCCTTGAGGCAGCGTCGCTAGGCATGGCGCAATCTAGGCACCATGTCTAGGCATGCCACTAGGCCAAGGAACCATGGCTAGGCATGCACTAGATCGAAGCACCGTGCCTATGCATGTCATGGCACTAGGCCGACACACTATGGTTAAGTATTGCACTAGGCTCACCGTGGCTAGGCATGCACTAGGCCGAGGGCGTCGTGCTTAGGGAATGCAGCGGAGTCGGTAGGTGCTGGAGCATGCTCTGGGTTGAGGGCGCCGGTTCACGGGCGTGTCACGGCACTGGGCGGGGCAGGTGTCTGGGCGTGCACCGGGCGAGGGGGCGCGTGCCCTGGGCATGCACTATGCCCGGGGCACCTTGCCTAGGCATGTCATGGCATTAAGCCGGGGCACGTGCTACATAGCATGGCACTAGGGTGAGGGAGCCTTTGTGCCTATGCATGCGATGGTAGGGGCGTCGTTGCTGGCATGTCATGGCGCTAGGTCGGGCCTTGCCGGGTGTCCTAGGCATGCACTAGACGGCGTCGTGCCCTAGGCATGTCATGAGCTGTGATAATTCGAGGCACCATGTTTAGGCATGCACTAGGTAGAGGCACCTTGGCTAAGCATGATGACATGGCCTTCCAGGCTGGGGAGCAGGTGTGCTGAGCATGCCTTGGGTAGAGACCCGCAGTGAGCCTAGGCATGTCGAGGCGACTGGGTCGGGCAGGTGTCTGGGCATGCACTGGGCCGGCGTCGTGTGCAGGCATGTCATGGCGCTGGTCGAGGCACCGTGTTTAGGCATGCGCTGGGCGGGAGGCACAGCACATGGGCATGACATGGCCTTGGGGAGCATGGTGTCTAGGCATGCACTAGGCCCAGTCGCGCAGGTATCTGGGAATGCGATAGGGGTACGAGAGACACCGTGCCTAGGCATGGCATGGCACTAGGCCGAGATATCATGTATAGGCAAGCACTAGGCTGAAGCGCCATGTCTAGGAAAGCACTAGGCCAAGGCACCATGGCTAGGCATGCACTAGGCCGAGGCACCGAGCATAGGCATGTCATGGAACTAGGTCGAGGAGCAGGTATTATAGACATGCACCGGACGGCGTCGATGCTGAATGTGTCATGGCTGGTCGAGGAACCGTGTTTAGGCATGCACTAGGAAGAGGCCTCATGCCTAGGCATGACATGGCGCGGCGAGAGCAGGTGTCTGGGCATACAAGCGAATCCGCCGGTAATCCCGGGCATGCGATAGGGGCGAGGAGCGGGTGCCTGGGCATATCATGGCACTAGGTCGAGGCACCGTGTCTAGGCATGCACTAGGCCGAGGCAGGTACCTTGCTTAGGCATGTCATGGAACTAGGCCGAGGCACCGTATCTAAGCATTCACTAGGTCGAGTCAACGGATCTAGGCATGAACTAGGTCAAGACACCTTTTCTAGGCGTAATCATGGAGCTAAGGTTGAGAATGCAGAGTATTTAGAGATAGCACTAGATTTGAGGAGCAGGTGTCTAGAAGCGACACTAAGTCGAAGCATCGCGTCTAGGCAAGCACTAGACCGAGGCACCTTGCCTAGGCATGGCACTAGGTCGAGGCACCGTGGCTAGGCATGGCAATAGGCCGAGGCATCATTTCTAGGCATGCACTGAGTAGAGCAGTTTCTGAGGCATGCTGGGGCAGAGCAGGTGTCTAGGCATGCACTAGACCCGGTTTCGGCGATGTCTAGGCAAAACGCTAGACCCGAGAAACACCGGTGTCTAGGCAACCAGCAAGTCGGCGTCGTGCCTAGGCGTAATCATCGGGCCCGAGGCATTGCATTTAGGCATGCACTAGGTTGAGGTAGGCCCTTTGCTTAGGCATGTCATGGAACTAGCAGAACCTTGCCGTGTCTAGGCACATTCACTGAGTACAGAGTCATGTCCCGAGTCTGGAATTATTAAACCCTCGACTAGATAACCGCAGTTCTATGTAGCATGGGGAGCCTTTGCCTTGGCCCCATGCTTTAACTAAGGGAAAGAGCCCAGTGAACATGGAAACAAGTGCTTTCGGAAGCCTGCGTGAAACGGCACGCATATGGGAAGCGAGCAAAAAATGGTCACGGTTGGGGCCGAGCGCCCACGATGGTTGTCACGGCACTCACGCGGCTTAGGGGGCACTGGGGCGAGACTTGATCTGGCAATCGGTGTGGGAGAGATAATGCGCAATATATAGGCAGAGAGCCTTGGGTGGCAAGCTTCCTTATCCAGGAGTTGTGAACAAGGTTCCTACGACTGGGGACCTAGCGGAAGGACTTCTATTCCTAGAGCGGGAAGGACTCAGTGTGAAGGACTCTAAAAAGCGGGAAGACTCCTAGTCCTAGTAGAATTTATGTGGTACACGTGTATCGGGTTTTAATCGGTCGGGACTCACGAGTCTTCCAGAAGGTTGCGTTGGCTTGTGGATTGAAGACTAGAGATTAGAGTAGGACTCTTAGTCGTGTACTAGGATTGCCCTTGAGCATCTATATAAAGAACTGTAACGTGCCCACTTAGTTGGTCATTGTAGGATTGGATCCAAAGGGGCATAGAGCATCCAGAAGTGGGGCCTTTGCGAGAGTCTTGTATTTTAGTAGCTGATAAAATACGAGTTGGGGGAGAGTGCCCCGTACGCCTTGTGTTCAAGATAATTGTTAGGCTTTGAGAAGGCTGGTCGAGCGAGTTCCTAGGCGCCGCACACGAGCCAAAAATAGGACAGTGACAGTTGCTATCAAAGCCAAGGATGGCTAAAGCGAGAATGACGGTTGATCGCGGCTGGCGTAAGCAAGTAGCTAGAGATGGCGAGATGAGCCGCAGCGAGTGTCGAGGGCTTGATCGCGAGAGATAGGCACTTAACGGCGAAAGGCCGAACACCACCCTTTTGACTCCGGCTCGTTGATGTCAGATCCTCTGGCTGCTTGACTCACACGGCGTGAATCGATGGAGACTTCGAGAAGATGCGTTGATGAGCGGATGGAAGAGTCATTCCATGGCCCGAGAATGCGGGCGTGGCCAGGGGAGTTCGAGGAGAGGCGGATCATATCTACAGGGGAGATTGTTTGCGAGGGCGGCGGTGGTGCGGGGCACACCAGGCTGTTGCGGATCCGCCTCTTGCGAAGGTGCGGTACTGAGGCTGAGGAAGCCTTTGGTGGTGTGTGGAGCATGGCTTGGAGAACTTCCTGGGACATGAAGCAATACTTCATGTCGATGCTTTCGGGCCTCCATTGGGTGAATGAGTAACGATAACCACTTTGTATTTAATAGGTGATGCAACCTTTGGTTGCGGGCCCAGGAGCGTGGCGATCTTTGTTGTCGGTCGACCAAAGCTGAGGATTGGGAGAGATCTTGAAAAGGGTGAAGGATCGGTTCTTACCCATGAACCACGGCGTGGATGGCGGGGGAGTTTACGAAGCGGGTAGGCGAGCTCGGTCCCGGGGGCTATGTGAAGGGTTTAGCTACGTTGATTCTTGACACATCAGGGCGTGTCAGTCGGCAATGTTAACTTATTATAAAGTTGCAAGGATGGGCTGGCCCGAATTGAGAGCAATGTGTCAGTCTTGCCCTCAGCAATGGTAGCAGCGGACTACCTATCCGACTTCAGAGTGACCTCTTCCTCTACTCCCACCCCCAGGGAAAGGCGAAACAAAGAGTCGAGCCGGAGTCGAAGCAAGACCTCAAGACTAGGGGCAAGGGTTGGAAGAAGCGCGGGGATGCATGTGGCAAAGTGGGGGAGAAGGGACTTATCACAAACTACATTTGTCCGGGGATGGCCCATCTGTGTGGACCTGTGTCGAGCGAGGATTACCCCGAGAAGGAGAAGATCAATGCACTCATGGCGGAGAGGCGGAAAACGGCGGGGCGAGAGGTCCCTAAGAGCCAACCCTCTTCGGTTCTTGGAATGCCATTCGGCTAGGGGCAACTCCGCAAGGCCCGATGTATGTTGAGTTCTTGACCGGAGGTAGAAAAATTGTGGCATTGGTAGAGTGAGCGACCCACGATTTTTGTATCAACAAAGGGAGGCAGCGAGCTTCGGATTGAAGCTTCGTAAAGATGACATCAAGCTTAAAAGCGGGTAAATAGCAAAGCCTGAGAGGCGCATGGTATGGCGAAGAACATGGCAATTGAATGGGGGATTAGAATGAATTTAAATAGACTTCCTTAGTGTTCCTTTGGATGATTTTGATTTCATTTTAAGGCAAAGTTTTCTCTTCAAAGAGCCCAAGGTAGCCTGTTGCCACACTTGAATGGAATTTGATGATCATGGATGAGAGCTTGACCGGCATGCTTTACACGTCGACATGACGAGCCGCCTAAGAGACCTTCAAGGGAGGAGCCCCATGCGCCCTACCTGGCTCGAGAAGAGGTTTAAGGGAGATTGTGAGCACACATATGTCACGGCAATGATCGAGATCAAGCCCGGACCGAAGCAGTCGAGTGCCGGATGCCATAGCCCCCCAGCGGGAGATTTGCCCGATGTTACATGCCTCCCAGGAGTTGCCCGAAGAAGCCAGGAAGGCCGGACGGATCATTAGATAAAGCTCGTGCCAGGGTCGAGACCTCCTGCCAAGCTCCTTATCGAATGACTCCACCAGAGTTGAGAGAGTTGTGGAAGAAATTGACGAAGTTGCTAGATACGAGTGCAGTTGACCCTCGGCGTCGTATAGACCGTCTTTGTTCGAAGAAGCGAGATGGGGCAGCGAGGGGATGTGTGTGTACTGGGCAGCGAATAAAGTCACGATAAGAACAAGTATCACGATACCTTTGGCGTGAAAGCGTTCAATGTCGATTCGACAAGGCGAGTACTTCACCAGAAAGCTAGACTTCGCGATCGGGATAATAACTTTCGAGTGCGCGTATGGGTGAAGGGACGAGGCGGAACTACATGTGTAACCGCGATTATCCGACTTTGAATTTTTAGTTATGCCTTTTGGTTTGACTAATGCTCAGCTACATTTGTAACCTCATGAATGATGTCTATTCGACTTCACGGATTCATTAAGGTGGTGGTATACTTGGACGATATAGTGATCTACAGCCCGACTCTAGAAGATCACGTGGTAAACCTTGAGATGGTGCTTGACAGACTGAGGCAGAACCAGTTATATGTCAAGAAAGAGAAGTGTGAGTTTGCTCAGACCGAGATCAAATTTTTGGGTCATCTGATTTCAAAGTCCGACATAAGCATGGATGTTGCGAAGGTGGCAGCAATTCGAGATTGGCCAGCCCGAGTCTGAGTGTGAACCCCGATCGTTCCTCGACAGCAGACTACTACGGAAGATTTATCTTTGAAATTTATTCAAGGGTAGCGGTGCTCTCACAAACCTTTGAAAAAGAGGCGAGTGGGAAAGGGACGCATAGTGCCAAAGGCGCCTTCCAGCTACGAATCACGATCACCTCGAGCCGAGTTTCAAAATTTGCTTGACTTTGAGTTGTCGTTTGAAGTGCATCACAGATCGCGTCCAGACCGGGGCCTTAGGTGGAGTGCTAGTGCAAGAGGGGCATCCAGTAGCATTTGAGAGGCGGAAGTTGAATACAGCGGAGCAAAGGTACAGCGCCCATGAGAAAGAAGACGTGCAAGCATATGTCAAGACATGTCATGTTTGTCAAGTTGCAAACTTGGAAAAGACCAAAGCGGAAGAAGACGGGATGATTCTGACCCTTGTCCATTCAGGAGAAGCCATGGCTATGTGTGTCCGATGGACTTCATGCGATGGGTTCAGAAAGTAAGGGCTTCGGGATAAGTTTTGGTGGTGGTAGACAGGTTTTCAAAAAAATCGTTGTCCACATCCGACCCTGAATGATGTCGGCGAAGAAAGCGTAGCGCATCTTCTTGACAATGTTGTTAAACATTTTTGGGATACTGAGGACATAGTCGGCGATTGAGATGCACCGGTTTGAGGCAGGTTTTGGGTTGAAATTTGTTCAAGATGTGTGGAATTACGAATACGAGTTCTCATTTGCCGAATCACCTTGAGCTAATGGATCGGATGCCTAGAAGAGTATTTGCACCACTTGATGACTGACCTCTCAGGTGGTTAGGAACCCGGGAGCGCAACGATTGTCTGACTGCGTAGGATGTCTGGTATGAAACCGCACGAGGTAGCAATGCGGTTCGACCACGTGCGCCCTTGGGCGTGTTGGTTCTGAGCAACTGGACGTAGCGTGAGTAGTGCGTGCAACGTTTGCAAAGTCTCGGCGAATTTGTTTAATGAAGCCACGAGGGCGGCCTAGAAGGCAAGTAGGCAGTGGCGTATGCGAGTGAGCGGGGAAACGCGCTGGAATTTGAAGCGAGGAGATGGTTACGGCAGAAGCCGCTCTCGAATCACGGAAGAAGATCAAATATAAGCGGTTCGAGATGTTTGATTGAGTATAGCCGGACCACAGTGGGGAGGTTTGTCGGCCCTCGGCTGGAGATAACACGAGTCGGGTCTCACGGCATGGGGCGCACTTGTAGCTGAGCCTTTAAGGAAATCAGCGAAGCAGATGGAAACAAGTGTCAGGGTACAAGCGTAAACGGCTTACATGAGGAAAATGACAAGTAATGCGGATTTGGGATGCCTTGCGAGTGGGCATCCGCAGCGCTCACGGCTTAGGGGCACGGGGCGTGGCAAGACAAAACGGAATCAGTGTAGGGAGATATCGGCCAATTTATAGGCGGAAGCCTTGGGCGCGAAGCTTCCTAATCAGGAGTCTGATAAAGGTTCTACAACCTAAGGAGTCCTAAGCAGGAAGGACTCTTAGGCGGGAAAAACTCCCGGGGCGGGAGGATACTGGGTGGGAAGGAGGACTCCCGGGCGGGGAGCAGTTCCTAAGCGGAAAGACTCCCCCAGGCGGGAGAGACTCCCTCTCCTTGTGGGACCCAGGCGTGGTACGTGTATGGGGTTCGTTCGGTCGGGACTCGTAGACCGGGAAGTATTGTGTTGGCTTCTTTGGATTGAAGAGTAGAGTTAGAGTGGGACTGCTTGGTCGTATTTGTCTTAGGGTGCGGCTGGCGTTTGCACATAAAGGAGTGCGTGCGCATTTGGTCAATTCATGTCTTGGAGTTGGATCCACAGAAAAACATAGAGCATCCCGAGATTTGGGAGCCTTTGCAAAAAAGTCTTGTATTTTAGTAGCTAATAAAATACGAGTTGGGAGAGGAAATCTCTGCAGTACGCCTTGTGTTGAGAATTGTGGGCGTGAGAATGCGGCTAGCGGGTTCCTAGGTTTCCTAGGCCCCGCACACGAGCCAAAAATAGGGCGTGTGACACTAAGCATACCTTTGAGGCGGGCGCCGTCTTTGGGCGTGTCGTAGTTATCTTAGAGGCGCCTTAGTATGCAGGCATGCGCTGGCGGGAATCCTTTGTCTCTGGCGTACATTAATGGCGCAATACAGGCATCTGTTATACAGAGCACTGGGCATCGTGGCGCATTTAGATCGGGGGCACCATGGCTAGTCAATGTGGCTCACAATTTTTAGATTTCGTGTGAGGTCTTGCAAGACACATTAGGCCAAACAGCCTCGATCTTTCACTTGAGATTCTGAAACCTTGAGGCTTCACGGGCGCTCTGCATTGGTATTTTATTAATTTCTTAAAATCTGAGACGATCTTTGCAAGTCTAGTCTCCGGGATCTTTGTATGTTTTAATGGTCCATTCCGTCGTGGATTAGCCAGAGTGAGGGCGCACGGACCATACATATAGGATCTTCGAGAACGAGTCGATCTGATTATGACAAAGAGTCCTGCTGCAACTCTGATGCTGTCCGTATTGTATGATCATTCAGCTCTGGGTCCCGGCCGGAATGAAACTCACGTACCAGTCCATGAATCCTGAGTGCGGTCATCGCGCAGGAGTCTTTCGCTGGGGTCCTTCCTTTGGGAGTCCTTGCTCCACGAGGAGTCCTTCACCTTGGGGCTCTGGCAGAACATGGAATCCTTGTTGCACTCGAATTAAGTTCTAGCCAGGCTCTGCTATATATTGCGACATTCAGCATGGTTTTTGTTTGCCTCCCGAGTGCCACGCCTCGGCCACCTGGCCGTGAGTCTTAGTGGCTGGCCTTGTCACGGGTCCCGTCGGTTAACGTTTGCCTTCCCTCGTAATGCGTGCCAGCTCCCCGTGACTTTGTCTTAGCGCTTGTTTATTTTGCCTTGCTCTTTTCCCTTAGGCGGGTCATGGGACGACGACTTTATATGTACGGGACTCGTGTTATCAGTCGAGGGCTGTGAAGCCCTCCCCGCTAAAGGTATTCAAACGTCCTCGTTGACTTTCTTAGCCAGCGTGCCAAGGATGCGATCTTCAAAGCTATAATGCTTGCGCCACTTTTCTGACTCCGCCCGGTGACGAGTCCCCTTCTAATGAACTAAGTATTGGTCATTTCGTTAGGAGTTCATCTTACGCATCACTGCGGGATGCTTGCAATCTCTTTCTTTGAACTCGGCTAACCATGGCTGGGTTTAGCTGCTGCGGCTGTTCGGAAGGAACTGAGAGAACACGTCGAGATGTCGGGTGAAGCTTGACCTCTCTAGTAAGCTTGAGTTTGTAGGCCACGTTCAATCGCATTCCTGACTTCAAGGGTCCATCATATTTCGAAATCAAACCTCTCTAAAACTCCTTATATCTTATCTTCTTCCATATCTGAGGAGTTAGCTTCAACAGAATCATCTCCCCTTGCTCAAATTCCAAAGGTCTCCTGCCTTTGTCTGCATACTTCTTCATGCGTCTACTTGCCTTCTCTAGGGCATCTGCAGCCTCATCGAGCAAATCTTACAGAGACTTTGAGCATGCATGGCGGGCTCACGGCTACGTCCAGTTAACTCGATGTAAGCCTTAGCGTCGAGGCGTCGTGGTTGAGCACGTTCTTCACAAAGAACATACCTATAGCGAGAACTTAGTTGCGGATTGTAGAGACTGGCTGGCGGAAGCTCACAAGTTCAGTAATTTTTTGAGAAGCCCATCCAGAGTGGCGCCAAACTCTCTTCTAGCATCTTACTCACTCTCTACATCTTACCATCGATCTACGAGGTGATTATGTCAGAACTTGCATTATACCTACACATCTTGAAACGGCTGACCACAAAACATGCACGTAAACCGCGTATCTCGATCGCTCGCTGTAATATCAGGGCGTCGCAAATGTTTCTGACATTCTTTGAAGAAGATGTCTTATTTACTCTTAATTTGGACACTCGCTCGGAAATTTGGGATGAAATAGCATGCCAAACCTGTCTACCACCACCCAGAAACTTATCAGAAGCCCTCTGGCACCGGAAACCCATTGATGAAGTCCATCAGTACACGCTGCCATAGCTTCTCGAGATAGACCGGGAAATTTGTAACAATCAGCTTCCTTAGGCTCGGTCTTATCAACTTAATGAGACATGGCATGTCTTGACATATGCTTGCCGCATCTTCATTCATCTTAGGCGATAGAAAAGACCATGCGGCCAATGCCAAGTTCTCCTCTGGGTGGCAGGCGAATTTCGTATCGTGTGATTCCTTGGCTCTGTCTTGAAAGCTAGCTGAAGGCGTATAACTTTCCTGCAAATATGACTCATTCTCGGCAAAATGTCGCCTGTGGTCCCTCTGCCTCAGCATCTTGGAGGTCTTTGCACATCGACCAGGTCGATCTTTGATGCGGCCTTGCCTTTGCGTGGAGTAGAGGAAGGGAATCAACTGCATGGTCGGTCGTGTCCATTCTTTGCCGTTCTTGGGAAAGTCTTGGACACCGCCACCTCAGTTAGGTTTAGGTCCATCCTTACCTTCGGACATGAAGTTGAGCGACTATACGACTTCGGACATGTCCTTGATGTCAGGATCAGCGAGCTAAACTCTTTCCTGGTCTCGACTTATCGAGTCTCAGCCCGGTTTGGAGACTCCCTCGCCATCACGATGTGTCGTGGGTAGGCGATCATCGACTCCTTTTGGGGCTCCCAGTCGATCTTTGGTAAGCCCGCGACAGCGACAGTCAGCTCAGTTGCGATTAAAGCCACCAAAGCTTTGCATCACACATCGAATCATAGTGGGTATCGTTACTGTTGCCTCAGATATTGACGGCAGTGAGTGTTGCTCCCATGTGAGAGGAGTTCTCCAAGCCTTTTGCTCCATGTCCCAGATGAAGTATTGCTCCATGTCGGAGGAAGTTAGAGCGAGCTCTGCAGTGCTTTCGCACCTTTGCGGGAGGCGGATCTGCGGCGGTGGCGTGCCTGCACCCGCTGCTCAACTAACATGATCTCCCCCTCCCAGAGATCGATCAGAAGCTCCTCGAACTCCTCGGTCATGGTCGGCATCCTGTCATGGAATGACTCCATCCGTTCCTCAACGGCTTTCTCTCGAGTCTCCACCGTTTCACACTGTGAGTCAAGCAGCAGGACAACATCAACGATCTGAGTCAAACGGGTGGCGTTCACCTCGGTTGTTGTGCCTATCTCCGCGTCAAGCCTGGAAACTTGCATGCTACCTGACTTTCTATCCCTTCTTGCTCATAGCGCATCAACAATCATCCACCGCGTTAACCATCCAGGTAGGCTACGATCTGTTGTCATGCTATTTTGGCTCGTGTGCGGCCTTTCAGAGAGCCGTAGGCGGCTTTGCCGATGCACAACAGATTCTGCCGAGACCGCAGGAGCCCCGGGAGGCTCTCCACCCATTCGTGTTAATAGGCTCTTAAAATGAAATGATATTGGCTCTACGTCTCGGGATAACACATCTTTTACGTCGATCATTCCGTCGTGAATTAGCAGAGTGAGCACGCATGCCCTTTATATAGGATGCTTTCGAATTGATCTGATTATAGTAGAGTCATTAGTCTTGATCAATGACTGGCGCAATCGCCATAGCTCTGAGTCTGGCCCAAATATTTCCGATCTGTGATCGTATAGTCGCGAGTAGGGTCATCACTTTGAGGTCTTTCACTTTAGGAGTCTTTTCACACTTTGGAAGTCTTTCCGCGCGAGTCTCCACTCACGAGTCCAGTGCGCCTCAGGTCTTTCAGCCTAGGAATAGAAGTCGCCGCCCCATGAGTCCTTCTGTATGACTCCTTGGTGGCAAGAATCCTGTGCCTTCCAGTTAGGAAGCTTGTGCTTGAGCGGAGCGTATATTCGGCGACCGCGGCCCGATTTCGTTTGCCTCCGAAGTCTTGTGTCTCAGTATGCTCAGCCGTGAGTCTTGTAAGCAGTATATCTGTCCGACGGATGCTTGCTTGCCTTCCCTCATGCGAGCTTGGCTCCACGCTGTCTTCTCCGGCGCTTGTTTAACTTTGCGCCTTTCTTTTCATGGGCGGTCGTGGTAGTCGGCGCGCCTAAGTACCCACCACGGGACTCGTGTTATCAAAGTCGAGGGCTAACGGCTAGGCATGGCCTTGGGCGAGGAGACAGATTTAGGCATCCAGCAGGTGGAGGGCCGCGTGTCACATGCATTTCATGCCATGGCCAGAACACCGTGGCTAGGCATGCGTGGGGCGGAGAGCCGTGCCCGAGGCATGCAGGCTAAGCATGCAAGTCATTGGTTCTGAGCATGTCAGTATTTAGACGGGCCCAGGTGTGAGCGGTATTGGTAGAAGCGTGGAGTGTCTGAAATGACCTTGGGTCGAGCGTCGTTTGGTCAGTGGCAGGGTAGAGTAGTGATGGGTTTGCCTTTGGGTCGAGTCTTGATACTGGGCATGTCATGGCCAGGACCCCGGTCTGTGTCCTGGGGCGTGCACTAAGGCCCAGGGTCCGTTGCCTGGGCATGTAATGGCATTAAGCCCGGGCACCATTTTAAGGCATGCCTTGGGTCGGGGGACCTTGTGCAGGCGGGGGACGTGGCCTTGGAGCGGGCGCGCTGGGCATGCGGCCCCCAGGCCAGGGTCGCGGAGTGTCCACAGGCCTCCTGTTTAGGCGAGGCACGCTGTGCAGGAATCATGGCACTAAGTCGATGACTGTGGTTGGAGCGTGCAGCTAGGCCCGGGGAGACCTTGGGTGTACAAACGACACTAGGTCGAGCATCATGTCTGGAAAGCTGACTGGTAGGGAACACTGTCACAGACGTAATCTTAAGGCTTCGACCAGGGACATGGCTGGGCAGCCTTCAGGCGTGACTGATGTGCCTGGGGCGTGCACTATCTTGGGGCGCCGGTCTTTGTGCGTGTCGTAGCCCAGGCCGCCTTGTCTAGCAATCTTGTTGGGGCAGGGGCACCCAGCAGCTAGCGTGTGTGTTTAAGCTAGGGCGCGGGTGTCTGGGCGTCTTATTGGGGTCAAATCAGGTGTCTACGTACAGAACTGAGGCGCCTTTTCTATGCATGCAGGCGAGCACTAGGCGAGTCGTGGCGGGTGGGCGAGGCGAGTATTTGGGGCATGGACCGGTAAGTGGGTGGCCCAAGCAGTTATGTGGATCGAGTGGCTGTGTATGCATTCGTGGCACTAGTAGGGGCACATTGTCTAGCAAGTCGAGAAACACTAGTAGAGCCACGGGTGCCTTTGTGCGCCTAGTAGGAGCCACCTTGGTTGGGCATGTCATGGCACTAGGCCAGAGGCCACGAGTGTCTAGCTTGTGCCTTGGGCCCGAGGCGCTGGGCGTATCGTGTCATTCTGTAGGGGCAGGTGGCTGGGCATGTGGGTGGGAATAGTAGCGAGGAATGCCTGATGTTGGGGGCACCATCTTGTCGTGTCGTGGCGTAGTAGGCCCAGCAGGGTTCAGGCACACACTGGAGTGGAGGACCTTGCACATGGATATTGAGGCCTTTAGTGAAACAGTGTCACAGGTGTGGTGGGCCGGGTCGCCGTGTGCAGGCATGCACTGGTCGGGCACCTTGTCTGGAATGTCGTGACCTTGGGTGAGACCCGGTTGCTGGAGTATAGGCAGTGAGGCAGGTGTCTGCGACCTTGGGTCGAGAGCACAATGTCAAGCGAGCTAGGAATTTGAGCGTCGGTGTCTGGGCGTGCTGCTTGGTGGGGGCTCCGTGTAGGGGCGTGTCGTGGTCGGCGGCGGAGTGTTTAGGCGTACACTAAGTAGGGCACCTTGCCTATAGGCATGACGTAACACTAGACGAGGATGGGCATCTGATAGAGTAGTCATGGTGTGCAGGCATCTTGTGAGGCTAGAGGCACCTTGTCACAGGCATGTCACGAACTAGATTGGAGCCTTGTGGCTAGGTGTTACCCACCTTGGGATGCTAAGCGATGTTGGTGGGATCACGAGAGCACCGTGGGTATGCAGGCGCATGAGGCACCCTAATAAAACAAGGCAAACCGTGGTGGTGCATGGTAAGGTACGGTGGACCAGCAGCAGGTGCATGGTAGCATATGGTGGACATGCGCTTATGGCAAACAAGTGTGGGTTTGAATTTGAAAGGGAGGCCCCGGTTTCAAATTCAAGCGTGAAACAAATTAGACCATATTTTGAATATGGGAGCGATTGATTGAAAACGAGTGGAGAGTAGCTGTTGGGAAGAGTCACAGGTTAGCGATAGACACCAAAGTTTATAAAGGATATAGTCTCCCAGCTTGGATGGGGTTAGAATTCTTTAATTTACGTGTTTTGTAATATCTTGTATGTTGAGAAGTGCACTACACTTATTTTTATAGTGATACAAGTTGGGATTATTTCTGTAAAAACTAAGTGTCTAATGTTCTTTTGAGAGACAACGTGAGGAAGGTTAATTTAAAAGAGTTAATAGCACATCTAGAAACATAAAACAGAAACATAAAAATTCATTGTGATAATTAGGTATGACAGCATGGAACTAAGTAGAGGCCTGGAGTGTACAGGAAGCGCTAGTGTGCGAGAGCCCAGGCAGCCCAATGCAGGCGTGTGTCGTAAAAGCCCAGCGGGGGCACCGTGAGTGGGCATGGTGTAGCAGGGCCCGTGCTGGGCATGCCGCTATGGGACGGGCGTCGTTGTGCGTGTCTTGGCCTTGGGCCCGCTTGTGCAGCGTGCGATGGGTCGGGGCTGGCCTGGCTTGGGCGTGTCATGTGTGGCCAGGAAGCAGGTGTGCGGGCGTGCCTTGGGTGGGGTCGGCGGGTGTCTGCGTGCTGCATGGAGTGGGGCCCGCGCTGTCTGGCGTGTGGACGGGAGGCACCTTGTGCAGGCATGCGTGGACGAGACACCTTGTGGCTCAATACAGGCATCTTATTTGGGCGAGGCACCTTATCTAGGGATGCCTTGGCGAGGCACTGGGCGTCATGGCCCAGCTGGGGCGAGGCAGGTGGGCCAGGGCGTGGACCTGGGTCGAAGAAACCATGGCTGGACGTACCGTGGGTCGGCCCATTTTTGTGCTGTGTTTCGTGGCCCAGGCCCAGGGCGTCGTGGATGGGCATGGCAGGGGCGGGGGCACGGGTGGCTGGGCGAGCCCAGCCCAGGGTCGGGAGGTGTGCCCGGGGCATGCTGGGCGGGGGCGTCATTCTGGGCGTAATCGACGCGGCGAGCCGGTGTGTGCAGCGGCCATTTGAGTAGAGGCGAGCGTGTCTGAGTGTATTATTTGGTAGACGGGTGTCGAGCGACAGCCCAGATTGAGGGTGCCTTGGCTAGCAGGCTTGCACCTTGAGCCCAGAAGGCGTCGTGCCTAGGCATGTCTTGGCACTAGGCGGGGCAGATGTCTTAGCTGTCTGTAGACGAGGCGCGGGTTCCTAGGCGTGTCATGACCTTAGCAGTTGGAGCCAGTTTCAAATTCAAACATGGAAACAGGGTTGGACCCGGATTTTGAATATGGGAGGCGGTCGAATTGAACGGTGGAGGAAGTGGCTTTTGTTGGGAAGAGTCGTACGAGTTGTGATAGGCAAGTCCCATAAAAGGATATAGTATCTAACTTGGATGGGTTTAGAGGTGTGCCCCAATTTTACGTGTTTTTGTAATATCTTGTATGTTGAGAGATTGTAGCGCATACGACATTTTGTGTGACTCTGAGTTGGGATTATTTCTGTAAAAACTAAGTGTGCAATCACATTCTTTTACAGAACATTGTGAGGAAGGGTTAATTTAAGAGTTATGCATATCGAAGCTTATAAAAATTCATTGTGATAATTCGAGGGAGTGTGACAAGTGGTATCAAGCATGAATGCGTGAGGCAATGAGGAAGCGGATGGCGGTTGGAACACAATTGGAGGGTGGCACGAGGATGAAGGTATGGCTGCATTTGCGGATTTCGATGAAAAGCGAGTTTGAAGTGCGTATGATACGTGTTGATGATAAATATGCGGGGGGAAAGGATCGATGCTCCTCAGCGTCTGCGAGCATTGATGGCCGTACCCGGGATGCGTCTGGTGCGAGGGGCGATAAATCTGAAAAAGGTTGTGGCCTAAAGTTCCTCTGATTAATCGAGGTCCACCCTGAAAAATGCACGATGTGCAGGCTTCGAGGGGTTTGGGGGTCACGAATCTTCAGGAATTGGAAATTTTCTTATGGGACATAAAGCCGGTTCTTGGCCCGCTCGTATGCTGATAGTGAAAATGGCATCCATAACCTGACATGTACTATCCAGTGTCTGAATTATGGTGAGCGCTCAGGATGGGAGATGATGCGGGATTTGGGCGCGGGTGTCCCCAGGAGGCTACAGAGAGGCCCAAAGGGAACAATTCCTACCCGCAATTCGACATGGCTTGCGAGAATATGAAGCGGTTAGGCTTACACGAGTTCGATGAGGGAATATGTGAAGGAATTGGATTCCGTCATATTTGGATATCGGGGAACATGTCGATGAGGTTCTGCTGGTGTTCAATTTTATTTCGGGATTACAAGGTAGGCACGAGACGGGCTCGGGAGACGGGAAGTTCGTGACCTGGGAATTTGCGATAGGCTGCGGTGCTTGGTGGACTCTGAGATGAGCGATGCCATGACACCACGAGGGCGAGTCTCAGAAGACGGATGGGGCGAAGAGGCGAACCTTCATTCATTGATAAGAATTTGGTTGGAAGGGAACCCGAAGAAGGGGCTGCGAAGCGAGCACGTAGACGACCACAAATTTTGTCTGTGACTGACCAAACAGGTGGGATGCTTCGCGATGGCCCTCACTTAGAGCGAGGCGCGAGAGGGAAAAAGCGGAGTGCCTTTGTCCGCTGCGGATGTGGTAGAGCCTTGATTGATTCACCCTCAGTGAATCCTTTCTAACGATTGCTAAATCTTGATCGGTGGCGAAACCATAGCATAAAACTTTGATGCATGTTCGAGTCTTTGCTGATAGGGTCGGTAAGCGATGGTAGGCGGTGGTGCCACGCACAATTTTGTTGCGGCCCGGTGAAGCCTCGAGACTTCGATGCGAAACTAGTAGATGATGATAAGCGGGATCAAAGCGTTGAAAACGATGAGCCTGAAAGGTCTGAGGGCGTGCGAGGATGTCTGCGCAAGTTGGTGAATGGAAGGAGTAAAATTAATTTACTATGTGTTCCGTTGGATGATTTCAATCCCAATCGCTTAGGATTGATTTCTTCCTCGAGTCTAAAAATTTGCCACGATTCCTAAATGCAGGGTGGACTTATGATCTTAGAGGAGCTTGACCTTGCTTTGTGACTACGGGTGAAAGGAAGGCGGAGAAGCTTGGAAAGGCCAGAGATGGTGTCGGCCCTTGGTATTTGAAGAAAGGGCTTAAGAGGGCGAGACATACCTTGCGGCTTTGGTGGAAATCCATGAAGGACATGATGCGAGAGTTTCGACTTTGTGGGCACGGGATCACTAAGGTCGGGCGTCATGCCTCAGGGGTTACCCCAGGGTTGCCTCCCAGAGACCCGTTGATCCAGGATGAATTGTTTGCCGGGGGCGAACCTCACACTTGAGTCCTTCTTGCAGGATGGCGCGTGAGTGCTTTAGAGCGGGGGAAGCCCGGTTGAAAGGATTCTTTGGACGAGCATGATCGACCCTCGAGGGCTCCATTTGGTGCACCTATTCTGTTCCAGAAGAAACATGATGGATCATTGCGCATGTGTGTGGATTCTGGGACTCAGCCAGGTAACCGTCAAAACAAGTACCGTTACTTTGGTAGAGATTGTTTGACCAGTTGGCAAGGCTCGGTACTTCCATAGCTGGACTGAGATCGGGTTTATTGGCAGGATTCGGATCGCGGAAGGTGATGAGGCAAAACCACGTATTAGTAACTCGTTATAGTTCATATGAATTCCTTATTAATCTGCGTTTGGGCTCACAAATGCCGTGACATTATGTAATTTAATGAATGATGTCTTGTTTGACTATCTCGATGCTTTGTAGTTATCTATTTAGATGACATTGGCAGTGTACGGCCCGAGGCTACAAGAGCACGATATGCACTTGAAAAGGTGTTAGTGACTTAGGGAACACAAGCGTATGTGAAGCGGAGAAGTGCGAGTTTGTAAGGAGGCGGATCACATTCTGGGTCGTAAAATGTCTGTGAAGGCCGGATCGGATGGATTAAAGAAAGTCTGGCGGGTGATCGATTGGCGGCCTGAAAGTGACGAGTTGCGGTCATTCACGGGATTAGCAAACTACTATAGGAGATTGACCAAGAAATTTACTCAAAGATTGTCTCTCCATTGATAGATTTGCTAAAGAAAGACCGAGCATGGGATTCGGACATAGAGTGTCGGATGGCTTTTGAAAGCCTCAAACAAGCCATCACTAAAGAACCAGTTTTGCAGTTGCCTAATCTGGACCTTCCCTTTGAAGTTGAGGCCCGATGCTTCGGACCAGAGGCCTTGGTGATCTTGGTGCGGAAGGACACCATGGCATTTACGAGAGTGATCGAAGCTGAATGCGGCGAGCAGTTACAGCGCATGAGAAAGAAATGGCGACGATGGTGCGCGCATCTGCAGTCGAGCCACCTCACCGTGGGTTGTAAGTGGCGTTAAACAATGCGGCGGCGCAGGGAGAGATTAAAAGTCGGGGCGAACCGCGGGTTCTGAGTTTGTTTTGGGTAGCGTCGTCGAGCGACCTAACCACGATAGCGGATGCACTCGGTCGGAAGAGGTGGTGCTACATCGCTGACTTTAATCGAGAAGTCATCTCGGTTCGATGGAGCGGATCGAGAGAACGCGAGGACTTGATGCTACCTATGAGCGGGGCCAATGAGTCGGGAATGGGGAAACCATAAAGTCTTGTTTGGAAGAGTGACCTCCTTGTGTTCGGAGCGGGGCTTTACGTTAGATAGGCGGATTTGCGGAGGAGGAAATTTGTTGAAAGGAAACCCGTGATCTTTAAGTGGGCGGTAATCCAGGGAGGGCGGGACCATGGCATTATTATCCAGGAATCTGTGTTGGCCCAGCGGGTGAGGGACGTACGGCGTGCGTGAAGTCTTGTTTGGTATGCCGGTTCTGGACAAGGCCCGAGAAGAAAGATAGGCGGGGTTCTTTGCGGCCTCTCCCAGTACGAAAAGCCATGGCAAAGTGTCTCCATGGATTTCATCTCGGGATTCCCTAAGGCCCGTGAGTACAAATCCATCTTTGTCGTGGTTGATCGGTTTTACAAGTATTCGGTCTTCATAGCGACAAGACCATGTCAACCAGGGAAGAAGCGACCAATGCATTTTTCAATCATGTGGTGAAACATTTGGCTTACTTTAAGGACATAATCCGGTGGCCAGGGATACCAAATTCACAGGACGCTTTTGGGTGGAACTCTTCTAGCTCTTGGGTTGAGTTGAGATTTTCTGACAAACCATCCTGAAAGCAGAGATGGGGCGGAGCCAGAAAGGATCAATGCGCTATTGGAAGAATACTTAAGGCATTATGTGGCTGGCTACGAAAAAGCTGGTGGATTTGCTTGACCTTTGCTCGGTTGTGTTCTGATGCATAGAAGCTCAACAACAGGGATGAGCCCCTTTGAGTTGGCTATGGGTTGCGACCCGAGAACCCGTTAGATGTGGCAAGCGGCGATTTGGGGGGGAGGCGACCTGCGACACCACGGATGCCATTTCCGTGAGGAGATGTTGTTCGATGAGGCACGGGAAGCCTTGAAGCGGTACAGAAAGAATGAAGAAGTATGCTAATCAACATAGACAGGCGCTGGAATTTCAGATTGGGGATAAGGTGGTGTTAAAACTAACTCCCAGGATTTTGAAGAAAAAGTGGCTTGATGAGCTCGGCGGAGAGGGTGATCCCAGTGTGAGGGAGCTTTTCGAGGGTGATCGAGAAAGTGGGAGAAATAGCCTACATCTTTGAGGATTTACTGCAAGAAAGTGAAGTTGCATCGAGCATTCCATGTCGAGTTTTGAAGCCACATATTGAAGATGCGAACCGGAAGGGTCAGTAAAGCGTGCACCTCCGCGGTACAAATGAAGCAGTTTGATAAAGGGGTGGAAAAGATTCTGAATCACATAACCATGGGGGCAAGTAGAAAGAATCGGCGGACCAATTACCTTGTTTAGTGGAAAGGCAGTTTGGAATCAAAGGCTCCATGGGAGCGGAATGTAACATTGTGGCAGTTTGAAAGGGCAGTGCAAGACTATCTAAAGGCTAAGTCGACGTGGGCTTCGACTTCAACAGGAGGGGGAGGGTTTGTTACCCCCTCGGATGCCTAAGCGTGTTGGTGGGATGCAAGGGCCTCATAGGTGCTACCTTAGACATGAGGGCACCTAATAAAGCAGCCCAATGTGGTGGTGCGTGGTAAGATACGATTGGACCCGACAACGGTGCGTATAGCATATGGTGGACATGCACCATGTAAGCTAACCAGTGGAGTTTGAATTTGAAAAGGGAGAGCCAGTTTCAAATTCAAACATCAAGCAAGATTAGAGCCCGATTTTGAATATGGGAGAAGCTGATTAATTCAAACGGTGGAGGGAAGTGGCGCGCGTTGGGAAGAGTGGCGAGGTTGGCGATAGGCGCCGAGAATGCATAAAGGATGTAGTCTAGCTTGGATGGGGTTAGAGAGTGTGCCTAATTTTAAATGTTTTGTATTATCTTGTATGTTGAAGTGCTTGCACTTGACATTCTTGTGCGATACAGTTGGGATTATTTCTGTAAAGCCCAAGTGTCTAATACATTGCTTTTGAGAGACAACGTGAGAAGGTTAATTTAAAAGAGTTAATATACTTTGTTCGGAAGCATAAAAATTCATTGTGACAATTTAGGGTGGGCACTAGGCGTGGCACTAGGTGGGGCAGGTGTCTGGAAAGCACTGGGTGGGCGGGTGTCTGGAAGCCCATTAGACCGGAACCTTGTGCAGGCGTGGTCATAAAACTAGTAGGGCGCCATGGGTGGGCATGGCCTTGAAGTAGAACCTTCACGATGCTAGGCATGCCTTAGTAGAGACAATGCCGGCATGTCGTAGGCGGTATGCGGAGGCATAGTAATACAGGCATGCAGCTGAGGCCCGGGGTCGCGGGTGTGCGGGCGTGCAGCTGTGAGTTTGGGCGTGCGCTGGGCTGAGGCCCTGGGCATGTCGTGGCCTTGGAAGGCGGAGACATCGTGGCTAGACGGTGAGGCGGGGGAACCATGGCTAGGCATCCAGGTGTGGAGCGATGTGCTTATGCATTTCATGGCCTTGGCCAGAGCAGTGTTTGGAGTGTTAGCCCTGGCCCAGATATGCGACTCCGTCTGCGGCATGAAGGCGTTGCCTTGGCCCAATGGCACTTTGAAGAGAGAAAGCGGCCCAGCAGATGGGAAAGCAGTCTTTCGGCGGGTATGAGCGTGAGTGGCTCGCACGTGAGAGAAAATGGCCAGAATGTCCCCATTTGGGACGCGCACGGTCGTACATCCACGGCACTCACGGCTTAGAAGGGGCTGAGGCGTGGCGCGAGGCACTCCGCAGTGGCGGGAAGGACTCACCTCCCCAGCGGGAAAAGAAAACTCGGCCCGGTGGGCCTCACGGCCGGGAAAAGACTCGTGCGGGGAAGGACTCCCTACAGCGGAAGACTCTAGGGAGGAGGACTCTCACACTTGCTTATGGGATTTGCGTGGGCGTATGGGAGTTTCGAATTCCAGTCGGGCTCTGGGCGGGAAGGATGCGTTGAGCATTTGGATTGAGGCCCAGAGTTAGAGTGGAGCTGCCCCAATCGTGTTGTCTTGGGATTGCCGCCAGGCATCACAATATAAAAGGATCTGCGATGTCGACTTGGATTGGTCGTGTATTGGAGTTGGATCCCGCATGGCGTGGCGTCAGGATGTGGGAGTATTTTGCGAGATTGTCTTTGTATTTTTAGTAGGTAATAAGATACGAGTTAGGGGAGAGTGCAAATGCGCCTTGTGTTTAGAAGGAATTGTGAGGCATTGTGAAGGGCGGCTAGCGGGTTCTAGGCGCCCATGTAGCGGTAAAAATAGGACATCGACAGCTAGGCATGCAAGCCAGAACAGTGGTTAGGCATGCCTTAGTAGGGACCGTCGTCTGAGGCATCCAGCAGGCGGCGTGGTTAAAGGCATCTTGTTGGGCACATCTCGTCTGTGAGGTCGGCGTCGTTCCTGGGCGTAATCGGCCTTTAGACGAGGCAGATGTCTAGCCCAGTATTAAGAGTGAGGGAAGCCGCAGGTGTATCAAATGACTCTGGCGGGCGTCATGGGTGGGCTTACGCTGAGGTGATGTGGGTGCTGGAGCGTGTGTCGTAGCACTGAGTAAGGTGCGGGTCTGACGTGTTTGGGGTAGGGTGGGTCTTTGGGCATGTCGTAGTATGGCCCAGAGACAGTTTTGGGCATGGGGCGGGAACTGCACTGGGCATGACATCTGGCAGCAATAGGCGGGCGCACTGGGTGCAGCGGGCGAATCAGGTAATGCAGAGATGCAACAGGCGAGGCACCTTGTCTAGCGTGTGGTCTTGGAGTGGGGGCCTTTATTGGTGGAAACGTAACCCAGGTAGGCGTGGGTGTGCGGAGTGCGGTGGGTGGGGCCGCGATGTCGAGCGACTGGCTGGCGGCGTCGTGTGCAGGCACCACCTTTGGGCGGGGCGTGGTGCACAAGCATTTCATGGCCTTGAGTAGGGCCCCGTTGGAGTGTTTGGGCATGCCTTGGGGCCCGGGGCACTGCTGGGCATGACATGGCTTGGAGACGAGGTAGGCATCGCGATGGCAGAGTCAGGTGTGCAGACATGCCTGAGGCCGAGCTGGCAATGCAGGCATGTCACGGCCCAGGTCGAGCAACGTAATTTAGTGTTACCTTCGGATGCCTAAGCGTGATGGTAGGATGCGGGGCCTCATGGGTCTGCCTTGGACCCCAGTGAGGGCTACCTAATAAAACAGAGGCTGGCCATGGTGGGTGTAGTAGGGTACGGTGGACCGGCGGCGGGTGCATGGTATACGGTGGACATGCGCCTTAGCGAGAAACTGAGTGTGGGTTTGAAATTGAAAGGGAGATCAATTTCAAATTCAAACATGTGGTTGAGCGATTTTTGAATATGGGAGCGATTCGAATTGAAGCGAGTGGAGAGAGTGGCACTGTTGGGAAGAGTCGCAAGGTTGCGGTAAACCCGAAAGTTTATAAAAGGATATAGTCTCTAACTTGGATGGGGTTAGAGAGTGTGCCTAATTTTCTGTGTTTTGTAATATCTTGTATGTTGAGAAGTGCACTACACTTGACATTTTTATGGTAGTACAAGTTGGGATTATTTCCTGTAAAAACTAAGTGTCTAATACGTTCTTTTGAGAACTTATTTGTGAGGAAGGGTTAGCTAAAGAGTTAATAGCACATCCGGAAGCATAAAATTCATTGTGATAATTCGGGGATGTAATGCTAGGCGTGGAGGCTGGGGCGAGAACGCAGGTGTCTAGGAAAGCAACGTGTCCCAGGAAGCGGTAGGCCAGAGGCCAATACAGGCGTGTCGTAAAAGCCCAGGTCGAGGGGCACGTGGCCCAGACAGTGCTTAGCGGGAACGTGCTGAGCATGCGCTAGGCGCGGGGCGTCGTGCTTATGCATGTCGTAGCCTTAGGCCCATTGTGTGCAGCGTGCAGCTGGGTGGAGACACACTGGCTTGGGCATGTCGTGGTGTTGGTAGACGGGTGTGCAGGCTGTTGGACGAGGCACACTTGTCTGGGCGTCTGTGAAAGTGGCGTATCTGAGCGTCTGTTAGTGAGAGATGCTGAGCGTGTCGTGGCCCATTGGGCAGGTGGTGGCGTGTCTTGCTGAATTGGGGGCCAGTGGCTGGACATGCACTAGATTCGGGGAGCCTTTGTCTTGTGCGTTTCATGGCACTAGGCCCAGGGCATGCGTGGATAGGCGTAGGCGGTAGGTCAGAGAGCGCGGAGTGGTAGTGAAGCCCGGTAAGTCGGGCATTATGCCCGAAACATGCACTGGGGTGCCGTTCTGGGCGTAATCACGTATTGGGTCGAACCATTAATGTCTGAAGCTGACACTAGGTAGAACAGCGATGTCAGTAATAGCTAGTAGAAGCAGGTGTCGGAATGACACTCGATCGATGTGCAGCAATGGTCTTGCCTTGAGTGGGGCGTAGTCTTTGGGCGTATCGTGGCCTGTGGCCAGAGGGCCTTGGAGTGTCTAAGCATGCTGCTTAAGTGTATTTGTGATTCCCTAAACGTAATCATGTGGCAAGCCAGAGAACCTTAGGGGTTAGGCAAATGCTAGTGCTATGAATATACTGGGCATGACATGAGCGTAGGCGGGTGTGATCTTGGGATCTGTGTGGGTCAGCTGGTGTCTGAGCGTCTTATTTAGATGAATGACATATCTGGGCGTGTCGTGAAAAACATTTGGGTCGGGGCATTGTGGCTGGAGCATAGCATGGGTCGAGGAGCCAGGTCTGGGCGGTAAGTCTGGGTGGAAGCACGGGTGTCTGAAACAGCAGAATTTGGGGACGTTGTCCCAGGCGTGTGTTAGATGGCCCAGGGCGAGTCATTTGAAGCGGCTAATGAGGAATTTGGAGCACTTGGATGTAGCGTGGACAGGGTCGGGCGTGGGTGCAGCGTGTCGTGCAGCTAAGTGGGGACACTTGTGGGCGTGTCGTGGCGATGGCTGGGGCGGATCAATCTGGCGTCTGTTGGTAAGGTCACCGTGTCTGGGCGTGGGTGGGGTGAGAGACCTTGTGTCTGGGCATCGTGGCCAGCTGGTAGGGACCTTGGATTCTTGGGCATGACCATGTAGCCAGGAGCCTTGGGTGTGGGAGGCTGATGGTGGAAACCTTGTGTCTGTCTGTTGTGCATTGCGCTAATACAGGCATGTCGTAGGGTCGGCCAGTAGTAGCTGTAGGCATCCGCCCAGGTCGAGGAGCAGATGCATGCATGTGGCAGCATGTCGGAACTGTCGTGGCTAGATGTCGACTCCTCGACTAGATAACCTTTGAGTCCGTCTTGAATAGGGTCTTTGCCTTAGTAGCCCGTGGCTCGCTTAAGGAAGACGGCGGAGACGGGGAAATAATTCTTCCGGAGCGTAGCGTGAGCCCAGCATACATATGAGGGGAAGGCGACCAGTGTCTGGTGGGACGGAGTGGGTGTCATGGCACTCACGGCTTAAAGGGGGCTGGCGTGGCGACGAGAAGCCTTGGAATCAATGTGGGAGATGTCTGCGATATAGGAAGAGGCAGGCGGCCGAGGCTTGCAGTCAGGAGTGCGACAAAATTCACGGCTGGAGTCGCAGCGGGAGGGCTCACAGGCGGGGACCCCAGGGCGGGAAGGACTACTCTTAGGCGGGGAAGGGCTCACAGGCGGGGGCTCAGGGAGGCAGCTCACCAGGCGGGAAAGACTCCCAGGCGGGGAAGGACTCACTCTGATTGGGATTTGCGTGGTTGTGTATAGGAGTTTAAATCGGTCGGAGACTCTGTCACGGGAAGGATTGTGTTGAGCACACGGATTGAAATTTAGAGTTAGAGTAAGGCTCATAGTCGTGTTTGTCTTAGGATTTCCACTTGGCATCACCAAATAAGGGCTGCGTCTTAGAGCAGTTTAATTCATTGTGAGTTGGATCCACGAGAGGCATAGAGCATCCAGAGATATGGGGCCTTTGCGAGAGAGTGCTGTATTTCTTGTTGAAAATACGAGTGGGGAGAGGAAGAGTCTTGCAGATGCGGCGCTTGTGTTACAGGGGTGTGAAGGGCGTTGAGAGGGTGGCGCAGCCCCGAGGTGCTTAGGCGCCGCCGCGAGCAAATAGAGTGTGAAAGTTGGTATAAGAGCCAAGGATGGATAATGCTAGGATGACGGTTGATGTGCTGGGTGAGCAAATAGCGAGTATAGAGGCCGAGATAGGCACGAAGTGTGAGGGCAGCGGAAATAGGCCTGACAAGCGAAGCCCAAACGCCACCTTCGACTAGGAGTTCTTTGATATGCGATCTGTTGCAAGGCTCACAGCGTGAATCGATGGAGACTCGAGAGAAGGCCGTTGAAGAACGGATGGAGTCATTCAATGACAGAATGCGACGATAATGAAATGGTCCAGTGGTCGGATCTGTAGTAAGGGGAAGATCGTGTTGCTAGCCACAAATCCTTTTTTGATGCTTTTTCTAATTCTTCCCTCATAGCATTTAACAATTCTTTCAATCATAGCTAGCTGGCTTTTTCTCAGGCTCTCGGCTTGTTCGAGGAGATTTGTTTCTTTGCGATTACAGCTAACGAGTTGCTTGTCACTTTTGAGTGCATCATAGAGCATTCTCTTTGTTTTTGTCTACCAGTCCTACTGACTTAACTCTCTCTTCAAACTCTTTCTTATCCATCAAATCCCTTTATTTTGATGTAGTTAATAACCTCCTCTCACACAAACACCTACCCGATAATTTCTCGACCACGAATCAAGCGAAAACACGAAAACACAAACAATCACCAAGACAAATCACATTGACGAAACTCGAAAGAAAAACATGAGACCGTAAATTCCTGCGAACAAATGTAAATGACTTATAACCAAATAGAACCACCAATCAAAGCGATCGGACCCTGATAAAAAAAAAAAACAAAAAATCATGATTGAATCAATAGCAAGAATCGAATAGTAGACTAAATAAGCGGGATCAATATGCGATTAGATATGGCGAGAAAGCGGCGTGGTCGGGCGGCGGAGGCGGCACGATAGCAGGAGGAAAGGAGGATGGCGAGAAATAGGAAAGCGGCCCGTGATTCAGATGGGCGGAGGAGGCACGGCGACTGGGTTGAGGCGGGGCGGCACCGACAGTAAGGCGGAAGGGAGGAGGATGGAAGCGAGAAAATGGAAGAAGCCACAGCATTTGCGCCATTGTGGATATGACAAATGAAATTTTCAAATGCCATTGTCGTCGACAAATGGTTAAATCTTGAAAGCGTTGCCATTAGCGATAAATTAAACCCCAATGCGCCATTTGAGTTTGACGTGCGCATCATTACGGTAAATACTTTCTGACCAACCAAATTTTATCATTTTTTTTATCAAGCGCGTGTTCGGTACAAAACTTCGGAAAAGGAGACATGTTGGTACCTTACCCAACCATGCCTGCATAAATTACACACTCTGCGAGGATCCCTGATTTGTTCTATCTGAATCGTATATGATTTCTTCACGGTGGTGTGGCGAGAAACCGGCCTTGTACTTGGTAATTTCGAGGCCCGATCTACGGAAGCCACTACACCGCATCGGTTAATCGACAACTTCGGCCCACACCACATACAAGTAGTCGAAGAAGGAAAAATATCATTTCTTGGGAACATCTTGCGGCAATTGATGGGCCCGAATATTCCCAGGTTGAGGGTGGGTAACATCTTTTGAAAATTCAATGGTAAATCACTCCACGAGAGGTATTCTTCTTTGAATTACATCGAGAAATTGCATTGTTAGGCCTCGACCCTAACGAATATTATTTCAATTGATTTTAATTTTAAAGAAAAAAATAATAATGAAAAAAGATCTAAGCTTCGAATGGCGGGTATAACGAGCCTTCACATTTATCTTCGGTCTTATTTTCAAATATTGCTTACTAAGTCTTGTAAGATTGCGAGGCTTACAACATTTGTGAAGCAATTCCCGACCTAGTTCACATATTCGCTGACTTTACACCATGACAAAGTCTTTTCATTCGAGAAAAATGCAACATTTTTTGATACACAAACAAAATATCATTAAAAATTTGAACAGCGGTCGGAGTATACGAGGGAGTATACCTATACCCGACCTAATAAAAAAAGCGAGGAAGACCCGCACGACCTGAAACTACGGTCTAGCCCGATAAGGCCAGGTTGGTTTGCTCACAAAGACTAAGCGGGGGCGGGCGAGAGCGTTTGGTTAAAGCCACCCCTTGCAAGAACAATAAGAAAAACAAAAGCACTTTTGAACTGTTGAGAAAACTCTTCATTCTGGCTCTTACTCTATTCCTCTGCCCAGTGCAGGTATTAAGGGAGGCATTACTCCCAGGCACTCTTTAACCTTTTCTAGAGGGCTCATTATTAAAAGCTAATAATCAGTCTCGACAATCAAAGGGGGCACCAATAGCCAAACTCTTGAAATTTGGTCACGTGTCAAAAAATATATGACTTCCCAAACAGAACCTACTTTGGAAGGGAACGATGATTCCAAAACAACCTTTTTAGGAAAAGGGAGTACGCCTCACTCTCAACCAGCAAACCCCCGACCTCAAAATATCTTAACTTGATTTCACGGAATTATGAGGCCATCCTTTGTCAAACTTCCACACACCCATACATCCTCTTAAATTGGATTTATTCTTTTATTTTTAAACATGTTGATGAAAAATGCAACTGATTTTATTTTGTAAGTCAAATGAGTTAACACTACGCCCCATATGACCAGTTGATCGGGTAGAATAATTATCGGTAGTTGTAGTTGTTTCCGTTAAATCCCATGCTTGCAGAATCTTGCCATGGCCCGATCATGAGCGCTATTAGAGCCTCCTCGGTTGGCCCAGGGTTGGCGGATCATTATTGGAAGTAATTTACTTATTTGAATTCTTGAGGAATATTCAAAATCGAAAGAAGAGCGTATAGAACTTTCCTCGATGTAAACGATGAACAACACGATAGAATCGAAGTCATACCATTCGCCTGGCGACACACATATTGACGATTCATTACAGTTGTGGTCATTTGTTTCAACACGTTCCTTAGTTTATAAGAGAAGTTCAAACATGTCGAGAATTGCACAGTTCCACGGATTTACCATTTACGCTCGATTAAAATTATACAGTCATCAGAGCTGTAAAGAACTTAACAACCCGGAGTGGCATTATCCATAATGTACGCATCGAGAAAAGCAAAAATGACAAAGAATAAATTTCTACTATGCAAGGTACAATGTTTTGCATTTTACTTCTTTGCAAGTTAAACCTATGAGTAATGATGGATATGACTTTAGGTAAGCGACATTAAATCACTTCCCAGTAATCATATACTTCCAGAATGCAATGATCCATGAGAACTAGAAAAATAAAACACATAGAAATCTCATTCTTCCTAGAAACCTTGTATTTGAACATACGAGAAATATACGATATTTTACCTTGTCGATCTGTGTTCCACTTACGTGTGGATGAACATTTGCTTCTAAATGCTTATCATGATACTTAAGGTGAAAACCCACACCAATCAGTTTGTTAAATAGGAATTGAGGGTAAATGCGGCATAAAAAATTAAAGAAAATAAACAAAATATAAAACAGGAATGACCCTTGGGGTGGCAAAACACGGGCATCGTTGATGTAAGTTCCTCGCTATCTCACAATTCAAAATCCTCCCTATGAGTTTATCTTGGTCAAGTATTTCGTTTGACCATGCGAAGAAGGACAAATGAGGCCCGCCACAAGAATGATTATGAAGGCAATATAAGTGAAAACACCTCGGCTAGTTCCCGAAAACGGATCTCTATGCGTAAAGAATACAGCCAAAGAATTGGTTTATATGTTTTCATATCGATACAATGTTTTCTTCCCTCACATTAGGACGCTGACATGTTGCTCTTAACATGACATACACCTGACTTTCATTCAATTTCTTTGTATATCGTTAGCCCTCAACAATCTTGCAAACCTGCAATTGAAAAAGAAATCCTTCATTATCAAAGTCATGAGTAGAAGCATTTTTTACAAAAAAGCAATGTGAGAAATAATACCTCCATGGGCAAATAAATAGGTTTTGTGTCAACTCGGAAAAACGGAGAAGGCGATTGGCATATTTGAGAACAATATTGTACTTTTAGTAGTATTGAACAATGGTGCGATTCCTCATGTTGGGTGTAAGCGCGAGAAGAAACAACGATGGAAAAAAATTATATCATAACAAACTTTAAAAAAATGTAAAAATTGATGTCATAATGTCTTAAAAAGAACAAAAATGGTTTGAAATTATTTTGCTCGGGATGAGGTATCATAAACATTAAGGTGGAAAAGAAGACACAAGCTTCAACTATTATATTTCATAACAACTAGATCTCGTTGATCACTATCGATAATTTCTAATTTAGTTCCTCTGTCCCAAAGAAATTCAACTCTATAGCCTAATTAAATAATCTTGACACCAAGTAACTGTACTAATAAGGCCCTCCGAAAAGCAAAGATAGTACACTATTAATTGATTATCCTCCCAAATCTATGTTTATGTCATGTTCATTTATCTACCATTATGAGATCTTTTTGCTATCTATGAATAATATGATATTAATTATATAAGAGTTCAACCATTAAACAACTCCATTTATTCTTAGAATACTTTTTCATTAATTAGTAACCAACCAAGCTCTTTTTAAGGTTTATCCCATGCCTTCATCGATAAAGACTTATAAATCTAATTTGTGCCTGCAAAAAAGAACAATTCATTGAAACCATTAAATATTGAGACTTAAACATCTTTCAAAATTCATGGCTTGCAAAATGGCACAAAAACATTAAAATCCTTGAATGTCACGCGGCAATGCTCGGCGCCACAACTACAAGCCTCGATTGTTACCGCGATAACCTGTGGACCTTGTGGCATGAGTTTTGTGACCTTCCAAAAGCTAAATGGATTATTTAAGTAAATATCATTGACAAAATGGCGAAAAGCATTGTGAAGTCCCTTGGAGCATCTACGGCTTGATGCTCTGATAACCACAGGCTACAGGACCTCAATGCCTTGATAAGAGCGCCGAGCTAGCTCTGCGTATTGAATCACAGTTAAAAATGGAGACCATGTGCAATGAGTCTCATGACCTATCAAAAATAAAATTTATTATTAAAATATATAATCAAAATGGATTGATATATTTAGCATTTTTCAATGTTCTATCTTATTTTCCATACACTATTTTTGGATATTACAATGTACCAAAAATACAAAGGGACAGGCTCACCAAAGACTCGTGCATGTAAAGTCTAAAATATAAATGAAATATACAGAACTTGGCCCAATCACTTAATAATTTTCACTCAAAACATGAATCTCAGCATTAAAATTCAACTTTGAACATAAAGTACCTTTTTGAAAACTTAATTTAGGTATCAGTTAAATGGAACCAAGATTCAAATCCATGCAACATAAGTCTTCAAAACCTGGGGCATTAAGAATATGCTGATTTATTAGATTGTTTTGTTTAAAAACAAATTAACAATTTGAAGAAAATAAAATAGAACATAAATTCAATGTTAGATGTCAAACTTGAAAATAAAGCACCCTTTGAAATATTCTCTGTATATCCTTGTTGTTCCATTATTTTTACAATTTTATGTGCTTATATTCAGGATTTAAGCTCATACCACCATAGGAGGGACGAGATATTTACATTGCTTACATGCTTTTCCTCTTATAGATAAATGATATAATAAATTACGAGCCCACGAACAAAACATAGATAAAAAGTGTAACACAACTCAGTCAGGATTGGTTTCATTTGGTTGCCTTGAGACATCAGCAATTTTGTAACGTTTAGCAAACTCCACATGAGTGAGATTGGCACTTAACTCCTTTCGAGAGCTTTCTTTAGCTGAGAAATCACAAGGGAAAAACAAAAGCATTGAAACTCTAGAAGGAAAAATGTTTGCAAGTTTTTGCTTTGTTTTGACAGAAAAATCCACAGAAGTACTAAACACTCGAACTTTGATAGTTTAAATACTATTACTAATTTGTGTAACTATTCAGCTGTTTCTCAGAGGAAATTAATGAAAATCCATGTGGCCTAGAAAATTATCCAACCAGATGGCAATGGATGACAAAAGAGCTTTTGAAATTCCTCCTTTATTGCTCTAATGTTTAGAAACTAGTGATACACATTCCTGTTTTCATCAAAAATCCAATTAGCAAACAATGCTTTTGTCTTTTCTTCCAAGCCCTAGCTTAAACCTCTTCTAATAGTAATTCATCATATAGAAAGATAAAAACCAACATTGAGTAAGGGTAAATAATAATACCATAATACGCTCCATATCAGGACATAGGTTTTGATACACATCTTGAGGGCTTCACATGTTTGCAACAAACTCAATCACGAAGAATAGACTCATAGAAGTTAGCGGACTTCACAATATAACATCAGAAAAATACTTGTATAACCTGAAAAAGCCAAGCGATAAAAGAAGAAAAACATTTACAGATTACTTCATCTTATCACCTGACAAGAAAAATGGAAGAAGTACCAATATTGAGGGAGAGTTCCATTTGGGTCGGGCGAAGACTTTCGTGTGCCTCTCAAATCAATGCAGTTGGTTCTAATCAGATGATTCATCCATAACCCTTTTGTTTGTAGTTTACTTAAAAAATGAAAGAAGCAGGCTTATGCTGTTTCAGATTCAAGACAGACAACCCGACCCATGTAAGCCCACTGGTGTATCAATCTAACCAAGAGGAAGCCTTTGTTTTCTAGTGCCCATTATTTCCTCTACGATATTTCCCACCAACCAAATCAATCATCAGCTCTAATAAAATATTTTTCCAAAACAGACAAAACACAAGCAAAAGAATTAGAAAAATTAAAATCTTGTCGCACCAAGTAATGAATGATCACACTCTTCTTCAAATAAAATCCATTGTACAAAGAAAGCCCTGTAAAGATTAAAACACAGCAAAACATCACGATCAACAAGCACAAATCAATGCAGACTCCAATTCAGCTCGAAAAAGAACAAAAAAGAAAAACCTGGGATGCCAAGAGAGTTGGGTCACTCGAAGGATCAAGCCCAAGCAAAACCACGTGGCTTCAACTCAAACGATCCACCCCTGAAAATCCAACAAAAAAAAACATGATCCTGCCAATAAGAAAACAAGTCTTGTTGGAGAAGCAGAGATACAAAACGTTTTCTTATCTCCAACCCATCTTGGAAATTGCAGAGAAGAACGAGGAAAAAAGAGGAGAATCAACAACAAAAATAAGGGAGGAACTCGAGAATTCATTGAGAATTAGAGAACCGTGCAACGCAAAAGAATGGAGGAGAAACAATTAATAGGAGCTTCAGGCTGGGGTTTTTATGGAATTATGAGAAGAAGAAGAAAGAAAGAAAGAAAAAATCTGTAGGAGGTTTATTGAAGGAATTCAAAGCAGCTGAGAAACCATAGTCCTTTTTTTCTCATTTATGACTTTTAATGTGCCAAGATTCAAAATGTATGCACTTCTGTGCCTGAATGTAATAACACCGATTGATCAAATCTTAAAATCATCAAAAACCCCACCAACAGAATTACAGAACTTCAGAACCACAATGCAGATTCTGCAGCAAAAAAATAAACATTAAAAAAAATAAGGAAGCAAACAACCAAAGTATATAATCCAACCAATCACCAAACTCACAAATTGGAACTGAAATTGAGAGGAATATAATGAGGAAGAAAACACTGACGCCACTCCAAACGACCAATCCAAAAAATGCAAATCCTACCCACAACCAGAAGCAGAACCCAAACACAAACCAGAACCGACCAGATCTGATGCCACCAAACCCTAAACAGGGGAAGCAAGAATTCGGGCAAATGCGAAATGGATCGTCGGAAATGGGAACTCACCAGAAAGGTTGACACTTGCGAGATATCGGAAGACTGAACGAATCCCGAATCAGGTCATGCGGGAACCGACATTCCGGCCTTCTCCCTCCGAGGATGGTCTGAGAGAGTGACGGTATGCGCTTGAATCTGGGGGATGGGTGTTGAGAGTGGTCGGGCTAAGTGGGGGACTGGGCTTAATAACAGGGGTAAAAAAAAATTTTAAAAAAATAATATCGGGCTGTAGCCCACCACTTAGCCATACGTCCGCCCTGCTCGCGGCTCAGAGACGCTGCAAGTAGAAGCGGGTGATGGAAGCCAATGGCGGAAAAGTGAAACGGAGGGTGATAGAAGACAATGGCGGAAAATTCGCCGGCGCGTGAAATTCGGGAGCAGGACGTGAACTACCGGCATCCGGGGAACCATAGCCCCTGCCTCCTCCTCGCCCGCCTCTGTTAGCCGATTGATCAGGAGCCGGAGACGAATGATCGGGACGAGAATCCGATCGCCGTCCTCCACCACCACGACGACGGCCGCCACCACCACCACGACGGCCAGACATTGCTTGTGGATCTGTTGAAGAAAGAACAAGGCACATTTCTCGATCATTCGAATTGACGAACCCTAAGAGAGCAGAGAATCAAAACGAAGCCTAAGAAAAGACAATCCGAATTGACCCAATATTTACTTCGGAGGTGTGTGGGAACTTTCAAAAAAAAATAATAAAAAAATCTTAAAATACATGTAATTTGAAAAATAATCATGTAATTTCCCCCCGTCAATAACATAATTTAAAAAGTGTCTCTCTTTAAAAGACCGTTTCTAAAAATTTTAAAAACTAAAAGCAATTTAAATTCTAAAATTATAAAAAATATATGTTCAAAAGTTAATTCAAAAATTCAAAATTATAAAAATATTTTTTCAAAAGATACTTTTTATGTAAAATTTTCTAATTTTTTGAAAGTATCTCTCTTAAAATTTTCAAAATACACTTTCCATAAAAAAACTATATTACATTTAAAAATAAATTTTTTATTTTTTTTATACTAAATATCCAAAAAGCCGGTAGTGTGTATGGGGTGTAATTTAATAAAACTACCAATATATATATATATATATATATATATATATATATATATATATATATATAATGTTATTTTGAATTATTTGTTTCTTTTATTTATTTAAAAAATACTGAGATAAAAATAAAAATAAAAAGGAATGAAAAGAGTTGTTAAAAGAACTTTTCTGTAAAAATATTATTAAGTTACATGTTTTTTTATAAATCTTTATGTATTCCTTTAAAATAATAATCTTTAATTACAAAAATATGGATAGTCTTTTTAGGTTCATAACAAAAATAAATTAGAGCAAAATAAATAAATAAAATTTATATTTCTTAAACGATTTTTTTACTTCAAATATTCTCTATTTATATAGTTATTTTTATGTAAAGACTAATATTTTAAAATATTTTATTTTGATATTCTTCTTCTTTTGTTTATTGATTGAAATTATAATTTGAGATGAAGTAGAAATTAAAAGTTGGTAAATGAATATTTTTACTTACAACAAATTATTATTCCTTTTTAATAGATAATTTTGTTTTATCTTCTTCCACCATATATTTGGTTATTTATTGTGCTTAGTATGCAGTGCAGCCAATGGATGTCGTTAAATCGGATAAAAATAGGAAGCGAGATCATAAGGAGAATTAACTAAAATAAAACGTTAAACCATAGGATGTCATTTCATTGGATAAAAATATGAGCATATCATAAGGAGAATTAACTAAAATAAAACGTTATTTTATAGTATTTTTGAAATTAAATATTATTCAAAACATATCACATAAGAAGATATATATATATATATATATATATTTATTTATTTATTTATTTATTTATTTATTAACACCAAAGTAATATATTTTAAAACAATACTAGTGAAATTATCTGTCGTAGAGACATAATTGTGACATGAAATGGGCGAATCAGCTCCTACTTGATAAGCCACTTGAACATAATTCCCGGGCGTTGGTATCATCAAACCTCTCAATTCCCCTGGTTTGTACCCGCTACATTCCCATAACACCCGAGCCGGATCGACTTTGTAGTTGGTGAAGAATGGAAGAGCGGCGAGAAAGCGAGGATATCTCTACTTGTGTTTGTGTGACCACGTCGTAGGGATTGACATGAAGAAGATTTTGAGCGGAGGATTCCAAACAAATCCTCCAGATCTAACTCCATTACCGGTGGATAACGTGACTATTTTTAAGGAGGAAAAGTTGTCGTTTGGGATGGGTTTCTGTGTAGATGGATCGAGTGTATGGTTGGAGGGAATGAAGTGCGAAACGTCGTCGTCGATAAGTCATGGCTTGTTGGGTGGAAGATTCCAAGGGATGCTAGGGATTGCATCAGGAGCATGTATGGCCCAGTAAAGTCTCGACTGCGATCAGGTCGGGAAGATTAAGTTTTCCAAGCTTCATGAGTTTGAAGCGCCTAAGACTTCTGCCGTGATGATGAAAATTAATCATAATATATATGCCCTCTCCACCAACTTTACTTATTTTTCAGGTTTTAAAATGTATCAAATCCCTTTAGGGTGTGTGATACTGATACTCATTCTTGAAAATCAATTACAGACTCAAAAAACTTCGGTTATCTTTAATGTTGACAGTAATAAAGGTTGCTAAGCTATGGAGGAGGTATGCATAATAGCTGTAGTTGAGGAATATGGTTTTGAAAAATGACAGCATTGGGAATATAAGCCAGAGTGGAAAAGAAATGAAATGGAAGACATCTATATAAACTCTCTTTTGCGGATTGATCTTTTCTGAATTGCATGTTATTTTGGATTCTCATTTGATGTTGTAAATGCTACCCTTCCATTTAAAAGCGTGCTCAATTGGAGTTTAATAGATACCAATATTTGTTGTCCTCTTTGATCCCGAGGAGTCCATCCTTGTAGGTGTTTATATGTTTGGATTTGTTAATGATTATCGATTACATATTGGACGGAAATTACTTAATAGTTGTTCTGGGGAGGCTTGCCCATGTGAGGAAGTATAGTATTTGGTTGGACACTGTTTAATCAAAAATGGAATAATTTTATGTTTAAACCAAGCGACAATTAAATGTTTAGGCGTTGAAAATCGAGCGTATTCTAGAGGCATGGAATAATGTGAATTTAGCATTGCAAATTCCAGCACGAGGCAGAATTAGGTGAATAATTTGTATGTATCTTTGGTAATGTGCCATCAACTGTCGTATGGCAATGGTGGTTAGTTTCCTTAAACCTGACACTTAAGCTACACTTTAGATCTGGGGAGTTTAGATTGAGGGTCAAATCCTGAATAAGTAGTTTTGGCATTATTCTTTCAACAACATTTTGTCAATACCATAGTTCTTATTCTCATAACATTAATTCCATGCCAGTCTAATTTAAGTTACAATCAAGTTAAATATGAATATATTACTAATTGTTTTGTGTGATTATTTTCATATATAACTTATTATGTTTTTTGGACGATCTTTTTATGGTGTATGAACTGAAATTCTCTTCGATCCAAATTATATTATCTTTTTTTTTCTTTTCATATGCAATATCAACTTTCTTGGTTCTTTTCATTTGGATAACCATTTAATAGGAGTTCTCTTTGGCTGGCAGATAATTTATTCTCCCTTTTGCGGTTCTTTGTGTTTACAGTGATGTTGATCATACGCGAGCAAAAGGCTTGTCTGATTCATAAGTCTTGGCAAGTATATTTAGAGAGAGAGAGAGATTATCGGTCGGGTTCTGTATACGCATATTTCCACGAAGATTCCTGTCTCATCTTCTCCACATTTCACCAGATAAGTTGATTAAAAATGATCGTTATATTTTTTCATTCGTTTATGGCAAATGGTGACTCTTTATGTGGTTTGTTGTGTCTAATCTTTGTAGTGTGCATAAAAATTCTTTATTATTACCTCACTTGAGTTTAAATTGTTACATTACATAGATTGGAATCTATTTGTCAATTCCTAATAACTTGATGCTAGATTTCAATGAACCCTTTTCTTTTTGTTGCATTGCGACTTAGGGAATTATCTGTGAAGAAGCGAAAATTGAAGAGCTCATCAAAGTTGTGTGGATTAGTGCCAAAGTAATTGTTAATTGGAGGCGGAGTTGGAGAGATGGCATTGCATTTGTGGCGACACAGAATTAATTTATTTTTTATTGGCCTCAATTTTTGGTATGATTCTTGATATGCATTTTTACGCTCTAATAGGAATTTAATTTGTGTCCAGAAAGTTTCTAACATGTTATCTTCATTTTAATTATTTTTTGATAGGCAAATAAAATCTGTATTAAAAATACCGACAAAAAAGGGGGTTGCACCTTATGTAAACAGTTAAGTGTAGAAAAGGTTGTGTCCCTGGCTTAAACAATCAATCAATTATGATTAAGAACAAGATAACATCTCTGAAGGAACTCTAAATAACTTCTTATGGTCTTAATGAAGGCCTTCTCAATATCACTTATGCAGATTCGACGGCGAACCCATTGTGTTTAATGGGAGGCTTACGATGACATAGAGGAGGCCTTCGGTGGCCACATGAAGTGATGCGGAGTTAACAGAATGCATTTATGACATGTGGCATATCACGCCAATTTAGCCTAGCTGGACAATGTGTGCCTAACTCAAAAAAAAATATACTCCATATGTAGGTTGCACATGTTGTATCATCGCAAGAATTGGTAAGCATATAATGTGGGAAACATAGATGTTAACTTTTACATTGCAGCGCTGTGAGATCATGTGTTTGGATGCAGGTTTGTGTGATCTCGAGCTTTTTCATCTTCTACAGCTTCTTTGGTTATTATGATGACTCAACTCTGTTAAATGACACACACACACACACACACCACATTTGCATACACACATTTCTTTGTATGTGTGTTTTGAGATCAATATAAAAGTAGATAAATACTACATGCCATTTTTGCATATCTTCTTCATCGAGTATACATATCCAAAGAGCAATATATGCATGTAGCATGGAGATGTATGGAGTGAACTTTTTTTTTTTGCCTTGCGGAGAAACATGGTTTTGAAAATCAGCTCAAAATTTGAAAATGTACCCGGATATACCATTTCCCTAACTCCCGACTACGAGAACAAACCATCCTTTAGTGATACACATCTACTGGATTGTCATACCTCCGGTGCTACATTCGCGGTCCCTATCATAATCGAGATTAAACACGCCTCGTTGAAATTGATGATTGATCAAAGAGAATCATATTCAACAAAGAATCGGTATGCTGATTCGGGTGATGCGAAAGAGAGGAGATTGATGTCCATTGCTCGATAATGTTTTCCTCTGAATATGGTCTCCCCTAGCACAATTTGACCCACTGGACAAGCTCACATCCTTATCAAATTTAGACCCTTTCTCTGAAACTACCCTCCTTGCGGTTTGCAAAGCTTCATATGCAGCCCCCCTCACATATGCCATCGGTCAGGATTAATGATTCTCCATCTCCCTTAATTATAAATCCAAGCTGCGAGAATAAGCTCACGGGGATCGGACACTTCATGAATTACCATGCGAATGGCTAACAACCTTTACAGTCGCCTCATCCAATCTTAGTTGCTCGGTCGCGATCAAAGCATATTAACAACCTTGCATAGGCTTCAACAATGAGACTATTGTGCTTGCCCAAAGCCATAACCAAGCTCCTCATGTGCGTGTTAGTCTGAGTGGGACTCTCCTCCAAAGCCCAACAACATTCTAGCAAACCTTATTCACCATGTTATCGAAGCAGAAATTGCCGATTATCATAGTCGACAGGAGCCTTCAAGCGGCTGACCCATGAACATGCTCTCATGGGTACCAAGCAGGCCGTCTGAAAGGGGCTTACAAAGAGAATGGATTATATGCCTTTTCTTCTCCTCTGGGTGGTTGGGTCGATCATATGCGGAAATCGTGGAGGACGGAACATGCACAGTGAAGAAGCGAAAATGACTCTAAATTGAGGTCTCTTGACAATGGTGGCAGCCGTGATGTTATCAATCGGGGATGATATTAGGGCCATGGACACAGCCGAGCTCGAGAGTCAAAATAGTGTATTCACCGCAGTAGGAAGAGCCAGTAGGGTTCTTTGGTCTCGAGCACACAGGCGAAAAGGGAATCGCGGAGGAATCCAGATCTTTAACATATAGGTTGAGGGCTTTCATGTAGCTTATTTTACGACTAGCCGACATCTTTGCTTCGAATTTGCCAACCTCTGTGCTTTTGATGGGACTCGATTCTATATTCTTTATTTCGAAGATTTGAACATCTCATTAATTATTATTATTAATTTTTTTTTAATAAATAATTTATAAAAATTCATAATATTTTTATTTAATATGAAAAATATTAATTTTAATATAATAAAATAAAAAAACGGAAATATAAAAATATTAAAAATAAAAAATAAAAACAAAAATAAAATGTAAATGGCGGTTAGAATTTTCAATCTCCACCCATCTGTTAATTTTTAAATGAAGAGACGAGTTTAGAAATTGAAAAAAATAAACGAGTTTTTGATAATAAATTAGTTTATAAATTTTTTGTTTAATTTTTAGTTACATTAATTATTTTTGTAAAAAACTATAAAATATTTTGTCAAAGTTTAGTCGAATGAGGCCACGTAATTTGGGGTTAAAAGCCAAAACAAAATAACTTCGCCCCATTAATTTTGTCACACGGTTTAGTGGTCATGTCTACCAAAGCTATTTGTGACTTATTTAATTTTGTCCGAAAATGAGTCTAATCCTCGATCCTGGCAGCTTCTGAAACATGGCAGGGTTTAGGAAAGGAAGCGGTTGGAGTGGAGATTTGATTGGTGTCGCGATTTTTCGGTGTGTGCGATTGAAAAACTTTGTTTTTGGTAGGCGATTCGAATCTTTTACGAAATTCCCAGCTATCCCCTTTCAAATCTAATTTCCCTACGCTCACTTATCTTATTTTGCTTACATATATATATTAGTAATGTATTTTTCAAAATATAGTTCTCTGAAAATTAAAAAAAAAAAAGTAAGTTTTTGATTGCTTTTAGAAACAAAGCTTTTTCATCAAACATGAAAAACAGTTAATTGGTTTATTCGTTTTAAGGGTATGACCGTATCATCATCAGACTCATACACTTTTCTTTTTATATTAAACTTTGATTCAAATAGTCAAATAATTCTTACAAAAAAAACCCACACAATTTTTAGAATAATATTTGATTTTCCTTAGTGCTAACTTTCAGACAAATACTATTTTATATATATATATATATATATATATATATATATATATATATATATATATTATAGCTTATAATTTATTAATTTCTTTCAAATTTTATAAAATCTAAATTCATCTTCTTATTTATTTTTTTTTTAAATGCTCTTCTTTCTTTATTTTTTTATGATTCAATTTTTTTCCAAAAAGAGCAAAAGCATTTTCTTTAACTTGAAACTCAAAATCATTTTCTTCATCTTTTTAAAATTAATCCAAAATCATTTTATTTAATTTATAAAATAAAAAATCATCATCTCTAATTTCTAAAAAAAATTAACAATTTGTTTCTTTATCTTAAAAATAAATAAAATTCAAAGATCATTTTATGTAATTCTGAAAAATAAATTAAAATTTTTCTTTATTTCCAAAATAATTAAAAAATATATATCATTTCCTTTCATTTCAAAATTTCAGAAAAAAAAAATATATTGTTCTTTAATTTCAAAATTTTAAAATTTATTTCCTTTATATATATATATAAACAAAAATCAAATAACTTTCTTTCAATTCCCCAAATCAAAGTCCCATTTTCAAGTATTTAAGCTTTAAAACTCTCCTCCTAATTTTCTCAAAGCAACATTTTGGTTTCCTTATATATTCCTAAACCTTCCTTATTTGGCGAAGTTTGTTATTATTCCATATATGACAAGTTTGTTAGTGATAAATAGATAAAGGCGGAAAATACACATATGATATTTATTCGCAAATTTCATAGTTTTCAAATCCCATACTTCTCGGAGGAATAATATTTGATAAGGAATAATTAGTCTTTGATAAGGGAAAATCAATCATAGATAAGGAAAAACAAATTTATCCCTAAAAATAAGAGATTCTTTCCTGAGATAGAAGGGAAATTTGAAAAATCATTTTATATAAATCATGAAGATCTCATACGAGGGATAAGTATGTAATTCAGCGGGCGAGCTCAGTTTTATTTCTGTCATTTGCGGCAATCGTAAGGGATCATACATCGTGGATCGCGTTCTGAGGGTTGCGTTGTCTTCTTGTCTTGATAGTGCGTGTGATCGATGTAACTTGTCGACTTGAAGTCTCAAATGAAATAGAAAAAATAAAGAAAGTTTTATCAAACAACCTATATGTTTAAGCAAGAATTAGAAATAAATAAATTAACAACTTAATTGTGGCTTAACTGAAAATCAACTACAACCATTACCTACAAGTATTGTTATTATTTTTTATATAAGCATTAAATTTTACCAAACACTTTCTTGGAGAAATAAGAGGACATTTTTCAAAAGCAAAAAGATGCAGAGATAATAATTACGACAATACCATATAAACAATGGAGATCCAAACCTAGAGTTGGTATGTATAAACTATAGAATAACTCATATGATAAGTAATGGAAAATGTGGCAAGTACAATAATATAATATACATTAACAAATTTATCATTGTAATAGATACCCAAACTCAATGGAATAGCTCAACCCAAAAGATTAACCTATTAGATGAGATAGCTCGTGGTTAAGTCATTTATATTTCTTGTCACCCAGGCAGACGTGGTCGTACCATTTCATGCACTCTTGGCTTAGGACGTTCGAGGTCGATAATGCTCACAGGTGGCTCGCGCTATAGTTATTATTGCTCCGGACCCATCTTTCAGACCTTAGAGTAACCTCTTTAGTGGCAGTTTCCAGGTCTCTGGCTACATGCGGGGCTCTGATTCGAGCCGATGATGAGTCTGCTAACCCAGGCTAATTAATTAAGCGGGAAAGCACTTATTAAGTTTAAGACCACCACTCCATATTTTTATGTGAAACTAATATGGGATCATATCACGTAAACAAAGTCAATAGACTCCACATGCTCCTGTAACTCCTCTAACATATCTGCCAGGATTTCAATCACAACAAAATAACCTTTTTTTTTTTTTGGTAAGTATCACAACAAAATAATAAGCTAATAAAGTGTTAGAAACATTAAAAAAGTGTTAAACAACCAATGAACATGAAAGATCACCTTCAATATATGTAGAAGTAATTCCTCGAGCCTCCAAGACTTGTTATGGAGTTTGCAAAACGAGAGTGATTTCTTTCATTCGCTTAACAATATCGACACATAGCCCCCATAATTAATTAATATAATAATTAAAGCGAGGTCGATTCGGATTAAATTTGTGTCGGGCAATTATTCGAATATGATTAATTTATTAAAGAAACATTGCAGATTGATCACGAATATGGCCAATAGCGATTATCTTATCAGCGAAAAAACCGTATTGGGTCGGTGTTATGTTACGTATCGTATCAATTTGTCATTATATTACTTGGTGACACGATAAATTGTTTTTTCTTTTTAAACACATAAGATAAATTGTTATATATATATTCCTAAACCTTCCTTATTTGGCGAAGTGTAGCGTTATAGTTTTCATATGAAATGGTGTCGTTTTTAATTTAGTTGTGGCCTCAAAACCTAATCCCCCGAGTCTGAGAGGCAGGCGAGCAGTTTAGATTAAGCACCTTCTAAAACTGCTGAATATCGGGAGAATGTGGTTCAAAGTCGCGGTATAGGTCACTGACTTGGACGGTCTCGATAAATATTGGTCGCGTATCGGTCGATACGCAAAATAAGATGATTAAAATATTTAAATGAATTATTTTAGAAAATTATAAATATTGAAAATAATTTATCCATATAATAGTAATAAGAATTATTGTGATTAGGAAAAAGAAGCTTAAAAAGAAAAGGTTAAAATCAAGTTTTTAACTTTAGGGCTTTTTAATATAAATAAATATTTATTATATTCATATATTATATATTTAATCCGGTACTTGGGTTGGGGACGAATAGGATATACTTAGCTCGTCTTGAATGGAATTGAATATTTAATTGGATGCAAATGTTATTTATACATAACTATTCGGATCGAGGATTCTTAGTCGGGTTCGGAGAAAATTGTCACCCATACTTATAGTTAATTATGTTTAAATAGTTAAATTGATAAATATGTGTATTATAAAATTAATCTTTTATATATATATATAAAATATACTTATCAAAATAAATTATTTATCAATAATAATATTTTGTAAACATATAAATTATTTTACCATTTGATATTTAAAATATTTTATATTTATTTAGATATTACTTTAAAACAGGATTTTATATTTTTTGAAAATAAAGGTTTATCTTTAAATTTATCTCTAAATTACTTGAAATAAACATGATATTTTTGTTATGAAAGATAAATTATTCAATAAAATTTGTTATTAAGAATATTACAAAATTAAATTAGTTCATTTTTTGAAAATAAATTAAATTAAATTAATTAAAGGTAAAATTGGAGGTAAAAATTAAATTATTTTTAAATTTAATAATATTTGTTGATATAAATTTTTTAATAAACATTATAATTACAAATAATTTTTTGAATTACATAATCAAAAAAATTTATCAAAAAAAACCTACCCGTCCCCACTTTCTCGCTTCATCTTCCCCTTCCTCCTTTATCGCTTCATACTCCCCTTCCCTAGGTCCCCTTCTCCTCCTTTCTCGCTTCATCCCCACGCAGCCCTTCCACTTCCCCTTCCCCTTTCCCTCCTTTTCTCTTCATCCTCACGCACAACCCACAGTTACCATGAGTTGCGTCACCATGAAAAATTTTTGATTCACTGTTGGGAAACTGTGTATGGTTAGAGAACTCAGTGTCTCAGTCACAAGGTCAGGAATTTTTATTTTATTTTCTCTTCTTTTGAAGAAGAATCTCTGATTGCTCTGAACCGTAGAGTTGAACTGGAATCACCATTTTTAGGACTAGGGTTCTTGTCAGGTTTGAATTTGGGTTTAGAAATATAAATGGTTAAACGAACTTGCAATTTAGCTTATAATTTGGGGATTGGAGGGGGTGTAAAAATTGACAAAGGGCTTACAATTGGTAAATTTTTTTGTTGTTTTCTAGAGGCTAATGATTTTTACTTTGCCCTGATTTTGATTTTGATTTTTTTTAGAGGTACAAGGAGAGTGTTGTATGAGAAACTGTCAGTTTCCTGGTGCATTATAGCCACAAGTAATGTGTTCATGATGAGCAAAAATAAAATTCAGATGCAGCAACTTTTTAATTTTGTTCAAAAGCACTGTTACGTACCTGAATCGGCCGAGATTTCGAACCATCGGTGAATCCTAGAACACGAAAACGAGATGGGAATCTTCGAACCCTTTAGAGCAATAGGATACATCATTAGTACTGTTCTGTTATCTGTTCAGAGATTGGGCACTGAAACTTTCGTCACCGTCAGCGTCGACAAAGCTTGGCAGATTTACAACGTATTATCACTATCTTTATGCATACTTTTTAACCATTTTGATGATGTTATGTTCGACGTTTTATTTGTTTACCCCTTTCTGGTTGACGGAAAAGTGAGAAAGCTGTAGAACCGAAAAAAATTTCAAGTTTAGTTTTGAATTTGGCGTACTATCTGTTTTATTAGGTTTTGGGGTATTGAAAAATATAAGCTATCGATTTTTTTTTCCTCCAATAGCTGAATATTTGTTTTGTAATTTTGCCTTTTTTTAAATAGCAACAACTTTGAATACTTGTTAGTCATTTAGTTTTGTTTTGTTTTTGGAAATTTAATTGTCTCGTGATTATTTATGGACTTTGGAAACTGAGATTCTAAATTTTGTTTTTCCTTCTATTCCTCCGTTTCCTAGCAATATTGGGTTTTTATGGTAGTTTGAGCCTGCAATGGCAAAGGGAACGACTGTAAACCAATTAGATATTTTGGAAAAAAAAATTGAAAATGTTAATTAAAAATTCCTCACAAGTTCGTCCTTTTCCCTGAGATTTTCTTTCTTATCAAATGCAGGGTTTGTCGATTTCCCGTGTTTTGGTCTATAGATTATCAGAGTTTGTGAGTTGTGCAGTTTTTTTGGAATTGGTGGAGGTTCAGATAACACAATTGGGGTTTTTTTTTTTTTTTTTCTGGGAATTGTGACGATTAGATGGATATAATAAAGCTTTTGCGTTCTGGCATTTTGTTGGAATGTCTAGCAGCTGCCTCTACAGGCTGTTTTTTGATAAAAATGCATCTTGATTTCTGTATGTGTGCATCCATGTTTATGATTATTCAGCATTTTTTTTTTTACAAACTTTATTTAGGGTGGTATTATTGTTATTGTTGTTGGTCGTCTTGTTCTTATATCCTGATGTCCTAGAGGCTGCCTATGTAGGGTTCCTCGATAAAAATGCATCTTGCTTTTGTATGTACTTATCCATGTTTTATGCGACAATATTCAAACGGATATTTCTGTAACATTTTTTAAGAATTTGTATCCTTCTTAACTGCTAGCCGTAGTTAGAAACTTGCTTGATTCCTGATTTTGCTTTTTTTCTTTTTTGCGATTGTGCTAAGCTCAATTTGGTGCTTGTTGGTAAGGCTTTACTTATTCACTCTCACAATTCATCTAACCACGATCTGTCTCTCTCTCTCTATATACACACATTCACACTGTTGATTTTCAGTTTCCATTTTAGTGAACTTTAATGTTTGTATACAATTTAATCAGTGTATACAATTTTAGTGTGCTATAAATCAAAGATAGTAAGCTATTTGTGTGTTAACTTCCAATGTAAAGTTGACTAGTATGAAATTAATCTTTTGGATGTTGACTAATTTTTTTGATAGGCAAATAAAGTGAAAAATACAAATTAGAAGGGGCACACCTAGAAATATGCCCGAAGTCTGTTTGAAATTATAGGGAAGGGGCTGAAAAATTCGACTACGGAAATGCACACATGGCTCTCGGCCAGATCAATTAATTTTAACATGGGATTCATCTTGAATATGTTTTTTTCTACGATAAATAAGCCACGATTATCTTAAAAATATGTTGGTGCGTCGAGCAATTTTTACATAGGTATTTTAAGAAATCCCTAGTCTGAATCCCTTGATCTTTAAAAGAGCAATGAGCGTTCCATTTATCAAGAATGAAAAAGCATGTTGAAAATGCATAATTGAATCGATCAATTCACTTTGCTTGAAGCCTTTTTATTGAGAAAGGAGAATGATTTTATTTTTAATTTTTACTTTTATCTAATTCAAAATTAGACAAATTTTGTACATTGGGCGGAGTTATGTTATTATTGAACTCTGTGGGTTGAGTTAAATTCCCACAAATTGTGGTTGTTTTTTGTGTGTTTTCCTGTTGTGGGTTTTTGTTGCTTTGTATACATCGTGTATATTTTTTAATAATATACTATTTTCCCCATCAAAAAAGAAAAGTAGAATTTACTTGTTTGTTGTTGATTTATAATGATGTGCACATTTATTTACTAGAAAATGGCTGACTGGCTTGACAAATTTGTCTTTTCTTGCTTTTCGATCTGTTGGTTTATGATCATGCACGGATATATTTATTGGGAAATATCTTACTGGCTTGATAGATTTATCTTTTCTTGCTTTTGTCTTATCTCTTGATAGCTCACATTTACTTTAATTTGAAAATTGAAGGTCTCGGCGCAAAAGGTCCGAGCACTTGCTTCTTATCGTGACTACACATTTCTTTGCATATGGGAATGATATTGCGAGTATTTGAGCGTCACACATTAGGTTTGTGAATGATGATTTGTTTAATTTGTTTTGTTTATGTATGCTTCTCTATCACCTCGAAATTTGGATGTTGGTTTTATGACAAGTTTTCTTGTCACCACATCCACACGTATACATGCGATATAGAGACATGCAAACATTTCCATTTGTATTTGTAGCTTATGCGTAATAGCTCTTGTTAGATGACTTGTTCTTAAGCTATTTCTTTCTTGAACTTGTGATTAGCTGATGAATTGATTCTATGCTTTTTGTTTTATTACTACGCTTCGAGAAGACGGAGGCAATTTTATTTTGTCTAAACATACAAAACTACACCCAAGCACATGTCATACACATAATGCTGGCATTATTTTCTCTAGCAGTTTCCTGCTTCTCAAAATCCTGAGAAGTTTGCTTGAACTGATTTAGATCTTACGATTTCGAGTAAGAATCACTTGTACAACTCATTATCATCATATCGCCAAATACATGGGTGTTGATCTTTCTTTTTTGCTTTGTGTGCTTCTAAAATGTTTATTTTTCCTCTCTTTCTTGTGTTTTATCATGTGTTTGTTGTTAAGAATTTGCTTATTCTTATTCATGTTATCTTGAATTATTAAAAAGTCAGTTTTGACATTGTTGTTCTTTTTGTCGTCTGGTGTTCTATTTTTCCCAGCTTTTATGCGAGTAGCATTATTGATAGCACTTACAAAATTCTGCCAGATGATCAAAGTCTATTTCTTAGGAAATATCCCAGGACCAAAACCATCCTTATGCAAGGAAGATGTCTTACATTTCTCCTTTAGTGCAACTTTAGCAACTTTTCTAATACACTTCTCTATACTTATCAAAAAAAGAAGATGTCTTCACTCTTAGGGGTTATAACCAAAGAACAGGAAGGGGAATCCTTTTTTCTTTTCCTTTATTAATTTTTGGGGGACAGGGTTTTGGAAACAAGAAAATGTCTTGACCGTTGTTTTTTGGTCTGAACAGAAAGGGGGGAATGTAATAGATAGGATGGATCTTTTTCCTCTTTCCATTCATATTTTTGGGAGTGTGCATTTTTGGGTATAGGAAGAGATGAGGGAGGTTGGGTATTTGTGGGGAGGAAGAGGGTGAGTGGTGGGCCTATGAATTTAGAGATGGGTATGGAGTCAAATCTTTGGAAATGTAATGGAATACTTGTGTGGATAGTTTTTCTTCTGGGGTGGGTCATCGGAGAAGGGTGAAGGTTTGGATGGATAAATGGTGCGAGGATGATCTGTTGTTTATTTGCTCCATTTCTTTATGTACCATTGTTATTCAAAAGAGGCATGAGTGACAGATATTTCCATTTAGACAAGTGAGAGAGGTCATTGCAACGCTGGCTGCAAGGCCTTTGAATGATTAGTAAGTGGACAATGTTGAGGATCTAATTCTAAGGTTGCGAAGAAAAATGGTTGATAGGCAGAGAAAGACGAAATGGCATGGACTAGCATGCGATAATGGAGTTATACGGTAAGAAATATTTACCTGTACCATTTTGGAATCAGTGCTTTTGGTTTCATTTCCAAGTGGGTAGTTTTGAATTTGGGGGTCTCATTTAAAGTTAACTTTTTTGCATGGGAGGTGTTAAGGGTGGGGATGGGAAAGGGTGGGAAGGGAGGTGGAGTTTTGACTTTAGATCAACCGGGAAAGATGTTATAGATGTTTTAGAAAGATGAAAATCCTTAGTCACATCCTCCCGTTATTAGCCCCAGTTGGATCTTTGTGGGTTGCTATTGATCTTTTTGGTATCCATTGGGTGCAAGTGGCTACTGTTGAGGAGGCTTTATTAGTGTGTCATTGTTTGTTTGTGGCCAAAATATGAAAAAAAAGGTTTGGAAAGCGGTTCAGCTATGCTAGCAACTTTTTAAAGATGGTTTGAAAGGAATGAAATCTTTGTCCATTTAATCATTACGAGCATTCGGGTATATATATATATATATGTGTGTGTGTGTGTGTGTGTGCGCATGTATTGATAAGTAAGAAAGTGTGTATTAAACTATTTATAGAAAAGGAAAACGCCAAAAGTGTGTACATGTTGTCACACGCCCAAAGGTTGGCTCATGTGCGACACACAGGGATGTAAGCTGACGTAGCGGGTTTTGGGGTTGTTGCTTAGCCCACTAATGGGATGGGTATGATTTTAGTATTATCAAGTTTGAGATTTTTTTCCTAAACTTGGGATGGGCTCAGGTTTTGTTTACTCTCGCCCAGTGTAGAACAAGTCGAGATATATCATCGATATGTTGAATATCGATCGACCCCGAAACGATAAGCCTCCGATTATTGTTTGTGCAGAAAATCGGGCAAAAATTTGAAAAATCAGCGACATATTGCATATATATTGGTGTAAGGGCTAGCACACACTAAAGAGGAGAAAAAGACGATAAAATCGACGATTTATTGGCAAAAAGTCGACGATATTGCCTATGTTTTGGCGATTTTATTGCCGATTTCTTTGAAAAATTACTGCACTATTTAAATATTTCCTAAAAATATAGTCTCAATAGTGTAAAAAAAGATATGTTCATTGTAATTTTTATATTTAAATATTAAAATTTCCTAAATCCCCTCCAACAATAATTTTAGGAAACTTTTTGAGTCCAAAGATAATATTTAAATATACAACTAGGAGATTAGAGTCCTACTCTAACTTTGAATCCTCCACCACAATGCCATCTTGCAAGGGCTTCTCCTACTTGGATTAGTATTCCACCTTTTATACACACGCACACACGCTTTTGGTGTCTTCTATTCGTGTGTGAGAAAGGTGACTTAAGATCTATGCAAGAAAACAACCCTTTCTTCATCGCAAAGGCTTGAACAAAAGTACTAAAGTCAGTCAACAATTGTTTGAAAACAACTTAACAGACTAAAAACCTCATGAAGAATAAAACCATTGGAGCTTTGTAGTAGGAAACAAATAAAATCCCTTTTGGTTTGGATTAAAACCTTGTCAACAAATTGCAATGTTGTTGTTCTTTGCTTTCCAAACCGTTCAAAATAAGTAGAATGAGCACCTTGCGAACCTTCTTGTGCATTTTGCCCATAGAAGAATCGTGCCAACCAAGTAGAATTTCCCCATCAAATAAAAAAAGGATCCAAAACAACGAAAAAGTACAAAAATCAGCTCCTATAAAATCTTTGTCATTTCCCAATGGAGAAGCAAATGATCTATGAATTCTTTTTTTTTGTTTTGATAGATAAAATGATCTATGAATTCTTAATGTTTAAAGCACTAAAAACATTGGTTTGCTAACAACTAACCTCGTCTTTGAACTTGATCCAAATTTAGAACTATACCTCACACAACACCTCATGCATAAAAACTAACTTCAGTATGGACTTGAGATACCCAAATGCAACTCATTGGAAAAGACCCACCCAAGTTTTGTTTCAAAAGAAACTGATGTTGGAATTAGTGGTAAGCTTACTACTTTCGGTTATTGACAAAACAATGTATCTTTCACATCCTGCATTATTTCCCCACGTAACAAGCTAGAAATCTCTCCATACAATGATCCTCCTTAGGTCACTAAAGATCTAAAAATATAGTTCAACTCCCTCCCTAAACATTCATCTCACTTTTTGCATAGGTTTTTCGTAGAAATTTGTTTACTTGTATAAAGAAGTACATAGTGATAGACAAGTTTGGTCCCATAATTATACATTTTTTAAAAGAAAAAGACCAATCTAGTACATTTTTGAAAGAAATGCCCAAACTAGTGTGTCTAGGCCACGTTGGATTATATGTTATCAAAACCGTAGTTGTTGACTATGCTTTTGAATTTTTTTAAGTTAAAGCGTGAATTCTTACTCTTTGTTTCATTTATTTAAAAAAAATGCAAAAGCTAAATCTTCAGCAAATTACAATTCTAACACAAAATTAAGCGTAGTTGCGCTACGGTTTTGTCTTAAAATTAAAACCATGGTCTCATTATGGTTTTAACGCTATTAAAATAACTAAAGGCTTTTAACTTAGGTCATTGACCAATTACAACAATCTAATCTTTTAAGCTATATTTTTGTAGTAAATATTAAAATCGTGATAAAAATCTAAATTTAAAGTTAAGCTTTTAATTTTTTTTTTTGTTTAAGATTAAAACAAATTTTGTTTTAATTTTTTTAAACTTAAATTACAAAAACCTAATCTTTTAAACCTAATATAGATTTTAAACAATTAGGTTGTTGTAATTTAAGCTTTAAAAAATTAAAACGAAAATTGTTTTAAGTTTTAACAAAAAAAATTAGAAAACTTAACAATTAGGTACTGATATGTTTAATATTGACTCTAAAAATATAACTCAAGATAGATTTGATATGTTAAACTTAAAGAATTAAATCAATAATTGTTTTAAGCTTAAAAAAACAAAAAACAATTTGTTGTCAATATTAAAATGTTTAAATTGTTTGAAAGATTAGGTTGTTGTAATTTAAACTTAAAAAATTAAAAGCGATTTTAAAAAGCTTAAAGAAATTTAAGCAAACTTTAATTGGAGTGTGAACAAATTTTAATATTATTTATAAAATTTAGCTTAAAAATTAGGTTATCATAATTTAATCTTAAAAAAATTAAAATAGTTTTAAGCTTGAACAAAAAAAATTTAGATTTTAATATTGACTACAAAAATTTTGCTTAAAAATTAGGTTATCATAATTTAGTCTTAAAAAAATTAAAATAGTTTTAAAAGCTTAAAAGACAAAAAAAAATTTAAGATACTTTAAGTTTAGATTTTGTACTTGTTTAGTATTGGCCAGCAAAAATATAGCTTAAAAGATAATTTATTTGCGATTTAAGCAAAAAAATAAAATCAATAATTGTTTAAGCTTTAAAAAAAAAAAAAATTGAATTGATATTAAAATGTTTAGAATTGTTTAGAAGATCGAGTTGTTGTAATTTGCGCGAAAATTACAATAGTTTTAAACTTAAAAGAAATTTAAAGCAACTTTAAATTTAGATTATTGAAGCTGCTTGATTTTAATGTGAAATTTACAAAATTTAGCTTAAAATTAGGTTGTAAATGGTAATCTTAAAGAAATTAAAGTAGTTTTAAGCTTAAACAAAAAAAATTAAAACTTAACTTTAAATTTAGATTTTTAACCATGATTTTAATATTGACTATAAAAATATAGTTTAAAAGAATAGGTTTAAAAAAAATTAAAACAAAAATTGTTTAAGATTAAGCAAAAAAATTTACAAAACTTAACTTTAGAATTTTGATTTTTGACTCCACGATTTTAATATTAACCATAAAAATGTAATTTAAAAGGTGGAGTTGTTGTAATTGGTCGATATTGGGTAAGGAAAGTAAATAACTTAAGTTATTTTAATAAAGCTTTAAAGCTAGGAGTTGGTGACTACGGTTTTAATTTTAAGCTTGAAGCGAAGTAGTCATCAACCTGATTTTAATATTAAAAGTTGAAAACGTAGTTGTTGACTATGGTTTTAGAGTTTTTAAAATAAATGAAACTGTAGTCAACAACTACGGTTTTAACTTAAAAAAATTCAAAACCGTAATCACCAACTACGGTTTTGATGACATGTATTCCAACGTGGCCTAGACGTACTAGTTTGGGCATTTCTTTCAAAAGCGTACTAGAATGGTCTTTTAAAAAAAAAAAGGTATTATTATGGGACAAAACTCGTGATAGACTATGTTTTTACTTGATTTTTTTGAGTGATTGGGTTCTATTGATTGGGGGGTTTCTTTTCTTGTTTTTATTGCTGTTGTGGTATTATTTGTATATTTCTGTACTTTGGTGCGTTTTAGTAGGTGCCTTCGTTTTTAAACAAGTGTTTATTTCAGAGAAAAAAAAGGTTTGTTTATATCATGGAGAGGGAAAATAAAGGAAGGAATTCAAATCATCCCATTTGGTTCAACAAGGAAAATACATAGGAAAACTGAATATAATGGATATTTTTTAGAAATCTCTAAAATTCCAGATTCTTCCTTAATATAAAAGAAAAAAAAGAGATAAATTTTGAAAAGTGTGAGCAAAACATTTATTGAGTTAACCTATTGTTTATTACCTTAACTGTTTTCCATTTCCATTTTTCTTTTTATTTATTCTCCTTGTGCTGTCCCTCAAACTTTCCAAGATCCAAATGGATCCAAAAAAATTGAGTTAAAACTATTGTTGTTTACCCCCTTTTTATGTGTTGGGGATGGTGTGTTGTGGTGGAAGAGTTGGTTCCAACATCATTTTTTAACTTATAACACATTTGAACGGCTCGAGTAATAGGTGGCAACTTGGAGTAGGCATAATGCCAAGGTCAATTTGCTGCTACTATTTGGAGAACAAATCCTCAATGTTGATGTTGATGGTAATATGTTCATCTGGACATTTAAAGGTATCCAACAGAATCTTGCTCCGGTCGGGCATGTTATGCTGGAAGACAAGTTCAGCCCAAGATGTATAATGCATCCAAATACTTACCTAAATAAGGTAACTTGTTAGTCTTTGTTCTGAAGAAAATATGGTGTGACTTTAGATGGTGATAGCATAATCAGCTAACTAAGAAGCACTTGAGCAGGTAATTCTTGGGAGTGAGGAAGGCTCTTTGCAACTTTGGAGCATTAGCACGAAAAAGATGCTATATGAGTTCCAAGGCTGGAAATCATCTATATGCTGTTGTGTTTCGTCACCTGCTGGATGTCATTCACGGTTGGCTGTGCTGATGGAACCATTCATGTTCTGGCATACGATAATGAGGGATTGTTAGATTTAGTCACTCCACACGAGGTGCCGTGACCTCCTTGTCGTTTAGCACTGGTAAGGTCCAGAAATTATAATTTATGCTGTTTAATTTTTAATTATGATTTCAAATCTGCAATCAGATACTGACTATGTACTAGTTGATTCTCCTAGCCGTCCTTTTATTTATTGTTTGGGTGCTTTCAATTACTTTTTTTTGTGGCAAAGTAGCAAGGGTGACTATTGTGGATACATAATGTTGCCGAAAAGGCCCTACCAACCATGTGGATTGATCTTTCCTTTGTTTGGTTTTTAAAAAGATGGTCTTTGGAAAAAAATGGATAGAGTGGATAAGAGGCGGTGTATGTCGGATTCTTAAACTTTTTTTTGTGCTTGTCAATGGAACCTGATGGCTTTTTAAGGAGTTCTAAGGGCTGAACAAGGAGAGATCCTCTCTCTTCTTTTCCGTTCATGATTGTATTGAAGCCTTTAGTAAGCAATTGGAGGTGGATTAAGGGGACTTTTGATAGTTTTCCATGCGGGGGAAGGCGGATTGGGCAGGGGAGTTGAAGTCTCTCACTTATAGTTAGAGGGAGATGCTTTCTTTCTGTTTACCTTGTGGGGGTGGGCTAAGGTGTACAGTGTGGATAACTTAAATTCTTTGGTGGGGTTTATGGCTTGGATGGGGTATAGGTGAGAGTGTGATAGTGTTCCCTTGTACTCCTCTTGTGTACTTTTTGGGAGCTTTGTGCTCTTTTTTCATATATATAAATATTGCTTTTTACTGATAAAAAAAAAAAAAAGATGTTGGAGGCCGAGCCTTCTTTTTCTTTTCTTACGGCAAACATTTGGAATGTTGTGTGCCTTGAAGTATCCTTCTTTGTTTGAGAGTCTACTTGGGGAAGGCAGTTCTTGATTAGCTTTAAAGAAGAGGGTTTGAGAGAGAAGCTTTGCCAATAGGTGTTTCATGGGCGAAGAAGGAGATAATGATAAGCCCTCGTATTTTACATTAGAGAACACGAGGCGGTGGGACCTATGGGATGGGGTGGGAGACACGTGAGCATTATTTTAATTATTAGTATGTGGGTGTAGTGGAGCGGAGGCGGGTAAAATTGGGAATCTTCTTGTAAGAAGGAGAGGAAGGGAGGGCCTCTCGGATTGCTCTCCGTTTTTATTTCGATCATTCTGATAGAAATTATCTCTTTATTCTTTTATTGTGCCTTAGAGTTATCAATTGGTATCAAGCATTCGATCGAGAATGTTGTGTACGACAAAGAAAATGGAAGGCGCATCGAAGTAATGGAAGAGCAGCTCATGGGAGTGTATGGAGAGATGGTTGTGGTGAAAGGGGATTTGCAATGCCTAGGTTCTCTCGAAATCAAGGTCGATTCAGTGTTGGAAAAATTGTCACTATCGGAGAAGATGGAGAAAATGATGTAGGCGTGCGCAAATTCGAAGGAACAACCTCGGAGGAAGGAGACATGGTAGTACGACCACGGAGACCAGGCATGGGGTGTGCGTTGCTCCCGTCCCCAAGGGGCTTTGTGAGCCTGAAACTAATGGGGCGGCAGGAACTTGCTCAAGACCAAAACCCTCGAGTAATGGAAGACGAGGGAGGTAGAGCATCCAAAATCGAGGATGGAACCGGTGGCGCTAACTAGAAGACTGGAGATGCCAATCCTCGAAGGATGGAGGAATTTAGAGGGGTGCATTTTTAGGGTAGAAAGGTTTTTTGTTGCACACGACATATCGGAAGAGGAGAAAATCATGATGTCCACAATTAGTTTAGATGGGGAAGCTTTAGCTTGGTTTCAATGGGAGGAGGGTCATCGACCTATCAAAAAATGGGGAGATCTCAAATGTCGTCTCATAGATCGTTTCGACATACCCAAGAAGGAACTCTTTGTGAGCAATTCCTCTCCCTCAGACAAGAGGACTCAGTCAAGGAATATTTGCGTGCCTTTGGGATGCCAGTGGCGACTTTGGAAAATATGCCTACACACATTTAGGAGAGCACCTTCATTAATGGCTTAAAACCGAAGTGGCGTGGGAGTACGAATGATGAAATTTGGAAGGGGTTATCGAGGTGATGAAATTCACGTAGAAAGTGGTGGAGAGAAATGCATACAGTCGAAGCAACAAGGGAAGCTCATGGGTGGGCACATAAGCGATAATCGGCTCAGCGAACCCTTCCTCCTCTTTTTCTATATGGGCCATAAGGCTATGACACACATACCACATTCGGCCATTCTACTCAATTTAAGGATTAGCCAATGGATATGAACCAAACCCACTTCATTTAAACCCACACCCACCCACGATGGGACCTGACACATAGCCTCCTTTGTCGGGTATTTGGGTCTCAGGAAGAAAGAAAATCCCTTGAGTTCTCAGGAAGAAAACCATAGCCTCTGCCCGAAAGGGAGAAGGAAGGTGATGCTCACGTTGAGGGAGCGAAAAACTGACCATGTGTTGAGAAAACTAGAGAAGCTTGACATGATCCACGGAAACTTGACCCACATATTGAAGACGAGTTTGGTAGTGGCAATTATTGGTGCAATCTCATGTCTGAGTCTTGATCGATGTGGCGTGTTGGGGATACATCTTGGAAGCGGATCGGTTTCAGAGATTTTCACCTTGAGAATGAGTTTCTCTTTGACAGGGTATTAAGCCCCAAATGTATTTTTACATTCTGCAAAGAAGGCAGTAAGAGCGGTGGGGGCTATAAAGATAGAATTAGGAGATGCGTGATCATTTTTATGTTATTATTAGCACTGGGTGTAAGTGGAGAGCGGAGGGCGGGTAAGAATTGGGAATCTTCTTGTAAGGAGAGAAGGGAGGGCCTCTCGAATTGCTCTCCATTTTCTATTTTAGTCATTGCAATAGAAATTATCTCTTCAGTCTTTTATTATTGCTTTAGAGTTCTATTAGATAACAAACCATCTTCTTCTCCATTGTGCTTCAACAAGAGTGTTTTGGGATTTGCTCTTTTCTCTTTTTGGTGCCTGTTGGGTAAATCCCCTCTCGGTGTGGGATAATACCTTGGGTTGGAGGGGTTCTTTTGTGAAAAGGGCTAGAGATTAGTTTGGAAAACAAGACCTTTATGCATCTTTTGGACAATTTGAAAGGTTAGGAATGGTGTTGTCTTTAGGGATGAGGTTTTTATTTATACAAAATCTTAAGTTTTCTTTTGTGAATCTCCTTTGGTCCATAGCCAGGTTGTCTAATGAGGATGGTCAGCCGACCTTAATTGAATTCATTGATTAGTGGGCGTTGAATGTGGGGAGAGTTCTTTTTGTTTCTTTTCCCCTGTTTGTGGATTTTTTTTGTATGGGGGTAAGGTTTCTTTTTTTTTTTTTTTTTGTACTTCTTGAGCCACTTCTTTAGCGTCTCTCTCTCTAATATACTTCTCTTTTACCAATAAAAAAAATTATTTGAAAATTATTAATATGAATATCATTGAGATTATACTATGATACCCATACAGGTATATGAAACTATTCTAGGGAAACATCAAATCAGTCTAGCAACTATTCATTGTTTACAACTTATATATTATCTTGCATATTTATAACAATATTACAATTAGGGAAGACTACTTATCAAAAAAAAAAAAAAAAAAAAAACAATTAGGAAGACTATAATAGGAAATTAAAATCCTTTGAATTAGGAAACGATTTTCAACCACTTTAGCTGGTTTGGTGTGTGTGTGTGTGTGTGTGTGTATGTTCCAACCTTATCTAGAACAGAGTGAAATGTGGAACTCAACAACAACAACCCTTTTGTGAGAAAAATATGCAAGTTGATCCTTTAAAGCAACTTAAGAAGTAAAAATGCATCTGATCTCTAGAGTTTCTTTGAGGAAATGGTGAATTACATTTCCCGCTCTTGTTTAGTTAGCGTGATGCTTTGGATTATAAGCGAATGCTTATGGGCATTTTGGCTAGATGTTGCGATATGACTTCATAGGATCTTCCGGGTTTATTCAATCGAGACATCATCTCACATCCTTGTATAGACACATCTCACGGATATCTTGAGCTATTGTTACGGGTGGCTTTGGTACTAGATTGCTTGTATTGCTTTCGTTTCTTGCTTCTCCATGTGCCAAGATTGCCTCTGAAAAGTGTGCAATACCCACTAGTGGATCTTTAGTCAGTGATAAAACAACCTTATCTACATTGGTATAGACTTTCACATCCATTTTGTCATTTTTCTAGATAAACTTCCTTTCCCAGGTGTGGACTATAAGTATCTAAGAATTTAGAGGCAACTTATGTATACTGCTCATATGGTGCTTGTGTTAACCGTAAATCTTGATTGTTGTATATTAAAGGCTAAGTGGGCAATAACCTTGGTTGAGATAAAAAGGGAGGGAAGAATTTAAAGATAGAGGAGGTGAAGAGAAAAATAACTCTTTAATTTTCATTGATTAAAAAAGTGAGGGAACATACATATTTATACTAAGTGTTAGAGCAAAGAAAGGAAACAAAATTTGAGTCTAATTAGGAGACTAAAGAGAAAAGGAAAGATGGAAAAGATTCCTAAATGGATGGAAAAGTCGTCGGAATTGACTATATGGCGAGTTGATGTGATCGAAGTGAGACATGGCCATAAGATGTGTCGTCAGACTTGATTGCATGTCGAGTTGATGTGGCCAAGAAGGGCTTTATCATGAGCTAGCAGGAAAGGTCCAAACCAGAGAAGGTCCATTGGAGAAGGTATGTGGGGGAAGAGTTCTGACGAAGAAGGTTCGTCGGAGAAGGTGCAATGGGAGAGATTAGAGAGCGGAGAAAGAGGGCATGAGTAGATTCTTTGGAAAAGTTGTCGACGGAGAAAGAGACATGAAAATTAGGCTAGCTGGAAAAGTGGCTCTAATACCACGCGAAGAGAAAAATAACTCTTTGATTTTCATTGATTAAAAAAATGAGGGAACATAAATATTTATACTAGTGTTAGAGCAAAGAAAAGAAACAAAATTAGAGTCTAATTAGGAGACTAAAGAGAAAAGAAAAGAAGGAAAAGATTCCTAAATGGATTAGAAACTAATCATAACGAGAGGAAGAGGACATATAAACAGTGCATTTAGAAGCTCAATTAAAGGCAGTGTAGTTGAAATGAGAGTGTTTAGATGATTGAATGGCAAGATCTAGTTAGAGATAATATCAGTAGAATGCATTGTTTGAAGTTGGGGTTAACATAAGTTGAGAGCGGGAATGAAGGAACTTATCTAAAGATGTGCAGATGATGCCTGACAGTTCCATGATGGTAGTGGTAAAAAGGTTTGATATTATTGGTAGGGATTTGGTTCATCAGATTGTTTGGCAGTATCATCTTGTGATGAACTAGAACAGAGTTTGTCTAGAATAGTACTTTTAAAATATAAAAAATACCAATCTAGTGTAGGGTTGAAAAAAATGCCTAAATTAGTGCTTAAAACCGTAGTTGGTGACTATGGTTTTAACTTCAAGCTTAGAACTATAGTCAACAACTATGGTTTTAATTTAAAATTTAAGCCGTGATCATGCGTATGGTTTTGATGAGGCCAGCACTAGTTTTGTGCGTTTTTTTCAAGCGCATCTTAGGGTGGTATTTTTTAATTTTAAAAGTGCTTATTTTGAAACTCTCGAACTTTGAAGCATAACAAATTGAATCGAATTGTTAGTCAGTTAACTATACTGTTTGACTGGTGAACCAAGTCTTGTAATTCATTAAGTAATGTCCCTTAAACTCTGTTCTTGAACTCTTTGGTATGGTTGTAGAATTGATCTCATTAAATTCATTACTGTGAGTCTGCAATTGAAGATTTTAAAATTTGCTTCTTTCTATGTTTCAATGTATTAGCAAAATCTAATGCTGCTGAGGGAACTTTCTTTTTTTATTTTTTATTATCTGCTTCACAGAAGTTAGCACAGACTTTTAGCACCATTGCCGATTTTGGATTTTCAGATGGACAACCTCTTTTAGCATCTGGAGGTTCATCTGGTGTAATAAGCATATGGAATCTAGAGAAAAGAAGGAAACCAATCAGTCATAGAAACATGATGAATTCAATAATTTCTCTACATTTCTTTGCCAATGAGCCTGTGCTCATGAGTTCTTCTGCAGACAACTCCATAAAGGTAAGACCAGTTCTAATTCAATGTGTATAAAATTGATTTGGGAGAATTAAGGGGTGAACTTAATTTGATAATGGCATCGCACCTCCAACTTAAGGAAGTACAAAGTTCAACATCAAAATTATAGAAGGGGGATGAGTCACATATGTTCCTAAAATAACATATGGTTTTTAAAGTGTTTTTTGTTCTCAAGCATTTAAAAAATAGTTGTTATTTATAACATGATAATCTATCATCAAAATAGTGGTATTAATAATGTGGTAATCTACAAATAGATTAGTGGTACTTATCTATTTGTTGATAAATACCACATTGTTTATTTATCAAAAAAAAAAAAAAAACAATGTGGTATTTTTACATATCAAGGAGAAAAAAAGAATGCGGTGTCTTTTACTAAAGTGGTACTAACAATGTGGTCTTTTAGCGGGAAAACACCTTTTGCATCAACTTAGTTGCTTTGATAGTTTACGCTATTTATCTGATCAGGATATGTGAACTTGGCACCCTCAGTAACTTTGAAGAGTTTGAAAATTTACGGTGGATGGTTTCAGTTATCACCATAGTTAATGCAGGTCGTACAAATGGAATTTGTTTGTCACTTTTTTTGGTTGATAAATAAGGGAGTAGATTAGAAAAACTAGAGTGCATGAATGTACCTTGATTGTATCTGATAAGCCTTCAGAAAAGGCAGAGAATGGAACACAAATATTCCCTTCCTCAACAAGAGACCCGACCAATTTGTGAAGTGCACTAAGGCATACTACTCCTATATACATTTACCACAGAGATTATTAAGGAAGATGATTTTTAGTCTTTGTGCCAAACAATCTCATTTCGGGTGCATCTTCAATTTCTTTCCTTCTAGATGGTCGAAAAATCGCGCAGAACCTTCAAGCCTTAGCATGCCTTTGACCAATGAAGTGTCGTGCCACTTTCGATAAGAGTCTCCTTAATTGAGCTTTAGATTAAACTCATTGAATGCGAAATGGAGACACCAAGCGGTATAAAATTGTACATCATAATGTAGGATACTCAAGGTTAATGGATTATGACTCCTCCTTTCTAAAACACACGTATTTACCCACATCCACCCTCTTCTTTGAAGGTACGATCTAAAGTCAGTTTCCTAACAAATTCCAAGAGTGAAGAAACTTTATTTTGAAAATCTATTAATTTCAAATAATCTTTAAAGGGGCTGAGTGTCACCGACCTGTCTCAGAAGAGAATAAAGCCCTCTTATAAAAGAACCCTGCGCTATCACCCGTCAATTGCTCTGTCCTTCTTCTCCCTCTCATTGTCCGTCCTTGGAGAAGTTCCAGGTACCTTATTCATGACGCTTCTCATAAAAAGTTAGCTACCCATGCCTATTTGAAAATAGATAAGGCAAATGAAGATGAGAAATATTGCATAAGGGCTTGTAACAACACCACCTAGTTTCCCAAAATTTCACCTTACTGCTCCAGCTCACGCCGCAGAAGCTTTATTTGAAAACAAAAACCTTACTATTTCCTATCCTTTCCAAACCCGACTTTGTAAGAATCTGAAGTTTTTGCTTCAAAACTTTTCTACATTTTATTAGCAATAGGCTAGATGCATATATGCAAAGATGAGGATCACTTTACGGAGTTGTATACAAGCTATGTTTCACAGTAGATCTTACCACGGATACGCAACTATCTTAGGGAAGTTGACTTAAGATATTAACGGCTACATGATACAATAAAATCTGCTTTACATAGTAACAACCCTGTTATCAAGGAAACAATATCTTCAAATTTGTCTAGCTTGACTCTCCACACTCCCCTAAAACTAGACAATATATGTTTGACATTCCTAACTTAGAACTCAGTTCATGGAAGCTAGGACGATGAAGAGCTTTAGTCGAATGTACTTTACTTCGCTTAAACAGAAGGAATATGTTTCATAGTGATGACATTGTTCTCAATTTTCTCACTAATGAAATGTGGTCGATCTCAACGACGTGCGTCCCGATGTAGATGGCAGGGTTCTTTGCAATATGATAGCTAGCGATTATCATGAACCTCTATAGGACCCTTGGTCTCAGCTACGAGATCGATAAGTAGGCGTTTTAACCACATGCGCTTTACATATTCCTTGGTAGGCTTGAAGTGCAGCCGACCTTGCACTCTTAGCTACTACTTGCTGCTTCTTGCTACACCATGTCACTAAATTTCCCTACACATACGAGCAATACCTAGAAGTAGATTTTCGATCAATAGGTGACCCTGTCTAATCTGCATCGGTATAACCTTCCAGGTTTCTATTTAGAGTTTTCTTGAGCATCAATTCCTGCAGGACTTTCCTTGAGGTACCTAAGAATTCAATACACAACATTCAAGTGTTCTTCCATGGGATTATTTAGAAATTGACTCACAATGCTGACAACAAAGCTTATGCAAGGCTTGAATGTAATTGATTTTTTGGATTATACACATAATATGTATATTTATGTATACATATTGTGTTTTATACACATGATGAGGAAAAAATTCCAAAAAATTTTGGTCATCTAAACCGAACACTAATCTGCACATTGCTCTCTACACACTTCACCACCTAAAAAAAGGGATTTAGTTTGTCCACTCATTTTTCTTTGCTTTAGTGAGTTATATTTGCCAGTTATTAAAGGCGTGATATTCGTATTAAACACGAATCCTAAAGCAGGCTTTTAGGAGAGTTGGTCGTAACATGGTATCAGAGCCTAGTTTGGCAGGAGGTCCTGGGTTCGAACCACCTCTTTGCAAATAATTCCCCATTTGTTGATTTAAACGTCCATAGAGGACTCTATTTGGTTTGTTAAACTCTTCACGTGCGGGTATAGGACTGCACGTGAGGGAGGGTGTTAAAGGCATGATATTCATATTAAACCTGAATTATAAATGCTTGAGCTTTTAGGAGAGTTGGTCATAACATAGATTAATGGAAGTAAACATTGGCTTTGCTAAGGATTCAATTGTACCTTTATTGATTTCAAGGACGCAAGAAAGTGGACAAGATGTCAACATATTTATTGATAAGAAGCGCAATATATTCTGATGGGCTTCATCTCACGTTTTCTTTGATGTATCATGTATTGCTTGTACTAATAGCACAGTGCGTGTTTGACGTATTTCAGATGTGGATTTTTGACACAAGTGATGGGGATCCTCATCTTCTTCGCTTCAGAACTGGGCACTGTGCTCCTCCACTTTGCATAAGGTAATGATAATGCTGATTCTGATATATCTTCATGGTCTTTTGGGTGCTGTGTCAACCCTTGATCTTATTGCATCATATATATCCTTAATGCAATTGAGGAATCTCCATTACCTTTCTCATTGTCTTGAAGGATTCATACTTGGAAAAATCATAGCATTCAGAACATCTGAAACAAAACTTTGTTGTGTGGGTTTATTTTATTTTAAAACTTTTACCATTTTGGATATGGTCCAAGAATAAAATGGTAACTGTACATAAAAGTGTTCTTTTTTTCTTTGCAGGTTTGGTTTCATATATGTGGTGTTTTGGTTGTCTATTTTTTTTCTTTCCCTTTAGCAGATTTTATTAATCATGGATCTTATTTGCATTGCCGCTCATCTTCCCTTTTTTATTTTGGTTTTTTCTTCTTCTGTCTCTATGCAGTTTCTATGCCAATGGGAGGCATATTCTATCTGCTGGTCAAGATTGTGCTTTTCGTCTTTTCTCTGTCATCCAGGTTTTGTGTGTTTCCTGTATCGGATAAAAGTGTTTCTTTTGTCATTTCAAAATTTCGAATATAATCAATGAAGCTTCACTAAGCTTACTGATCTGATAATCTTCAAAGGATGTTATATGATCAACGAATTCATGTGTATAACCTTAAAGGAAAAAAAAGAACAACATGCTTAACCAACTATTTTAGTTTTCAGATCATTAGTTTTTTTCCCTAAATTATTCCTTTGTTCTAGCTTTTCTGCTGGTGGGTTGAGTCCTAGTTTGGTTGATGTGTCAAACAGTTGTGGAGTTTCAAACTGTTGTTAGTAACCAATTTTTGGTCCTTGCTAATAATACCTGGACTCCCATACTTTAAGCTAGCCTGACCATTCTGACACTCTATCTTTATTGGGTATTCTACCTATTTTTAGCTGTTTGATTTTGATTGATTGATTGATTTTTTATTTATGACTTTCTCGACAGATATTTGCATTATAGTGATGAAATTTAATTTTATAACAATGTCTTAGAATAAGAGATATTTGCATTATAGTGTTGCATTATAGCTTTTTTTTTTTTGGAGTTGAAACATGGCAAAAATGGGTTGGAGGGGTTGAAATCTCGAAAATTAGGCATCTGGGCCAAAATGTCGTTTTGGCTTTTCTAGGTCCAAAACAACATCATTTTGGTCCTTCTAGGTCCAAAATAGCGTCTTTTTGGCCCGTCTAGATCCAAAACTGTGTCGTTTTGGTGCACTGAAGGCTCTTTTTAAAACTCTAGGTGCAACTCAAAACGGCATCGTTTTGGTCTTTGTTACTGAAAAAAAGCCCTAGGCACTGTTATCAAAATCGTACAATTCACAATTCGCTACAATTTGGTAGGTGAATAATTCGACTCTTTTAAAGAATCGAAAATATGCCTGAATTGAAGACAGAATTGCCAAATGGCGAATCGATTCACATTAATCAATTTAATCTGGAGTTCTCGACGGACCGGGGAAATTGAAAAATCACCAAAATAAAAGATTAAAATACCTAAAAAAAAAAACTTAGCCAGCTGTAAGAATTGATTAACGTGGAATAATCAACTCCAACCTTTGGTAATATGAGAGGAAACGAAAAAGGGTGAAGAAGGTAGAAGTTTACAGGGTAGAAGAAGGAGAGCAAGAGGACTTGGTTATGGTTGGAGAAATAGAGAATGATGATGACAACCTTGAACTTGGAGATGATGGCTTAGTTTAATTTTATTAGTAGTTAATTATTATATGAAATGATTTTATTAGCATTAGTATATCCAACAACTAGACTAGTCATTGGATCTCTTTTAACTTCTTTTAGACTTGGTTGGTAACTTGGTATGGTTTATTTGAAAATATTATAAGCTTATCATTTAAACAAATATTTAAATAGCTTACAATTTAGGAATTATATGAAATTACATATATTTTAACTATTATAAAAAATGTAAAACGAATCTTACGATTCGATTCAATTCTCGATTCACTAATCAAGCATTTTGATTCTTGATTTGAATCTCGATTTAACAACTATGGCCCTAGGGCTTTTATGCGCAGCCCGACAACGGAGAACATGGAGAAAAAGAAGAAGAAGAAAAAAGAAAAAAAAACGTAAAAATGCTCGAGGTGAGACACCCCCAGGCGGCTTCTGGCAAGGAGTGAGTAACGCCTTGGCTTTATATATATATGTGTGTGTGTGTGTGTGTGGGTAGGTGGGTGGATGCTGGTGAAATCTCTTTTATGAGGCATCTCTGTTTGGACTAAGCATAAATGACAGTGAATGTAATACCCGTAAATTTGGCCATTTAAATAATTTCCATAATTGTTTAATATTTATTTTGATTTGTTAAAATATTAAATTAAAGTTGACTAAGGGTTAAATGGAAAGGGGGGCAAAACTACCAAACAAAGACCCTTCTCTCTCTCTCCCCGACACCTCCACGGCCTTTGGCAGATCACACTTGTATGCCGTCGGTAGATCTCCCATGCCGTCCGACCATCCGGCCAGCCAAGGAAGCGAAACTTCCATCAAGCCGTCCTTGCCTTGCTCGATCTCTTTGAAGCTAGTTCTCGCGGAATCATGGCCATGAGAGTCTCTGCTCCCTCGCCCCTCGCCGCCCTTGCTGTCAGGTCATTTTAGGCACCTCATGGCCAGGCCCGGATGCGGACCCTCGCCCCCCCGAACCTAGGATCCATCACTTGATCGGCGTTCAGGAAGCGTTTCGTAGGTCAGACGAAGGGGAGCTCAGCCCGGAGTTAGGGGATTTGTCGGCCGATCCGTCCCTCCGGTGGTCCTCGGCAACGATCACATTTTGGGTCCCTTGAGCTTTGGAAGCCCCAGCGTGGGTGTCGGCGGGGTCGAGTCGATGACCGCCGAATTTCCGGCGTGGTCGGCGACGGACCTCGGGAGCGTGCCGGCGAGCGTTCGTCCCAGCTCGAGTGGTTAAACGGTTGTGATCGGTTAGCATTCGGCTTTCGATAAAGAATCTATACTCCCAAGCGTGTGGGACTCTAATCGTGTAATTGTCGGAATGCTTAGATTTTAATTGTTCGATGATGTATGTTGAATATGTCCACTATATTTCGGACTACGTTGAATTGATTCTACTTGTATTGTATAATCCAAGTAGTTAATAAGATTGATTGTGTATATTGCGAATCTAATTGTTGATTTGATGGATTGGACCAGTCGGGCAATAAGATTGCCAATTGTGTGGCAGGCTCGATGTTGATTCTTTTGTGTATATTGGGAATGTTATTTAGCCGAGGTTACGGACTTGTTTCTGAGGGGAGTTAAATCCAGATTTTTAGGGGAGGTTATGGGAGGTACTGAGTTAGAATTTAAATGTGTCTTTATATCGGTCTAGTTGTGAATTGTCTAGTGAGTCTAGAGTTAAACTACAAAACCACCGATCTCGATATTGATTATGTCTTTTCTATTCTAGATTGTCACGACTCGCGAGCGACCTAAGGTGTAGAGCGGCTGCGAGACAGATTCTTACGTGAGTTGATATCATATAGTTTACAGGCACATCATCTGCATGCATGGCATAGCATTTATGGCATTAGGCTACACCCGTCATCGACCTTGATTATTATCATTGGGTGTATTTACTATGGTAACTAAATTAACCAAGATTCGTTATAAATATATCGCATATAGAGTATTATGATGATGGATGTGAGCTGTGTATTGTTAAGGTGCGATATTCTTGTGCATTGTATGTGAAATGTTTAGTAATGGGGGCTATAGCGGGACATACCACTAATGGGTTACATCGGGGCCGCGTGCGTGCCGTGATAGTCTGGGACTATGATGCGGGAATTATGTTTATGTATATGGGTTCCTGGTTGAGGCGTTTCTCTCGGGGATCTTTTAGGAGGAGTAGGTCCACACGGTTGAGCGTTACTCTCGGCGTAGGCTATGGATTATGATATGTTAGTTCTTTGAGTAAGGACCACCGGTTGAGCATTCTCTCGGAGGCGCCCGGTATAGGTTATTAGTTAAGTGTCGGCGGGTTAAGGACCACAGTCGAGCATTTCTCTCGGGCGCCCGGTCACATTGGATTTGAGAGGCCAGTATGGTTTGTAGTATTGGAGTATAGGGTCACGCTAGAGTTCTGCGTTTTATGATGATTATGTGATGATATGAAACTTAATGTGTGTGCATGCATACTTATGGGAGTGTATTGTTATACTGTAATTCTATATGTATGTGTATCCTGTTGGTTGTAGATGTGGTATAGATTATATGATGTTAACTCACTCTCGAGACTGACAGTCTCAATTTATTTTCGAATGCCTTGTCAGTCCTCCTTCTCTCCGGATCCTTGATAGCCGTAGAATTATTTTCCTTCCTTTTGACGGTTACATGTACTATTATGATAGTATTATTCTTTGTACATTTAATCTGGGGTGTCTCTGCGATGCGTTTGGAATATTGGTATGTTTTTGTAATTAGGATAATCTTTGTTCATTTGTGTATGATGGCCCGGTGTATATGGGATCGAGACTTATTTCTCCACACATTGATGTTTAGTGTCCCGAGCATATTATATATATGCATGTGGATATATAGGCGGGTGATCGTATAATGAGTCGCGTGAATATTTCAATAAGGCTTACTACGGGTTTCGGTGGCTTTAGCCATACCCACATTACTAGTCTGGTCGGCACGTGGAGTCGTGACAAAGTTGTTATCAGTATAGGTTCATTTCCTATGGCACAGAGTCTAAGTTTCGATCTTGGAGTTAGGGCCAGGATTAGTCTTTGTCATCACCCATTGCATCTAATTTACCTTGTCAGATTAGGGCGTCTGTTGTATCCCGATAGTCTTGTGCTCTTCGGTGTGAGACGGAGATCGAGGGTGAATACGGCGACGACCCGGTATGCCGAGCTGACACGGGTTCTATGATGAGGCCGGGAGGCGAGATGAGAGCCAACCTCTTGGCCGTCCACGAGTTTCACGGAGAGGCGAAGGAGGCATGGTAGGCCAGTCACGACGACTAGGCAGTGCCCAGGGCGTGGGCGCGGCCAGAGCCCGCGAGGTTCAATATGCGAGGCACGACGGATGCTGTGTCGTATGGAGGCATTTTTGGTAGAGTATGGCTAGGGTGCAGACTGACTCTCGAAGCAACTTATAGAACATCGGCGAATGGCTGCCTAATAGTTCTCGGCCAGGGTGGACCCGGGATTTGACCCGGATCACATTCCTTTTGTTCAGTACACCGAGGCTTAATGAGGTTGTATTTGATGGAGTATGCGGTGACCCGATGGATTTCAGACAAAGTGGAGAAGAGGCATTTGATCTGAGCATCGATGAATGAGATTGAGATGGCGGGTTTCTCCCTCGAGGAGCTTAGCATTGCAATGGTGAGGATTACATCAGCCGTTTCTTGAGGTATGACATGGGCTGGATTCAGGAGAGATTTGAAGATAACTACATCTCTTTTGCCATGAGGCAAGTGCAGAAAACGGAGTTTGAAGCGGTGAAGAGATGATATGCAGTAGTGGAGTACACGCGAGGTTCATGTATCTTAGTAAATTTGCTCCGGGAGTTAGTTGCGGCGGAGGCTGCGAAGGCGAGTAAGTATATCATAGGGCTTGAATACATTTCATATCCTTGGTACGGTCGAGGAAGTGTAACTGCCCAGGAGGGAGTCAGCGATTTGCGAGACGGGATGGAAGCCGACCTTCGCCTTCATGGTATCTTGGTGGATGGTGCTAAGAAGGAGCCGCGGAGACGAGGAAACTAGTACCTTTGCACAACGGCCTTGATATTATGGTGAGTCTGGTGCCCGGTGGTGGTCGGTGACAGGGCCGGTTTAGACCCCGAGGGTCCTGAGGGTAGGCGCGGCGGAAGGGTTATAGAGGCTTCGGATTGGACGAGGAGTTTAGGCAGTGGAGTATAGTTGAGGGACGAGTTCGGGCTCGAGTGCGGTGGCCTTGGATTAAGCACCGGTATGTGCCTGATGTGGGCGGATGCATCGGGGCAGGCCCTTGTATGGCGGTAGTGGAGCTTGTTTTAGGTGTGGGTTGGGCCGTATGGCGAATCATCTGGAATTTCCAGGCCAGACCTTTTCCTCGGGGTTGCGGTAGTGTTGCTTGATTCATTGGATAGCGCTGGTTCTTCTCGGGGCGGGTGTGGGTATGGTGGCGACGGGGCGTGGATATGGAGGTGGGGCTAGGGAGGCGGATTAGTGGTAGGGACGAGGTCGGGATTCGAGCTCCTACCGGTCTGGACGTGGTCAGGCCGGAGTTTTACACTCCTCCTCGGGGCCTTCGGGCGTCGAATCTTTGTTGTATCAGTCTTGTCCGTGCGGTATCTTAGAATTTGGGGTGTTATTAGATCGGGTCTGTAGCGGCTCGCTTTGTTTGGTTTGCATTGAGGCTTGGTGTTCAGGCCCGACGGACTTGAGAGACCTCTGGATTATCAGTCACTACCCTGCAATTGATGCCTTGGGGCGGAATGTTACTTTCCATCGTGTCCGATTTCTGTAGTAGGCAGAGACCTCCTGGCGGATCTTATTTTGTTGGATGTAATTGATTTCGAGGTTATTTTAGGTATGGATTGGTTGGCCGGGCACTACGCCTTACAGTTGTAGAGAGAAACAAGTGATTTAGGATTCAGAGTTCGAGTTTGGGTTTCGTGGTGGCTTGGAATCTGAAGCCCCTTGGTTAATTTCGGCCATTCTGGTGGGCGGATGTTACGCCGAGAGTGCCGGAGTTATCGGCTGCCCAGCCGGGGACAACTGCGGTGGATATAGGTAAGGTTGATGATGTCCACATTGCTTGTGAATTTCTGATGTTTTCGGAGGAGTTGCCGGGGTTGCCACTGACGGGAGATAGAATTTTGCATTGATATTTATGCAAGACACGACACATCTCCTTGCCACCTTATAGGATGGCACACGAGGAGTTGAAAATTTGAAGGAGCGATTCACGAGATTTGTTAGACAAGGTTTTGTCGAGGGCCAGTGCTACTCCACTGGGGGTGCTCTGTGCTTTATTTGTAAAGAAGAAAGATGGTTCCCTACGGTATGTATAGATTACAGGACGGTGACGAGGTGACCATTATGATAAATATCAGCTCCGAATAGATGACTTGTTTGATCGGCCGGGGTGCATCATGTTTCTAAGATTGATCTACGATTAGGGATATCATCGGTGAGAATAAGACATGAGGATGTTAGAAGGCAGGCATTCGGGACCCAGTGCGGCCATTATGAGTTCCTAGTGATGTCTTTTGGACTCACTAATGCGTGGCGACCTTTATGGATTTGATGAACGAGTGTTTAAATACTTCTGGATGTTTTGTAATTGTGTTCATTGATGATATCTTAGTATATTCTCGGAGTGAGGAGGAGCATGTGGAGCATTTAAGGATAGTATTGCAGACCTTGAGGGAGCAGCAGTTATATGCCAAATTCTCCAAGTGTGAATTTTGGCTGGATAGTGTAGCTTTCTTAGGACATGTAGTATCGAGGGAAGGTATTCAAGTGGATCCCGAAGATAGGCGGTGATGGATTGGCGAGATTGACCCACGGTGGCGAGGTTCGAAGTTTCCCCGGGCTTAGCGGGATATTATCGCCGGGTTTTGTGCGGGGATTTTCAAGGATTCTTTGCGCCCCAGCTTCCGGTTAACCCGGAAGAAGTTAAATTTCGGTGGACGAGGCTTGTAGGCGAGTTTTCATAAGTTGAGGATTGTTTTGACCTCTGCTCAGTCGCGGCATTGCCAGCTCGGGGAGGTTATCGAGTGTATTGTGGCGGCTTCAGTCGGGTTGGGGTGTGTATTGATGCGGCACGGTAAGGTGATTTCTTATGCTTCTAAATGGTGAAGAAGCCTGACAGAATTACCAGCTCATGACTTTGGAGATGGCGGTGTGATCTTTGCATTGAAGATACGGAGCGTACATATGGTGGGCGTGTGAGATCTTCTGGATCCGCAGAGTTTAAAATATATTTTTCGAGGATTAAATTTGAGAGCAGAGAGATGGGTGGGTTGCTTAAGGACTATGATTGTGATTCAATATCATACGAGGCAAGGCTAATGTGGTGGCGGAATCTTTGAGTAGGAATCGTCAGGCGATCTCGCCCACAGTAGTCTTGACGACAATTGACTAAGGAGTTGTATGAATTGTATGATCGGGGTTCTGATTTAGAAGTGTTGGAGTGCGGGCACTTTTAGCATTTCGGTAGTGGATTACGATGGGCCAATTAAGGCATTTCGATCTGAGACCCACAGTTGATGAAGATTATGGATGAGGTTCGACAGGGTCAGGCAGATGATTTCGTGATTAGGGACGATGGCACGTTGAGATTAGATTACTAGGTTGTCGTCCGATGTTGATGGACTTAGAAAGAGATTATGGAAGAGGCTCGTCATAAAACTACGGAGCTATTCATCCACAGGTTCCACTAAGATGTATCATGATCTTAAGGGTAACTATTGGTGGAGCGGTATGAAGAAGGATGTAGCGGAGTTTGTATCTAAGTGTTTGACTTGCCAGTGGCGGTCGAGCTTGGACATCGAGAAACCCCGTCGGGTTGTTGCGGTAGCTCACATTCGGAGTGGAAATGGGAGGAATATTACCATGGACTTTGTATTTTGGGTTACCCCAGGGAACCGGCGGGATATGATTCCATTTGGGTGGTAGTCGATCAGATGACTAAGTCGGCACACTTCTTACAGCCAGAGACAACTTACGTAGCCGGGTATGCTGGAGTGTATATTAGAGGATTGAGCCTTCATCGGGATCCCGGTTTCGGTGTGTCGACCAGAGGGCCCCCCGAGTTCACTTCAGGTTTGGCGGAAACTTCATGAGGAGCTTGGTACTCGATTGGTTTATACTGACTTTTCACGCCCGGAGCCGGATGGACGGTCTGGGGACTGTCAGTTGGAGGACATGTGGGATGTGCGTGATGGATTTTGGAGGCGATGGGATTGGCATTTACCTTTGGTGGGTTCGCGTACAACAGCGGTTATCATGCTAGTATCGGTATGGCGCCTTACGAGGGCATTGTATGGCGGGAAGTGTAGATCATGAGTTCTTTGGGAAGAAGTTGGTGAAAGGAAGTTAGCAGGACCTGAATTGGTCCAAATCACTTCTGAAAAGATTCCTATCATTCGAGATCGGTTGAGGACCGCTTTCGATCAAACGAAAACTATCTCAGACCCGAGAGGAAACATGTGGAGTTTGGGTGTAGGTGGTATGTATTTCAGAAGGTTTCCCCGATCCGAGGCGTGATGAGATTTGGTAAAAAGGGGAAGTTGGCACCTCGCTACGTGGGACCATTTGAGATTGTGGATAGAGTTGGGGATGTAGCTTCTGGAGTGGAATTTGCCACCAAATTTATGATATTCATCAGGTCTTTCATATATCTATGTTGAGGAAGTCGTGCGGATCCTTCACATGTGTGCAGACGAAGTAGAATCGGTGAGGATTTATCGTATGAGGGCGACGTAGCTATCGTGGATACCCGGGGTTCGTCAGCTGCGATCAAAAGTCATCGATGGTCAAAGATCTGTATGTGAATCATTATTTGAAGAGTGCACTTGGGAATGTCAAAGCCCGGGGAGATGCGGCGTTCATACCCGTACTTGTTCGATGTGAGGTATGTTTCTTATTCTTAAATTCGAGGGGCTAATTTTCTTAAGGGAAGAATGTAATACTAAGTAAATTTGGCATTTAAATAATTTCCATAATTGTTTAATATTTATTTTGATTTGTTAAAATATTAAATTAAAGTTGGTAAGGGTTAAATGGAAAGGGGCAAAACTACCAGCAAGACCACTTCTCTCTCTCTCCCTAGACACCTCCACGGCCTTGCCGAATCTACCCAGCAGCCAGATCAGCCCAGTCTCGTGCAGTGGTGGAAGCCATCGATGTAGGAAGGCGACTCATGCAGGCCACCCTTGCCTTGCTGATCTACTTTGAGCGCCGTTCGCGGGAATCACGCGCGGTCTCCTCTCTCCTCAGCCCCTTCCCAGCCACTTAGCACAATCGGGTCATTTTAAGCTACCTCCTTAGCCAGGCCCGGATCTGGACCCTGCTTGAGCCTGGGATCCATCCTTGATCGGCGTTCAGGCAGTTTTGTGAGTCAGGCAGGGAGCTCCTTGGGTTGGGGCCCGTGGGCCAGATCCGGTCACTCAGGTGGTCCTCGACCAACGATCATTTTGGGTCCATGAGCTTTGGGCTTGCGTGGGTGTCCTTGGAATCAAATTAAACCCTCGGAAATTTTTAAACCCGCCGTCGCGGCGGACCTCGGGAGAGCGTGCCCACCGGACGAGGACGTTCGGTCCAGCTCAAAATCAGTTCAGGCCGGTGTGATCGGTTTTTCGCATTAGGCCGGTGAGAATGCATACTTTCCCAAAGCGTGTGGGACTCTAATCGTGTAATTTGTGATCAGATCTCTTGGAGTTTTAATTATTCCCGATGATGTATGTTGAATATGTCCACTATATTTCGGACTACGTTGAATTAGTTACTTGTATTGTATAATCCAAAGTAGTTAATAAGATTGATTGTGTATATTGCGAATACAAATTGTTGATTTGATGGATTAGGACGAGTCGGGCAATAAAATTGTAATTGTGTGGCCGGCTCGATGTTTGTTCTTTGTGTATATTGGGAATGTTATTTAGCGAGGTTACGGACTTGTTTGAGGAGTTAAGTCAGGTTTTTAGGGGAGGTTACCAACGAATTTTTCGAGTGGGAATTTAAATGTGCTTTATATCGATTACGCTTTGTGAGATTGTCTAGTCAAGTCTAGAGTTAAGCAAGCCTCGATCTAGGTATTGATTATGTCTTTTCTATTCTAGATTGTCAATGACTACGCCCGAGCGACTAAGGTGTAGAGCGGCTCACGAGACCGATTCTTACGTGAGTTGATATCATATAGTTTCGACACATCATCTGCATGCATGGCATAGCATTTATGGCATTAGGCTACACCCATCATCACGACATGGTTATTATCATTGGAATTGTATTTACTTTGGTAACTAAATTATTTAGTTCGTTATGAAATATATCTGCGTATAGAGGCCCATTATGATGATGGATGTGAGTGTGTATTGTTAGGTGCGATATTGGCATTGCATTGTATGTGAAATGTTTGTAATGGGAACTATAGCGAGGACATACCACCTAATGGGTTTACATCGGGCTAGCGTGCGCCGTCAATAGTCGAGACTATGATGCGAGAATTATGTTTATGTATATGAGTTCCAGTTTGAGCGTTTCTCTCGGGGGATCATGGGAGTAAGGTCCTGGTTGAGCGTTACTCTCGGGCGTAGGCTATGGATTATGATATGTTAGTTCTTTGGAGGTAAGGACCACAGTTGAGCATTCTCTCGGGGCGCCAGCTATAGGTTATTGGATTAAGTGTCGACTGGAGTTAAGGACCCTGGTCGAGCATTTCTCTCGGGGCGCCAGTCACATTGGATTTGAGAGAGCCGTATGGTTTGTAGTATTGGAGTATAGGGTCCTGCTAGAGTTCTCGATTTTTATGATGATTATGTGATGATATGAAACTTAATGTGTGTGCATATACTTATAGGAGTGTATTGTTATCTTTGAATTCTATATGTATGTGTATCATAATTGATTTGTAGATGGTATAGATTATATGATGTTAACTCACTCTCGAGGCTGACAGTCTCAATTTATACCCCAGTCTTGTCCGGTCCTCCTTCTCGGATCATGATGGCCGCGGGTGTTTTCCTTCCACACGGCGAGTTTACATGTACTATTATGATAGTATTATTCTTTGTCCTATTTAATCCTAGGTGTCTCTACAACACGTTGGAATATTAGTATGTTTTGTAATTCGGATAATCTTGTTCATTTGTGTATGATGGCGGCGGTGTATATGGGATCGAGACTTTATTTCTCCCTATTGATGTTTGGCGTCTGAGCATATTATATATATGCATGTGGATATATAGGCAGGTGATCGTATAATAGTCGGCATGAATATTTCAATAAGGCTTGCTACGGGTTTCGGTGGCTTTATGCCTTCCCATTCCCTAGTGCCGGTCACGGCCCCCAGAATTGGGTCGTGACAGTGAAGATTGATTCTGTTTCATAGGTCCCCTGTTATGTACATATGTACATTGTGTTTTTATCACTTCTTTCATTGAATAGTCACGTCTCACCATCCGATAAAAATAATTCACTTCTTAGTTCATTTTTTGTGATCAGGACCAACAGAGTAGAGAGCTTTCTCAACGTCATGTAACTAAAAGAGCCAAGAAACTCAGGGTGAAGGTATGACTAGGCAACGACTTGTATTTTTCATCTTTGTATTTTTTTTTTTTTTTAAGAAGTGTACAAAACTTAGATATGCTTATATTTCATTATATGGCTTATATCATGTGGCTTCCCTGATTCCTTTTTGGTGAGTTGTAAGGAATCTTATGCTAAAGAAATAAATAGGGAAACAAAGTTAAAAATGAAGAGTGGGTTGCTCAAAGGTGATTCTAGTGTCCTTTTTTGGTAACAATTAGGATGAAGAGGGGATCTTTTGGCTCACCTTGATTCATAGCCCCAATAATATTAATATCAATATGGTTTCTGGATTGAGCTACAAGACTTTTTTGGTCTGACTTTTCCGCAATGGTGTTTTGGGGGGATTTTAACGCCATAAGAATGTCTTATATCCGTTTTCAAACATGCAATGGTTCCATATTTGCAGTTCAGATAAATTTTTATATTTAAATTAGTGGAGGCAAATGTTCTTTCAAACTCTCCCAGCATTGCTTCCCAGATTGACTTCTGAATATTTCATATGCAATAGCAGTCGTAGAATTATGTTATCTTTTGCTTCTTTGTTAGAACAACAAGCATGCTGGTCTTTTTGTGTGTGTTATAAACTTCTACTTGTTATTTTAATTTCCAATTAGTACTGTTGTAGAATGATTGAATTTGAGCAACTAACCATATTGAGTTCTTTTTTCTTACTTTTAGGAGAAAGAGATAAAGTTGAAGCCTGTTATTGCATTTGATTTTGGTATGATCTTTCTCTATGGGCATTACTTCAGGCATTAATGGATTCATTTGAACTCATAAAAGGGAAATTATATGACTTCTGTTTATATGGCAACCTACAGATATCTGGACCACATTACTGGCTCTTTTACCTTATACCTCTGAATGTTTTATATTCCTTCCCATTTATGTATTCATTTCTTGATCCAGCGTTACTTATGTTACTTATCTTTCAATTTTCTCAAAGCATGTAGATAAAGAACCAAAACATTTAGGGATAATCCTAAACAGAGTTGATCTTCCACAGCTTGTATTTCTCTCATTTCCCTCTACCAGTAAATTGGTGAGACTACACCCTTTTGCAATTTTGAGGCTCTCAAGTACCATTAAAAGGGGCATTTCCCAAGTATTTTCATTTCCATCGTTAACCCAAATCCTGTTCTCTTTAAAAAAAAACCTCAGATAATTCCATGAAATCCTTCAGTGCACAACATAACCTACCTTGGAACCTCCATTGGAAAATACTAGATTTTTTTTTCGCAGGATGTCAAATGCACATGAAAAGGGGAACCATGTGGACGGAATTAAGATTAATGGTGCCTGGTTGGGATTTACTTCACTTCTGCTCCTCTTTGTGAGCTTCTTATACTGTTGCTTTGGAAGAAGTTCACTTAGTGTTATATAACTCAATTGGCTGGCAGTTTGTGAAGCAAAAGTTCAAGATATTTGGCAGTTATATGTGTTTATAGTTTTTAATAGAGGGGTGTCTTCTAACTTTGATTAAAATTTGTTTTGAGGGAAGGAACTCTCTTCCTTCTTTTGTACCTTATTTATTATCATTTATATATTCTATATTTTGTTTCTGATTAATAAAAAATAATACTATTTTCTATTTAACTTTCTGTTTCCAATACCAATTTTAGCTTAAATCAGGGAGCGCGATTGGTGCAATGTGGTTACATGTCACATGGATACTACACAAGCATATGTATGGAGACTTCAAAACTTTGTCCTTGGGGAGCATATCCTGAAACCATGCCCTGAAAATCAGACACCTGTTAAGGTAAATTTTTATCGTCTTACCCTTCCAAAATTTTTCATCACCTTATTACGTGGACAAATTAATTTTCAATACATGCACAAAATCCAATTGTTGTGTGTTATGGAAAATCAACAAATGAAGTGGGAACTGGGAACTTCAGCATATTATTAGGAATTTTCTTTTGATAGGTAAACTGAGAAAATATATATATAAACAAAAAGAGGAGTGAGCCAGGAAGCCCCGAAGTATACAGGGAGGATTTTGATGATCACTTTTGACATTTATATAATTACTTTTTGAAAATTTGGATTCTTATCTTTTGAGTGATGGTGATGTATCTAAAATTTGAAATCGCTACTGATGGGGTTGCTTGCATCCTGAAATTATGTTTAAACCTGAGTTGATAATGTCTGATCTCATGGCAGGCATGTGCCATCAGTGCATGTGGCAATTTTGCTGTTCTTGGGACTGCGGGTGGTTGGATTGAACGATTTAATCTTCAATCAGGAATCAGCCGAGGCAGTTATGTCGACTTATCTGAAAGAAGCTGTGCCCATGTTGGAGAAGTGGTTGGAGTTGCTTGTGATTCGACAAATACCTTAATGATTAGTGCAGGCTATCATGGTGATATAAAGGTGCATCTTCCTTCTTTTGACAATATTATGTTATGTGTCCTTTTACTCAAAAATGTTGGTGACCTGTATTATTGTGTCTTAACATAATAAATCTGTAGTGGATGTCAAAAATCATGTTGATGTTTTCTTTTTTTGATGATTTATATCGTGTATGGGCAATTTGCAGAAGACTGTGTTTTTTGTCCTCTTGTTGGTTTAGGAAATAGGGAAATATTATTAAAGGAGAAAGAGGAAGAGTTTAAAGTGTGGAATTGTATGGAGTTGGGCCCTTGAGTTGTTACCGTGATATATGGTGTAAATAATCATTCCATTTTCCACATTTATGTTCACCCCCTTTTGATTCAAAAGGGGGGATTATCTAAGCTAGTATTTGAGTAAATTAGAGAGTTTGCTTACACCACAGACTTTACTCTCCATCTTAAAATCTTCTCTATGTACTAATTGGTGCAATTTCAATTTCGTTGACTCCCACGTGCCAAAAGGATGTCGCTGAACACTTTTATCGTCAGTCAAACAAACCTTTGTCTTACCTAATAAGTCAAAACTATGTACGCTTACAGGTTTTATTAGCATTTTATGGGATGGTTTCTTATAAAACTAGCATATATGATGTCTCAGTTATTGCAAATTGGATTCCTTTTTGTAATTTCAATTTGGGGATTGATGCTACATAGTGAAGAAATGATGTTAAAAATCAATGGGCTTTAGTAAAGGTCCTTTGATTGCAGTGAAAGTAGTGAACCCTTTCTTTAAGGGATTTAAACTATCACTAACTTAGGGCATCCACTGGAATTTCATAAATCTAGCATGTGTGGCTTATTTATTTATTCTTTTTTTCCCCCTGTTTTTTTCATAGGTTTAGCATGTCTGGTGTATGTGATATAACTAGCCTCTCATGCATGTGCACTGTGCCATTTTTCTTTTCTAAGTCGGGTCTTATGGTCTAGCATGAAGATGCCGTAATACGCTAATATTCATTATGGTTAAGAAAGCATGCAGAGGAGAGCTATGTTGTTTTGTAATCCTTTTCTGGGTTGTTTCACCATTTGGGGTTTATCATGCAGGTTTGGGAATTCAAGGGCCGCGGACTAAAATCAAGATGGGAAATTGGTTGTGCTGTGGTGAAGATTGTTTATCATCGCTCCAATGGTGCTGCATATATAATTAGTTTTGGGCTTCTCTTCATCTAGTCACCCTTGTTTCTCTCTATTATTGTATGTTCTTATTTTGTTGAATTGTTGTTTGGCATTATTTTCGGGTCTGTTAGCTACTGCAACAGTGGTTACACTGTTATCCGGTTGTTCGATGTTGTAGGCGTTAAGAATGGATTGAGGAAATTTGAAGGTCATATAGACCGTGTTACGGACTCGATGTTTTAGCAAGAGGATGGCAAATGGCTTTTTTGACATCCAGCATAAGGCAGGATTGCAAATTTGGGGATGTTAGCCATGAGACAAATAGATGCTATTCATGTTGATGTATCTGTAACAGCACTGTCTCTGTCACGAATATGGATGTTTTGTAACTTCTCATGTTGATCAAAATGGGGTCTACCTGTGGTAAATTTTAGTCTTTGTCTGATGCATGCTCATTTTTCACTTAAATCATTGGGTCATTGGTTGGTTTTTCTATTCAAATATGATCTTATGGTTTTCAACAATAGGGAGGCAAAGTGAATTTTTACAGGAAGAGTTAGGGTTGTGAGAATTTCTTTCAATTCATTCAATTGAAGAATTCTAATTTATCTGGAAAAACAATAGATCAATGTCCTAAATTTCTGGATCTCAATATTTAAAAATTTATTTCCTTGTTTGGCTCTTGTTTATTAACATGAAGTTTTGATGACTTGCAATTGCATCAGGGTTAATCAGACAATGTTCTCAAGATCTTCTTACATTGATTCTTATGCAAGTGGGAAAGAAGTCGTGAATGTTAAGTTGCCATCTGTCTCTTCCACAGAAGGTTCTCATAAAGATTCACCGGAACCCTGTTTTGAATCCCCATCAATTCAAGGATGACTTTCAAAACCCTCATTTCAGGAAAATCCCAGATCTTGTCACCTCTCACTATTGCTTAAGAGTCAGTGGCAAAGCTTGATCAATTTAGATATCATAAAGGTTCTTCTCCTGCACCCTTAATCATATGTGAACTGAGGTTTTTAAGACTTGCTAGTTCCAACACCATCTTCTATCGCACATTTGGTTCTGTAGTTTACAAAATTGTGAACTTATCAGGTTATAACAAACAATTGAGCCTCAAAAAAAGCTGAACAGGCACCTTTCTTCTTGCCTTCAGTTCCCAACACTTTCTGGGCAAATAGTATTTGTAGACAGTGATATTTCTGAGTGAAGAGATTGCTGAAGGTGATAAATTGGAGAACAGAAGATCTGATTTGCCACATTCTTAGTTTTTGCAACTTCTGCAGTCCTCAGCAGAGAAGAAAAGTTGTAAGTTCAAGTGCCTTTTTTCCCCTGTATGCTTGAATGCTCTGTGGATATGTTGCCATTGAAACACTGCTTGAACTGATCTACATCTTGTACTTCACATTTTGCAGTTTCAGCCTTCACCAATTACATTAAAAGTTTATCCTCTTCTACTTTGGATGTGGAATTATGGATGCTTCAAATTATAGATGACGATAATGAGCAAGGACCTGATACAAGACCTGACTTGTTTCCATTTGAACTGTTGTTGGATTATTTCATACATGAGACTTCTTGCAGAAACGATTTTGAGTTTATACAAGCTGTTATCAGATTGTTTTTAAAGGTATGGGATCTCTCTCTATTTCTTTTATGCTACTGTTACTTGTCAGTTCTCACAATTAATGTTGTCTTTTTTATTAGAATGTTTAAGGTGAGGAGCAATATTCATGCTTGGCTTTAGAAATTAAAAGAGTTTTTAAATAGTGACAAATATTTGTAGGTAAGAACTTTCATGCTGTTGTCATGGAATATTCAAACCGATTCATCTCATCTGCTAAAAGTATCTTAAAAGTCTTATCTTTCAAAAAAACTGAGGGAAGCAGGGAAGTGTTCTCTTAAAATTTGGGTGGAAGGATCATTAAGATTTTGTGTAAATTCCTCTATAATCAGATCCATGGTGAAACTATTGAAGTCAGTCAAGTCTACAGGATAAAGCAGACTTCTGGAGGTCCAGTGTGCGATATGGCAAGAGTGGATAAGTTGTTCCAAAGTTCCAGATGCATGATTACATTTCTAAGCAATTCTCAGTTCTAACTCTTATCAGGTACTTACTTCTGTTTGATTCATTCTGATGCTAAATTTTGTCGATTTTAGTAGTCATGGCCTAGTAATCCTTTGTAAGATCAGTTATTATGGTACTAATTAGGTCCAAGAACTTCCATTGGATTACGTGCACTTATTGTGTGTTGTGTCCATTCTGATACAATACAATACGTGCTTGTCATAATAGTGCTTGAACGAGTTAAAGATGATAGGATTGTTGATTCCTTAATTGTATGCTTCGGTGGTCAACAAATTTTTTTCTGGAAAGATGCATGGTGTAGTGGCGTTCCTTTTCCTGCAGTTTCAACTTCCAACTAGGATGCCAGACCTTTATGCTCTCTGGCAACCTTTTTCTGCTTTTACTCTTTGGATTTGAATTGGACCTTCTCATAGCTTCTTTAGGAGACCTACTACTTCTTTACTAGAGAGTAGAGATTACTACTTAGTGAGAGAGGTTTGTAATAGAAACCATATGTTTTGTTTATTTGTCTTCTGTTGGTTCTTTGAAATTTTGGTTTCTATTTTAGGAATGGTTGGAGGCTGCTGCACCTCTCTCTCGTGTAACAACTTCTTCATGAATCATGCTGTCGGCTGTCCTGTTGTTTCTAGAAAACATAAAATTTGTGTTTCAAAAGTTTCTCTTTTCCAAGTGCTTGAAAGCTTTCTTGTTTTTCTTTGTTGTCAAAATGGAAACACGATCTCATGCTGTGTTGTGTTGTGTTGTTGCTTATGTGTTTCAGTGGGATATATATTATACTATATACATTCATCATTAACTCTTTGAAGAATAACGACTAAGCTTCTTCTGGCTTTGTAGGATAAATTGCATACACTGGTTGCTTAATTTTCAGAGCGATGGTGGACACCACTAGTTTGCTCGTCATTAGAACTCTCCCCTCAGGATTAGGAGTTATGCTTTTCGATTATTTTGTGGTAAGGGTTTTTTTCATCCTTCCTCACCATTTTTAGATAATTCACTGCACTGCTTTGTATTATTATTGGTGTTCCTTCCGAATGAAAAAATTACCCAGTGTTGTTATATATACCTGGTTAGGAATAGAATATTCTGTTTTCAGTGTCAAATTGCTCTTAGGTGGCGGCGTTTGTTATTCTTCTTGGGATTAGCAGCTTCTTTACCAATGTATATATTTTAATGTTTTCATGTAAAGCTAGAGAGAGAAACTTTGAGAGGAGGGGGCTTATGTATCGTTATTATTATGAATCCAATCAATTTTTTGGAAAGGATTGATTTGATTTGATTTGATTTTGCCAAACCTCCATGATTTTCAATTTTCTGTTTATGTTGACGTAATTTCGTTAGGCACTTTGAATGATTACAATTTAAATGAGAGTAGTAAAGCCAAATTGAACAACTTTGTCATGGCAACCGACTCAATTTGTAACTTCACCACAAATAACGTCTTTCTTTAATAAACTCAATTTCAACCTGATTGTTATTTTCATGTAATTAATTCATATCAACATTTATAACTTAATATTAATCTAAGTAGAATTGGAAAAACTGGGAAAATGGAATTAATCAACTTGCTTTAGAATCGATCCAATCTTAAAATTTAATTTTAGATTTAATTAGATAAGCTCTAATCTAATGGAAGTATCTAAGTGTAATTATTTTATAAAATGAATATATTTTAATAAAGGGTTGATTACAAACTTTCATTTTTATTTTGGTGTCTAAATTTTAATTTTTATTATTTTTTATAGTTGGTCCCTAAAGCTTTACTTTGATCGTTTTCAATGCGTCGGCTACATGAGCCGTTTTCAATCGTCGGCTTCCCATACTTTCTTCTAGCCGACTTATTATTTGTTTGGGTTGCAAGTTCTTGCTTCTTCCTCTGTGTCAGCGTCACTACAATACCTAAGTTGAAAACTAGTGGATTCTGGTAAGGGTGTTGGTTTTTGTTACATTTTGAAGGAATATCGGATTTCTATGAAAAATAATTTTTTTTTGTTGCTATGGGTAAGAAAGGATTTCAAACATATAGAATCGTGTTTTTCTTCTTCTGTAATTTGATGAGTTACTTAGAATTAATAGATCTCAGCCCGAATCATGTCAAATTTTTCGATTTACTGCAAGTCGTTGATTGTATCATATCCCGATATGTCGGACTCGGTGCGACTGCTGAGAGCGAATACGAATTGGCCGGTCGTCAGAATTGGCCAGAGATTTTGAACCTTGATTAGTATTGCACTTCAGGAAATGGGTTGCGATACGAACCCTACAAAGCTCATTTTCATTCTGATACAATTCGACTATAAATAGGAGGCAGTTCAAGCGTTAAGGAATTCCAAATTTTGAGTCGTCCACTCGCTTAGTTCCAATTCTCAAGAACCTTTCCTCTTCCGTTTTCTTCCAGGCATTATCAAACCTAAAACCGAGAGAATACGATATGCGAACCCACGACATCTAGTCACAGAGGCACGAATGAAACGATGGGCGAGCGGATTGAGATGGAAGGTAGGATGAATGCGGAACTCCCATTCTGATCGATGGATCAAGCGGAGTTAGTTGTTGTGGCTCCACCGCGAAGGCAATGACCAAGAAGCAGTGCGGAACTCAATGGAAATGAATGGCGGGTTCCTGGTAGTGATACGAAGCGAGGCGGGACGATGATTGAGGTAGAAAAGGAAGAGAAGGATTGAGGGGCGGAGAGGCCAACCTTAAATATCTACTAAAGGCCAGAACCTTCATCAAATATTAGCTCGAAGCGGTGTTTGAGAAGGAACTTAGGAAAGAGGTTTGTCACGTGAGAGGATTCGGTGGCTCATTTCCCTCCTTGAAAAGTCATCGAAAAAAGGGGATGGCGGCGAGTAGAGCGCTCAGGAACCACAGTCTCAAGAGCTTGATTGAGAGGTGTCTGAAACATGGGTGCATATGAGAGAAAAGCATGTTTGTGAGAGCGAATGGATCTCTTTTGGCCAGAGATACCATTAATGAATCTTGATCTGCGGAGCGACAAAGATGGGCATATGTTGAAGCTAAAAAAGAGCAGTGCAGGAAAATAGTAGACCTTCTCACTTATGGGGGAAGGCGAATGGCATTCCACCTTAAGGACCCGACCGAAAGAAAAATTCGGGGTTCTCCTAGCGAGGAAGCCCAGCTTTGGTTCTACTTCATAGCTTACTCTCCTGCCATCAAACATCTCACCACGGTGAGAAGGAAGGAAACAATTGTATTGTATGCCACACTATAAAAATGAAAATCAATGTGGGGAAGATCATTGAAGAGTCCGATTACGGACTACTCTGACCACAAAAGTATCGGTGCTTGCCTCGTCGACTACCATCGCAGTTGTGCGGCATCGCGAGGAACTTGCACACTGCGGGAAGGAAATATCTTGCTTGAATTATCTCCTCCTAACGCTAGCGGCATAACAAGGGGCGAAAAACCGACGAGAATAGGTTGTAGAAGAGGAAAGAGAAGAAGCACGGCGGAGCAAAACATAGAACTGCAGGAAGAAGCCGATGAAATGTTATACCTTACTAAGGGCCTGAGAGCCAGCTGCGGGAAGCGGCACCCGTCCTCGACATGTATTGAGAGGAAGGGTGATTGGGAGAAGGCAGGAGATGAAGTACCCGATGGTGCCATTTGTATGCGATGGTGCGGGTGAGGAAATGCAAAGCGAGCTCCCATAGCGGCACTGGTAGCACGACTACAGAAACCCAAGTCCCGACATGGGGCAAAAATCAGAAGCGAAGTGTCCATTCAGCCATCACGCATCTCTTGGGAATGATAGAAACTACCTTGAGCAAGCTGAAGGCTCAAGACAAGGACAGAGAGATGATGATATGATGGGGATGCTCTAGATTATGAGAAAGGAAATGCAACAAAGGGACCAACATCTCCAATTGAAACTGCATATAAGAGATGATCACTGGATCGGGAACTAAAAAGAGATCAATCTTTTGTAGACGGAGTCACATCAAACAAGGGATGAAGAGATAAGAAAAGAATTTGGAAAGAGAGAGATAAAGTGTCTTTGATTTAGAGATAGAAAAAACGAGAGAATGCTCTCTGTGATGCACTTGAAAAGAGATAAACAACTCCGGTTACAGATTGCGACAAAGAAATCTCTGAAACAGTGAGCTGAAAAAGCAAAGGAAGTGGTGATGTGAAAGAATTGTTAAATCTTTATGAGGAAGAATTAGAAAAAGAGACCTTTGAGATTGAAAAGGATTTAGAAGACATAGATAAGAAGAGAGTGAAGAGCGGAAAAGCTTTGTATGTGCGTGTGGAATTACAGGAGCAAGAGATATCTCTCGAGGGAATTAAACAAAGGGATGCTCCGAGGGAGGAGCCGAAAGAGGATGATAGATGAGCAGTCTGGCTGCAACAAACGTATGAAAGGACGAAGACTTAAAAGAGAGATGTCAAATAGGATAAAATAAGCGAAGTTGGAATCCACTGAGGTACGGATCCCGTAGAGAAGGTTGTAATCGTATGAAAAGAAGCGTAAAGAACTCGCGTAAAAGAGCCGGTAAGACAGAGAGAGCTTCGAAAACCTGAATCTTCAAAGGAAACCTCCAAGTCAATCTGTATAAGAAAAATGATTCATTCCATCAAATTTTGTAGCGCTCTACCAGTATAAATGAAAGCTCAAAGAAATTTATGAAAGAAATCTTGAGAAATCTCTTCTTATGTTAATTTTTGTGTTGATGTTTGCTTGAAATGAATGTCTACAACATCGCATTAGGAAATTTTTTGGATGAATTGAATTATAAATAATCGAGCTTGTTGTGGTCAAGAAATTTCGAATGAACTTTTAGAGTTAAAATTGAGTCAAATGACTAATTGACATAATAAAAGAATAAGAAACCAAACAATAGTTGATGCATTCGGGGTAGGAACAAATCCAATTTGAGAATGTGGGAAGTCGTGAAATTATAATCGAACCTTGTCAAAATTTCAAAACACAAAAGAAGAGTTGAACAAAGTGAAACTAATTAGATTTGTGATCATGGTTTTAGTAAACAATTTTGATTTGGGTTATCCTGAAGAATGTACACATGGTCAACACCTTGACTAATTATGCTAAGATTAGATGAATTTTTTGAAATCAGTTAACAGTTTTGACTTCTTGGGTCCTAGAACTTGTACAATTATTAGTTGAGATGAAATCCCAGGCATCATAGCCAGAAGGAAATGATCCGCACTACTCTCGGCGCTTGAGCCTTCAAAACTCCACTTATTCATATGCATGAGCATACACGATAGATCCCTACTTCAGCCTTAAAGCCAACTTCTCTACCACCTAACAATAAAAGGCAATGTCCCTCTCCCAAAATCTCATCCTACTAAGAAAGGAACCCACTTGCCCAAATTGCTATAAGATCAAATACAAATCACAGGAAAAATAGGCAAGTTTGGGGGAGTACACCCTTTTGGAATATGAAAAATGATGGGATAGAGGAAATGAATTGAGAAATTATGGATATGAGAAACCCTGAAAAGAAACCTGGAAATAACAAAAGTGATCAAGGAGAAATTAGTTTTGTCTTGTAGCCTTCCTTGAGTGATTAAAATCTGAGGGGTGTTTTAACACCTAGTACCCTAATGCCAACTGGTATGAGAGCTACTAACCCAAAACTCTCTAAGAAAGGTAGAAAGCTTAAGAGGACAAGACCTTGCACAATTTCCTAATCCTTGACAGTAAATGAAGAAAAAGAAAAGTTCCAGAGAAAGGAGTATTAAGTGCTGCAAAAAGATGTGCCAAACTAAGTTTGGGGGATTTTAGAAGATGAAAAGAAGAGAATGTGGAGAAAAGGCAACAAATATGAAGTGTGGAGAGCAATTTTGGGTAAATTTGAACCATAAAATTCTTTCACTCAAGCACCTAAGCCACACATTATAAACCTCAAAGACCCGGTCGATTCAAGGGTATGCTTGCTACATTAATGGAGACTGATATGCCCCACAAAACTTATGGGACCCCAAGAGAACAAAAAGAGAAACTATGAACTGATTTAGGGTTTCGTGAGGGGTAACCACTGTGCAAAGATGATGGAAAGAAGGAAGACCAACAGACACACACATTGATCGGGAAAGAAATTAAACTGCTTAGGATTACACACAAATTATTCATCTTATTAGTAATTCTAATGATAACCTTCCTATGTTTTCTGAATTTGAACAAACTCGTGGAGTAGTTTTATAGCTTACCAATAAGTGAAACCATGGTGTTCATAAGGGAAAGATGCTAGAGCAAACTTAAAAATGTCCTAAAAAATCGAAGTTAATTGTTCGAGGACAAAACAAATTTTCCTTTCGTTCTCGAGGACAAGAAAAATCTTAAGTTTGGGGGAGTTTGATGAGTAAAAAATTCATTTAATTTTTCATCCATTTTTCTGGTAATTTTTAGATAATTATTATTGATTTTTATGTAGATTTATGGAATATTAATCCAACTTGGGTTTTGCAGGAATTATTGGGAAAATAAATAAAATCAGCAAAGAAGAGCAGCAAAAATGAGCAAATGCAGCACAACAGAGTGTATTGCAATGAAGGAGAGTGTATCACGGTACATTTGTAAGAAGATATTAAGGATGTTGAGATACAAATTTTGTGCTTAAGTTGAGAGGTATTGTAAGACCATCAATAGGGACAAGAAGATAAAGAGCAACCGAATTTGGATTTGGTCTCAGAATACAAGACATCAGACAGAGAAAAGAGCATAAAAAGGAGTAGAAAGTGTGTGCAGTATGAGCAACTATATCGCAATATGGCTAAGGTGCAGCAGAAGGAAGTGACGATCACAATACAAGACATTGTATCGCAAGAAAGGAGCCTACAGGAAACAAGGAAATGTATCGCAACACGACCGGGCCAGGTCGCAAGACCGGGCCAAGGCGAAAAATTCAGCCACTAAGAAGGAAGTGTCTTGCAATACATAGGATTGTGTCGCAAGAGCAGTCAAGGCAAAAATTCCAACGCTAAGAAGGAAGTGTCTTGTAATACATAATATTGTATCGTAAGATACCATCGAGAAGGAGGCCACGTATTGCGATACAACAAATAATGTTGTAAGACAAATTGTGAGCGCAAGATTCGGGTGAAGATTGTATCGCAAGACAAACCTCAAGGTTGCGATACAAACACATACAAGGCACAAGATACCAAGACTTTCTCTCTTGCAATACAGCCCACAAAATTTAATTACACGAGCATAAACTCGCAAAGACGATTGTTCCGTGTCGAGATACAACCACTCACAAGACAATGTTCACACCGAAGACATTCTTCCTCGTAATACGCCCAGAAGCCAAGACACGAGATAACTCGCGATAATGATCGCTTCAGGTTGCGATACGATCGCTTCAGGTTGCGATACAACCTGTAAGGATTTGACGTGCACACTTAACATAAGGGTATTACAATACGCTGCTGCTACTGCAATACAATAAGAAGACATGCCGGGCCAGACGCAAGCACGCCGCCGTCTGCAATACAAAACATCTTCGGGGCCTAAATCAAAACCTGTGCACTGCGCCTTGAATCCCTGTGGCCCAATCATCAAAACCTATAAATACCTATTTAGGATTCTAGAAACACAAATCTATTTGCTCGTAATTCAAATAACTCCTCATTAAGCCGGGAGTTGTAATTTTTGTATATTATTTTTATTTTTTCTTTTATTTTGTTCTTCTTCATTTCCTGTTTTCTTCGAGGATAGAATAGATTATTAGCTTGGATTAGTTCATTTTATTTTTTGATGGATTCAAGCTGCATATGAGCTAGAGTTGAGCTTGCTTTAATGTATATTTTTGGTTTTCATGGTTTGCTCAATCTAAATCATTGTTGGGAATTTCCTAAATTCCAAGTGATGAATTTCATTTCAATTTACAGTGAATTTTCTGATAAGCTAGTCATTGTTTATTGGGATTCAGTCATGAACTCCTTGAGCTCTTCTATGGGAGTGGAAAATTGTTATTTATTATTTTTATGCACACGATGAAGGAATTCCATGGTTGGAATAATTGAGGTTATTTTGTTGGTGGGTAAAATAGTGAATTGTTCATCATATTAGCATCTTATACATAGAACAAAGTTGATCAGATCTGCCCCGATTTCAAGAAGGCCCTCCGAGTGACACAGATGGAGAATCTACTGAGAACCACAGTAATTATTTCAAGTGTATGTTAGGCTAATATGAATGAAATCCAATGAACTTCTGCTGGGTATTTACCGATACATATCATAATTGTGATTTTATTAGAGCATGTAATAGTAGATCACAGAGGTAATTTCTCAATCGATGTAATGATCCTAAACCTGTTAGCATAGATCTAACTAAGGTGAAGATGATTTTGATCGGGCTTGAATGGAATAAAAATAATTAACCGACTGGGAAGAGCTTCAGAAAACCTATCTATGGGGCAAGAACTTCTGCCTTTAAGAGTCATGATGTGAAGTATTGAAAAAGAAAAACATCATGAGTCTTAAAAGAGGGTATATCAACTACAAGTAGCTAATCAAAACCATTGTCTTGAAAAAGAAATGGCTTATTGCTTAGTGAAATGCATGGTCAAGGAGAAATCCACACTTTGCTAATTACATCTTCACAAGTTCGCTTTTCCAAATTTATCGATGAACTGAGCATGTAATACGATGCGTAAATTCGATGATTAACAAAATCCATTTCCAAAAGATAATTTTTACTCAGCCTCTAGTTTAAATCCATGATTATGAATAATTCATTTTATTATAGCTTTTAAGTTAGGCATTCTTTATTTCAAGGTAGACAATATAAAACATTATCTCAGTTGGTGGTTCAAATAGTGAGGAGTTTGACTAATTGGGTAATTGATCATTATAATTTTTAATCAATCTTCGTGGGAACAATAACTCGGACTTAAAAGTCCACCTTATTACTTGTATGACCTGTGCACTTGTAGTGATTCAACAAGGACCAAATCAAATTTCCTAATACTAATTCAAGCCAAACAAGTATCAAGTATATATGTCGGGATTGGCGAATTCCTTATATATGTGTCCTTGAACTTGTGTTGTCACTTCAGTATTTGGTCCATGTCAACAAATCTGTCAAACAGTGACCACAACACCCTGTGGAAATAATCTTGCAGTATGGTTGCGACCACAGTATTTCATGGTCGCGATTATGACCCAAGGAGATGATTGAGGACTATGACATCCTATTTTTAATATCCATACAGCATAGTCGCAAATACGGCTTTTATAGTCGCAACAATTACTCAAAGGGAGGAGATTTAAGAACTAAGGGAATCAAGTGATGTAGGTCTTCGCTACGATTCAAAGAAGAGGGGTTTCTGCTTTATCAAACTCACGATCACAATAAATAAATAAAGAGGCCTTATGGCCACCAGCAAGGGAATATAGTATCGTCAAAAGTGTACTTGTCCCAACAACAATAATCATTCAAAAATTATTCAAAGTAAATTGTCAATAAATCAATAAATTTCCAAAGGTAGACCTAGTGTCACCTTGGTTCACTAGTTCATACACATACAGTAGTGCATATGTGCAAATGTCAGTGAGTTCCTAACATAACAATCAAATAAGGTTGGCTAGTAGCCACCTAATCAAGAAAGGTAAGATGTTAAAGATTATTCAGCTTACCTAAAGGTATGATCAATAAGTTCTTCAGTCCATCAATGGTAAGGCTGAGGAGTTACCTTTAAGTGGGCCACAAGTTTCCCGCTAGTAAACAGGCGAAAAAAGATCGAAGCCAGGGAGAAGAACCGAGATTTGTATACAAATGAAGAAAATTTAGTGTAAGAACCCGACTTTCTTACTTTTAAGATTTTTCGTGAAAACGACGATTTTAAGCTCAAAACCGAAAAGACTTCCTAATTCTTAAAAAAATGGGGAAAACTCTTTGGATTATTGGATTATTCGGTTCTTATTTTTCTTCGCTTGGCTTGATTATTTGGGATTGTATTGACCTACTTCGGACTATCCTTGATTGCTTGGTTATTTTTGCTCGTCGATCATCTAACTTTGCAGCTCATTTCCTAGCTAGAGGGGTGGGCAAGTTCAGAGTCTGGTCTTGGTGTTTGGGTTAAGAACCCTTCTGTTAGCATTATGGATGTAATTTCTTGTGAGATGATCAATAAAATTTACATCCTTTTTCTGTAACAAAAAAAAAAAAAAACACTTTTTTAGACTTATACATCTCACAAACAAATCATTAAATATTGTAATTTATAAGTAACCACTGCTCCCAAATCATATTGTGTCATTTTGATAGAGTAATGCGTCATTCAAAAACCAGCTTATAATATTTTGAAATCCTTTTTTGACTCTACAATACGAAATATGATTATAAGAAATCATATTTGATCCAATAACTACAATACAAATATATGATTTAAAAATCATAACAAATTTAAAAAATAAGAATAATCAAATTTTAAGTAAATAGATCCAAGATTACAACTCTTCTTGGCTTGGCTTTTAAAAAAATTTATTGGCTTCAAATATTTTGGAAAAGCATAAGAGAATTTTGAATGATTGTTATTATACCCTCCCACAAAAGCCACAAAGAATAAAATCTAATATAACAATGAAAACGATGACTTTTTCATCATGTTTTTAAAGAAAGTTTATTAAATTGTAATTTAATAACTTTGATCTTTATATGAGTTTATTAAACCTAATCAATACACTCTTCATCAAAGAAGAAACTGAAAATGATTAAAATGAAAATAAAAGACTCAAAATCAGAGAAATTCTAACTCATTTGAGCTCTAATCAAAACTGAATATGAGACACAAAATATCATCTATTATGTCTAACTAAAATCTACTATGGTATGTTAATGACATCATCTGACTAGAATCATCATAAATATATTATATTATCACATCCACACTACCACTTCCTTTGATCTCTGTTCCATGCCCTTCCCCACATCCAAATCTTCCTGTTCATCTTCTCATTCAGATTTTACTTCCTCACTGATCTTGTTGAAAAACTGGCATATTATATTAGAATCATGATGTAGCTTTCAACCGAAAACCCTAGGGAGGAGGCCAAAGACGATCTCAAAACCCTAAAAATGAATGAGAAATAACTAGGAATTGAAAAGGAGGAAGGCGGCTGCAATAATAATAATAATATATACGGCCGATTGACATAGAAGACCACCGTATCCTCGTAAGAGTTTATCAGCTTCTATCAAGAAGTAATTAACTAAATGAATTAATTATTGTTTCTAGTCAAGAAGTATCTCTCTAAAGCATAAAATAATCAAGATCTCTCACTAATTTGAACAAAAATTTAGAAAAATCGCAATGGGTCAGATTGTACACATTGAAACAACAATGTAAAATGGAACTAAATTGAAATCATGTTATCCTAATACAATATTTGATCAAAATAATGCAAATATAAAAATAAAAGATCACTTGAACCAACCCTATTTGGCCATGTAATTTGGATTTTAAAAATAGAAAACTGTTTTTTCAAATAAGCTCTTTTACAAAATGATATACATGAATACAGACAGCTATGCAGACCCAGTCTAAAATTTGAGAAAAAGTCAGAGAAGAAGTACAACTTCGAGAAACTTGTTTCTTGTTTCTTGTCATTAATCGTTTTGCTAATAAAGTTCCTAAACAACAAAGTTCAATTAATGGTAGTGGTACTGCAGTAGTAATACGAGATTCCACAATCTGTTAAGAGTATATACCACTATGCAGCATAATCCACAATGTAGCATTTATCATTTTACTAAATGACAAACATTTCTTGAGAATGTAAATTTAACAAAGGAAAGGAAAGGAAAGGTTAACTGTATATTAGAAGAAAGCTCAGAAAAGCAAAATGGGAGAATGGTCCCTTCTATGATGTCATCCTTCCTTTGTTCTTTGTTATTTACTTATTAATACCATTCTCATTGTTTCTACCCAAAAAAAATGATGTCACTTCTATAAAAAATACTGAATATATTCATCAATTTGAATTGTGCAGCATATTATGATATTAAATATAATTGATCTAAATGTCTATATGATAACAAATAAGTGGTGCTATCAAGTCATTGTTGACAACCAAATGTAAGTTTTTTCTGACTGGAGAGTGAAAATAATAAAAATTCATGGTAAGTTGAAATTTTGACAGTCTCTAGTTGAACTACGTGGAATGTAACAAATCAGAACACAGAGTTGGATTTTCAGATGCTTGCAGTTCATGAAACATAGTCAGCTACTATGTTTTCTAATACAGTGTAAAAATGAAAAGCCCCATCATATCCAGAATCCCGACTATAGTCATGAAACATAGTCAGCTAATATGTTTTTCTAATATAGTGTAAAAATGAAAAGAAACATAGTCAGCTAATATGTTTTTCTAATATAGTGTAAAAATGAAAAGCCCCATCATATCCTGAATCCCGACTATAGTCATTCTCTTGAACACTCTGGAACGTTGAGACAGCAAAATCTCAAATAATTAAAATCTTTTCTTCTTAAGAAGAATTTTCATTTCATTCTCCATTATACCTTCACATAATCTGCATGTCCCGATACCACTTGGTGCATAGTCGCTAGCGCCCCATATGGGCCTGCAAAGTCAAATCCAGTTTAGATTAAGCTGGGAAAAAAATACTCAAGAGTTGTATATGCTAGGCCAACCAAGAAAACAACATCAGCGTCTTAATCTCGGTGTAATGAAACATGGAAACCATGGAGAAACAATTAAAACAACAAAATGCCAACCATTGTACTTCGGCCGGCTGCAAATGTTCCTTTGCTTTTCCTTCCTCTGCAAGCACCTACAAGAGACAAAGAACCAGTTCATGTACCAGATAAATGGAAGAGCCTATGATTCAAGCCAGATACTACTCATTCAATGGAAAAAAAATCTCCAAATATTAAAAAATAAATAAATAAAAGCAGATTCATAGAGACAATTGATTCAACAACCCAACCTTTGTAATAGCAGCAGTCAATGTAGTCTTTCCATGATCAACATGCCCAGTTCCCTACATTCACACGAGGCCACAACAAAGAAAATAAAAATCATAATATGTAAATTAAAATGACTTAATTTACAATTGAAAATGTTCCCATTGAAGGTTCAATTTGTTCATTGAAGCCACTGCTCTTCCAAAATCAAATCCCACGCAAAAATGAAAGAAAAGCGTTATGAAATTTTCAGTTCTTTAAATAATCATAGTCAAGACGCCGTGAAACAAAACTCACATTCAAATGGACTCACTATCACCGTTTTAAAAAAGAAGAGAGAAACAACATTTTAGGCTAGGCTGTTTGGTTTCTGATATTGAAAACTGTTTTCAGTTCTCATAAACAAGGGGAAGAAGAACAACACGCTTGGTTACCTTTTTTTTTCTGAAAAAAAACACAAAAGAAACACTAGATCAGAGAACAAAAACAGTTTTCAGATCTGTGTTTTAAAAAACTGTTATCAAGAAGACAAGAACATTTCAAAAAGCAGGAAACATTTGTGTTCTCCCGGATTTCCTTGTTCTCATTGTGTTTGAAAAAAAAAAAAAGTTCTCAAAACCAGGAACCATGCATACCACCCTTGGTTACCTTTTTTTCTGGAAAACAAAAAAAACCTGTTACCTTTTTTTCTGAAAAAAACACAAAAGAAACACTAGATTAGAGAACAAAAACAGTTTTTAGATCTCAGAGCCAAAACCTGTAATCAAGAACAGCTTCAAAGGAAACATTTGTGTTCTCCCGGATTTCCTTTTTCTCATTGTTTTTGAAAATACCAAACCCCAAACAAACGATTTCATTTCACAGATACAAACGATTTTGAGACACAATCAAAACCCCAAACAAATTTCAATACCAATATTGCAGAAACAATCAATATCTCACCCATCTGATCCAAAAAAAATTGACAAATGGCAATGGGTTATTGTCAGCGTTGGAGAGTAGGATGGAAGAGGCGGCGAAGGGCGGCGGGATGGCGGCGGAGTGCCTGAGAAGAAGAGGCGAAAGGGACCTGTAAGGAGAGTGAGTGCCACCGAGGCTCCAGGGCGTGGACAAAGGTTCTTCCGTTTAAGAGGGGGAATCGTTTTCTCGTGGGTTCCGCTTTTAGGAGTTTAGGATGGATCTTAGAAAACAGAACAAGAGGGAACAAGGGTTTTAGGGTGTGCATCTCAGAATCCTGCTTCGTGGTTTTACAGAGCGAAAATGCATAAAAAACATAAAAAACATAGAGTTTAGGTTTTTTTTTCTTTTGAGAAACTTAAAAAACACTAAATTCAAATAACAAAGAAAAGCTTTCAAAGAGCACTTTTTGGTGTTCTATGTGTTTCGAAAAATAGTTCTCAAAAACAGTTTTTAAAAACAATAACCAAACAAGCCCTAACCCTCTGACATTCATACCCAAACAACCAGTTTTTAAAATCAACCAGTTCTAAAGTCACTTCACATTCTCTCCAAAATTTATAGGGCCTTTAATGTTGAATTAGTCGCAAAGCTAAAATGCCTGGCCACCGGGCAACCGTCCGCCAGAACCCAAACTCCTACCCGGCTATACAACCTGGGTTAGGGTCATAGCAATCAAGACCAAGCAAATAAAACACAGAGAAAATGAAGATTTGAAAACGGGACAAAACATGCATGCAAAATAATAGGAAGCACAGGTACGTGTAGTAAAAAAACAGATCATTTAGGGAGAGGACTTTCATAACACAAAATTGTCAAATCAAACTAATAGAAAGTGTTCACAAATGAAAAACAAACACTTAAAAGTGGATGATGAGGGTGTAACAACTAGCAAAGGTCACCCGAAAAAAGAAACCGCTAATCTTAATCCCGCATGCTAACAACAATAATCCTATGATTTGATAAATCAATCCTCATCGGCAATAGATCCCTTATCGCTAACGTAGATACCGTAAAGAAATTTCCGGATATCTTTGTTCTTGACATGGTATTTCTGTAAACCAAACCACAAATTGGATTCTCAGCAAATGCAGGTAATAAACAACCTGTTTTTCGTATGCAGGAATAGATTATGCAAGAAAGTAACCAGGTTGATGAGGGCTGACGTGAAACAAGCTCGATATCATTTCCATCTAATACCAGTTCATCCTTAACCTTCTCAGACCAGAGAATGGAAACCCCTTCAAGCATATCGACCTTACTCACCTGATTGTTCCAAAAAGGCAAAATTCAGTGAAAAGAGCCATGGAAAGAGCAGTCAGTTCTGAAACATACATACATGCTATAGATTACAGGATTTATATTTGAAATTAATGGATATTTAAGGAGGATTGGTAAGTAAGAAACCCAACACTTCAGATGTGGAATCAGTTTAGGGGCTTCAAAAGAAAATTGAGAAATTATTTCCTAACAAAATCATTGTTCATTTACAGGAAAATCATTCCTCAACAACACATAAAAGCATCCAAAAGAAATTTCTATTGTATCCCTATCTAAAACAGTCATATCAGCAAATAATAGTTATTTGGGAAAACTCAAAACATATCAACTATAATTAAATTGCCTTCATTTGAAATCTATTTAAATCTCATTGCAAAACCATAGCCAGAAAATGCAGCTAATAACATTCAGATAGCATTATCCATTGAAAAAACATAAATCATTTGAATTTTTGTCTTACAGCCAACAAAAACACAATGATAATTGAAGATGCAAAAAATTAGTCATAAACCAGTTGAAGCCTAGAACAGTCTAAGATCATTATCCAATGGAAAACCCTGGTACTACTTTATGAAAATGCAAACATATTCAACACCATCATCAAATGAAAATCCCAAAACATATTCAACTTCACAAAAAAACCAAAAGGACTAACATATACTTCCGGCATTTCCAGAGATTTATATTCTGTTATTTAAATTTAAGCATGAAAGTTGAAACCCAGACAAAACCAAAAGAACTAATATATACTTCCGGCATTTCCAGACATTTATATTCTCATGCGTTAAATTTGCTACGAAAGTTGAAAACCGTACAAACGACCCACGCTCTTTCATCGAATTTAAAACAAATTAAACATTAACAAGCAAAGAGAACCGCACCTTCTTCTCACCGAGAAAGTTCCCGATCTCAATAATTCTTGTTTCATTGGTGATGGAGGCGAAAGTTAGCGAGATATACCTGCCCATTGTTTTTGTTTCCACTTGTTTCAGCAAGGGTACCGAGATAAAAGAGCAGCCCGTATACGCCATTTCCCATCAACGCCCATCACGGTCCCGCATCTTGGATCTGTACCCATTGGTGACACCGGTGATGAGATTCTCAACGTAGCTGAGGGCGGTACGTATACGCGCACTTCCCATAAATGTTGGTCTTCATTTTCGGATGAGGGTAATGGAGCAGAGGGTGGGAGAGATAAAAACCAAAACCCTAGGGGAGTGTGGAGGTCAGAGACGATCTCGAAACCCTAATGCGACAGTTTTATAGTAGCTACTGACGTGAAGAGAAGCTTATTTGCGAGCCCTAATCTTTATTGGGCTGGGCTTTACGGTGGGCTGACCTACCAGATAAGCCCAATAGTTAATTCTGGCTGGGCTATGCTGTTGACTGGCCTACTGGAAAAGCTTAAGTGACGTTTGGTTTTTTTTATTTAATGTCGAATATAATTTTTTTTTAGCTTAATATTGAATAGTACTAAATAACATTAAGTATTAAGTTATTTATTTTTTAACATTAGGTAGTGAGTAGGGATGACAATAGAGTGGATTATTTCGGTTCGTTTCCAGGCCCTTAATCTGATCTGCCTGGTTTAATCAGACTAAGTTTTAACGGGTTCGGGTATTGTTATTCCCGCCCCATCCCGATTATATTTTAAAAATATTTGTTTATTATTTTATTTTATACTTTAATATAAATAATAATAATTATTATAATGTTTTTTAATAAATAATTTAAAAAAATTCATAATATTTTTATTTTTTTTGAAATATATTAATTTTAATATAATAAAATATAAAAGCAAATATAAAAATAAAAAAAAATAAAAAAATAAAAATCAAATGTAAACGGGGCTGTTTAGAATTTTTCTACCCTCGCCAACCACCCCATGAATTTTTTTAAATGTGACAGATTTAAGAATTGAAAAAAAATAAACTAACCAATTCGGGATGGGCCGCCTCGTCCCAAACCCCCTCCCTCGGTTGTTATCCCTAATAGTGAATATTGCTAGCCCTTTTCCTTGTTGGACAATGATTAAGTTTTTCTTGTTTTTGTGGAATATGACTTTTTATGAATAGAAAAAAACAAATATTTTCACTTTTTCTATTTATAACTTTTTTAAAAAAAATTCAGCAATAAGTAATGAAAATTTTAAAAAACAAACGGCTTAATGTTTTCAACTTTTAGCATTAAGTCAAAAAACAAACCGTCCCTAATAGTATAGGTGGCAATTCCGGTGGATGGGCCGCGCCAAATTTGGCCCGATTTTTTGGTCTAAATACAATTTCCGTCTCGACCCTAAACTGTACCGAGCCAAAATCATTATAAAGAAGAACATTTGGTGGGTTGGGCCAAACAAATTTTGGCCCGGTTTTTTCAAGCCAATAAATCAACAATCCAGTCTTGTTTTTTGAGTGGATAGGGCTAACCCAACGGGCTGGGTTTAAATTACATAGCAGAACTCGTGAGTTAAATTATTGGGTTGGTTGATGCTCAACATATTATGAGCTGAGTGATCTCAAGAGGCCCTTTGTTTATTCTTCCTTTTATCACCCTCTTGGAACGGTGCGTTTTGGCAGATGACGTTGATCAGAATCCGGATAACAACACCCACGTATTTCAAGGGATCGGTTCGAATATTCGGGTTAGGTGGGTGACGGGTAGAGGTGGGAAATGGGTCAGTCCGGGAGTAAATATGAGTCGTATCATTCGACCCACATTTCAACTTGTTGGCCCAAGGGTATCTCGAATTGAGATTTCAGTGATAACAAATCAAGGTATAAAATTACTAATGATTTACTTGAGATAAGTGACAGATTACAAGAAATTATGAACTTAAATAATACATCATTTATCCAAGATTTGAATCAAGAATCGAGCTTAAGAAGAAAACCGATTCAAGCTCGCTATACATGGAGATCTTGTCAACTTATGAATCTATGTAAGGTGAATGCATTTGTACACTTTAGAGTTTGTAATCATTCACATGCATTCACTTATAATTTTATGATTTTAAAAATATTTTAAAAATTAAATATAGTTTAAAACACTTTATTGTTATGTGGTGAAAATGTTATATGATCCATTATTTTAATTATCATTAATATTATGTTATTTTTATTTATTTTTCATATGGGTATTGTTTCAATGGATTGGTTCGAGTATTTGGGTTAGGCGAGTGAGAGGTAGATGTGAAAAACAGGTCAAGTCAGCTCCGCTCGGGTCATAAATATTGGTTTGATATTTGGCCCGTCTATTCAAGCATTAACAATTTGAGCTTAGCTCGATCCAATCCTATGTAGGTTATTGTCCAAAATAGTACAAATTTATTTTATAATTTATAAAATGAAATTTTGTTTAAAATACTTATAGTTTCCTTTTATGTTGTGAAAAATATTATATGATAAATTATTTTAATTACTACATATAAAAATAAATTATTTTAATTATTAGTAATATTATTTTATTTTTTTTATTATTTTCCATATGAGTTTTGTTTATTTTATTAAAAGAATTGAAATTATGATAACAAGTCATTTTTTTATTTTATTTTTTTAAGAGAAAATAATTTCTTACTGACCTAACTAAAGAATACATCGATAAAACATATAATCAAAATCGTTAAAACCACAAAGGATAAAACAACATATATGTTAATAGCATAATCACATAATGAAACGACTACTACCATTATTATAATATATTTTACTATAGTTATGTAGCATACTGACAATCATTGATTTAATTTCTTATCTCTGATAATATATATATTGCTCGTTCGAATTGCCAAAACACAAATAAACGTTGCACCGCGACGACAAAAACCAAACCGTCGTACTGAGACGACACAACCACCAATTGCACAATGACGACGACAACCAAACACACATGTAGGTGACGATAATCACACGCAAACCAAGGCGGCAACTAAATTATGAAAAAACATATAAAAACCTAGATATGTGTCTCACCCCATCCCCCGCCTAGGCGAAGAGAGGGAACGTGACACAAGACTGAGACTCTTAACCTAATTTTCTGTCATTAGTGGGCCCATTTCATATATAATTTCATAATGAAATAAAACTTGTAAGACTACCACCGTAGTGGTGTTTAACTTGTCATGTCTATACATTTCTGAGTCTCATTCACTTGTACATATACAAAATTTCACTATTACAAAACTTTAAATTTACATTTTCAAAATCAGAGTCAAAATCTACTCCTAATGTTGTGTTGGCCCTGGCGACTGCAGAATGGTCCCTATGGTTAAGACTACACTGATGAAACATCCGTGTTGCTTATGCTTTAAAGGAAAAAACAGATATCACATAAGGACCACTTTATGCGGGTCTTGCATTTACCGGTGATACATATAACTAATGTGCACATCAATTATCATATCGACTATCATATCTCCTCGTGAGATATAACATAAATTCAGACATAGGTACCCATAGGTACATTACATAGCAGAACTGAGATATGCCTTAGCACCAAAGCTTGTTACTTTTGTTTTCTTGTATTTAATTGTTTTTTTTTATCATATAAATGTTTGTTTGCATGGACCGGTAACAGTGAATGAGAGGGACACATCACAATAGGTACTTGAAGGTATGGTACAATATTGAACAGAGGTGTCAAAGAACAGTACGTGCCTGCCCACGTAACAAAGGTGTCGTAGCACAATGCGGGAGTGCCGTAGCACTAACAGAGAATGTTGTCGCACTAATCAGAGAGTACCGAAGTACTAAACAGAGAGTGCCGAAGCACTAAACAGAGAGGGTCGTCGTACTAATCAGAGGTGCATATTTATTCACTATCCGGTCTTAGGCAGTCATATAATTTATATGTGTCGCATTTTAACCTCGCGGCGGGCGAGAGGGAGCGCAGCGACGACCGGGACTTTAACCTGATTTTTTTAACATATGTTGTCCCATTTCAATATCATAATCATAATCACATAAACATATACAACCACCATCGTAGTGGTGTTTACAGTGTCCTGTACATATTGTCTTGAGTCCCATTTAATTGTACATATACAAAGTTCCACTATTACAAAATTGCATATTTACATTGTCTCCAAAGTATTACATTTACATTTCTAAAATCAGAGTCAAAGTCCGACATGTGGTGGACTCATCGTTATGTTTACTACGTATACTCTAAGATCTTGACGTCATCTTTAGTACCTACACGGATGAAACACTCGTGCTAAGCTTATAGCTTAGTGGGAAAACAGATAATACATACTTGACCACATGCAATGGTCCACAATTACAATATACATATAACATAAGTCATATATCAAAGTTTTCAGTGTACTTGTACATTAGTGCATTTATCAGAATTATCATATCTCCCGTAAGAGTATAGAACAAAAATCTTGTATAGAGGTTATGAAACCCGAGAAAAATATCATTTTTATGAAAAATGGCAAGAATAGTAAAATTGTTGAAATGGCTCAGGGAAGCCTAGAAAATTCTCTAAATCTCGCATGATGAAATAGACTGCTCCGTTGGATTAGTCTTGAGAAATCTAGTTAACTAGGTGAATTTCGTTATATTCCGAGATAGTCAGATTTTCACATTTTTCGGGGTGACGGGTGTCTAATATGTAACGCCCCAAAAATACCCTAAAATGTTTATAATAATTTTATTATATATTATGTGAAACCCAGGAAAAACGTATTTTTTTTTCTTTTTCGAAAATGAGCGACCTAATTTACCCTAACGGCATGCATAAAACCCTAGATCTTTCTCTAGACCTCTGATGATCTAAAACGAATCACGCCATTAGAATCATCTCACAAATCTAGTTGAACCAAACGAACTCCGTCGACTCGAGATCGGGCCGCCAGACGATTTCTCGAGACTAATGGGCCAACCGTGGGGTGCCATGGCACAGAGCTGGGAGCATACTCATGAGTGGCCAAGTGTCATGCCTCAGGATTCCATGAGTTAGGTGGGGGCCAAATGTCAAGCCACCCTCATGCATGAGCATGAAAGTGGTTGAAGTTGTGGCATGGAGAACACTTGGTCTTGAGTTGACCAAGTGTCAAACAAATGGATGTTAGGTGTGCTCCCCTAGGTCAAACCAATTTGGTAGTTTGAGGAGAGATGGCAAACAATTCGTAGACAAGAGGAGAAGAAAGAAAAGGGAGAAAGAAAGAAAAAGCCAAGGGAAAGGGAAGAAGAGAAAGCAAACAAAGAGAACTAAAGGCAAAGATTTTCTGTCTGCTGGGTGCTGTGGAGTTCAAGAAATGCTTGATCTGCACTCCAACAGGTGGACTTCTCCTACCATGGTTATATCTTGTCTAAGAGTTGTTTGATGACAGAGAAGGTAAATCCATGCAAAGGAGATGGATGAATGACGCTTTCTAGCGCGTAAACCGTTGATGTGTTAATTGTTTTGTTTATCCATTTTCACAAGATTAAAATCTTGAGATGACCTTGTTGAAACTGATTTATTTAAATATGGAAATGGCTTTGTTAAAATTGATTTTATGGGGATTAAAATCTGGAAATGGCCTTGTTGAAACCGGGATTATTTAAATCGAAATGGCTCGTTGAAACCGATTTTATATGAGAATTAAAATCGAAATGGCCTTGTTGAAACCGTCGATTTATGTGAGGATTAAAATCTGGAAATGGTCTTGATTTATATGCGGATTAAAATCAGAATGGTTTTGTTGGATTCGATGAGATACAAGCATGATGATGTTGTATGTGTTCGTGTATGGTTGATTTTGATTTGCATGAAAAACATGCAGGATTTTCTGGGTTTTTAGACTGAAGAAGATATCAGTTTGGTGTTACAGTTTGAATGAAAAACATGCAAAACTTTCTGGGTTTTTAGATCAAAGAAAACTTAGTTTGGTGTATCCTTGTATGCATGACTAACATGCAGAATGTTCTAGGTTTTAAGACTTAAGAAAACTCAGCTTGGTGTATTATTGTATGCATGAAAAACATGCAAAATTTTATGTGCTTTCATGCATGACTAACATGCAGAATGTTTTGGGTTTTATTTGAATGAAAACATGCAAAACTTTTGGGTTTTTAGATCAAAGAAACCTCGCTTTGGTGTATGGTCGATTCAAGACTAACATGCGTAATGTTCTAGGCTTTAGACCTAAGAAAACTCGCCTTTGGGTGGATATTGTATGCATGAAAAACATGCAAAATTTTATGGGCTTCATGCATGACTAACATGCGTATCGTTTTAGTTTTTAGATCAAAGAAAACCCGCCTTGGTGTATCCTCAGATGCATGACTAACATGCACGTTCTAGGTTTTAGAGACCGAAGAAAACCTCGCCTTGGTATTATTGTATGCATGAAAACATGCAGAATTTTATGGGCTTTCATGCATGATTAACATGCAGAATTTTTCCCCTGAACTGATGACTGATGAATAAATATGCGTAATTGTAATATTAATTCAGAATTGTGGATGCTAACATGCAGAATTTCATGGAACTCGATGAACGATGAATAACATGCGTAATTGTGAATATTAACATGCAGAATTTTTCGAACTAATATGGTTATTGCATGTTATTGTATGTGCTGTTTTCTGGTTTTAAGACTAAAAATCAAAGTTGGCTTGTTATTACTTGAATGTAGAATTTTTTGGAACTAATATGGTTATTGCATGTTATTGTATGTGCTGTTTTTTCTGAGTTTTACAACTGAAAATCAAAGTTGGCTTGTTATTACTTAAATGAATGCCATGCAGAATTTTCTGGAACTAACTTGGTTAGTGCATGCTTATGTGATGTACTGATTTGAATATGTGGAATATTAACATGATTGCATGTATGTTAAATATATGAAATGTTGTGTGCATTAGACATGAGTGTTCATAGCACACACATAGTGTACGGTGTAGAATGTCCATGTAGAGGTTTTCATACATTGGTCATGGGTTTGAGTGCAGTGGCACAAATTGCATTGCATTGGTGTGCGGTAACACCATATTACATGAGAGTGTGTACATGGTACTGATTTGGCACTGCATTCGGTGTTGAATCGTGGGCTCGGGGAATGGGACGGTCAAATCGAGTTCCATAAAGGTTAAACGAAAAATGGAAAATGAAAATGTGCTCACGTGAAGTAGGGGATAGATAATTTCGTGAAAAACTAAAACCCGTTAGACAACAGATTCAATTTGGTGAGTCCGAAAATGTCGAGGGTGTAGTGAGACCCCACAGGAGACTCGAAAAGCTCTATTGCCCAAAAAGACACGAAACGATTAAATAAATATCACATAGACTACGAGTTGTGAGATGGGAGTCGGAATTGACTCAGTACTGATTTCCCATTGGCACTTGCGTTAGGTGGTGGGTCGGAGGTTGACCCGGTACTTAGGCTATGTACAGTGTCGTCTCATACATGCATGTAGATTTTTTCCATGATAGGATAGCATGTATGCACGGATTAGTTGTTGGTTTGACTGTGAAATGATCATTTGCATGTGCACCTAGGTAGGAAATAGCCCTTATAGGATTTATCTCTACTGGGCGTTAGCTCACCCCGTCGTGGGACCCCCCTTTCAAGTACAAGACAAGTACAGGAAGACGACGCTCCTTAGAGGCCGGGATTATGAAGCGGGCCGGACTGTGGCCTTGATTCTTGTTTTGTGTATCTATTAGAACGACCTAGTTTTAATATATGTTTTGTATTAGAGGATGTAATAACCTTAGATCTATAGAAATGTATGGTCTCAGAACCGCATGGATCAGTATGATGATGGGCCCTATTGGTCCATTTTACTTATGTACGGGTCTCGCGATATGAGACACACTGTGTTTCGCAGGTTGACTCAGAGTCAACGGGACCCCGGCTTTGGGGTGTCACAGCCTTGGTATCGAGCTTAGGTACGGCCTAGGGCTTGGTGGGGCATGGGTTTAAGACATGCTGTTAAAGTGTAGGAGCATCACAGCCTGGTATAGCTTGGTGTTGGAGCTTGAGTTAGAGTTACCTAGTGCTCGGAAATTGATATCCAGATCATAGTTCGATATCAAGGTCTAGGTAGGTGGTTACCTAGGAGTCTACGAGACAGGATTAGATCACAACATGTATCAGGTGTTTTCTCGTTTATGCTTTGATCAGATGCGGCATGATTGTGCGTAAAATTTCTTGAATTATATACGGGTAGGATGTATATAGGAACGCAACACTAGGCTGAGAAACGTGAACCTTAAAATGTGAAAACAAACTATGGGCTTAGATATTAAGTCTATTATTACCTGCATGTGCTAACAAATGGACACGAAAATGATTCTAAACTCATGGTTCACTTTGTAGATGGCAAGTAGAGGACGGGGCGTGAGGTCGCCCACGGGTGATGGCCGACCACCACCCGTTACCAACAGCCTCATAGAGGTTATGGGTGTCAGCGATAGCCATACTTCACACAGCCGATGCAAATAGAGGTCGTGGAGGTGCCAGTAACCTCCAGAGGTTCAAGGCACACCATCCTCCGACGTTCACAAGAGGAGGGGACTCGATGGTAGCCACCATTGTCTGGCTGACAGAGGATTCTTCGGCTAGAAGGGAGATCACCTCTAATACTACTCGGATTACGCTGGCTTCATTCTAACTTGAGGGTGAGTCCCAGATCTAGTGGGAGTGGGTCACGACTTCCAGGGACTTAGAGACTATGACATGGGATGATTTTCAGACTATTCTACGGAAGTACTTTCCCGGCTTCGCTAGACATAAGGCCCGAGAGTTCCTGAAATGGTGAGATTGTGGGATGGCGGATCAGACTTGAGTACGAGCCGATTCATGTGTGAGTTGGCACATTTCGGGATGATTATGTACACGACGCGGCTAAGGTCGAAGTTCGAGAATGGGCTGAAGTTGTCCATCCAGGGCAAGATTGTGGTGGACATAACCTATAAGATATAGACTGGCGGTTAGTACAACTTGATTATCGAAAGTGAGAGGTAGATTTACGTCGTAGCATCCGAGACGCGGGTGCTAGTAATAAAGAAGAGGGGAGCCAAGCTTCTTCTTCTGTGCTCGAAAGAAGCAGAGGACTTTCGTTCCACGAGGGTTTCGTGGGCGGGGCAATAGCCACCAGGCCAAGGCTAGGTTCAGTTACCAGCCAGCCGGAAAGATGATACATGTTTCCACCGCCATCACCGACATGAGGCGGAACTGGCCCTCGATACGTGGGTTTCAAGATTAGGACGCCTATAATCCCGATCATCGTGGGACATGAGCAGACTTCGCATGTTCCTCCTACCCCAACACGGGCCGTGGGGAATGTACGCCCCTGGTGCGACAAGAGCATCGAGTGTTTACACAGCCAAAGGGGCCGAGTAATGGGTCGAGGTCAAGGGCAGAGTGTGCCTGGACTTTGGGGCCTGGGGGCGTGTTCTCACGACATCTCGCAGCCGAGGTGAGGCAGATCACCAATGATTCAGTAATGCTTCACTCTTCAGCCTCGTGGGTAAGGGTGTTATCTGACTCGTGCATCGCATTGCTTTATCACAGATCTCAGGTGAGAGACAGCTTAGAGGTTGAGACCTTAGACGAGCCACTGCATGTGAGTTCTCCCCTAGGGACTAAGGCGAGAATTGATCAGATATGTCGGGGATGTAAGTTAGAGATCTCCGGGATTCTACTCACGGTGGACCTTCGGGTCATGGACATGTCAGAGTTCGAGGTCATCCTCTTTACGGACTCGGGGTTGATTTCAAGACACTCCAAGTTGTCATAGATTATGATCGTATGAGAGTTACCGCCTACACACCAGAAGGTACTTGTGTTGTGTTTCAGGGGAATAGGTACGATGTTTCACCCCATACCGTGGTAATGACCATGATGGCAAGGGCGCTTGACGGTCGCTAGCTAGCCTTAATCCCGGAGGATTGCTTTATACAGATACGAGTCTACTCCTGGGTGGCTCATGAAATGAGGATGTTTTTCCGGACGAGCTACCGGGATTACCTCCACCGAGAGATGTAGACTTCCGCATTGAGTGCCAGAGCCCCGATCGTCGCCTATTTCTAAGGACTCCGCACAGGATGGCGCTGAGTTATTGAGCTCAGGTCCAGATACAGAGTTACTGGGCAAGGGTTTCATTGTAATTAAGTACTTCACCATGGGGGTTCCACTATTTGCGAAGAAGAAGGATAAGACCTTTCGACTATGCATCGACATGCATGGGGCCACCAGGCTACAATCAAGAATCGATATCCATTACCGAGAGGATCATGACTTATTTGATCACTGGCAGGTGCGAGTCTACTCAAGATGTGACCTTCGTGATCGTTACCATCGCTGAGAGTTAGGGAGGCGCATATCCCTAAGACAGCTGCTCAGACATGGGCACTTTGAGTTTCTGCGATGCCCTTTGATTGACGAATGCACCACGCAGATTCATTGCTCCACGGTCAGTAGGTGTTCCAACCCTATTTAGACTGAATTCTGTGGTGGTATTTGTCGATGAAACTTTATCTAATTCCCAACCTGAGATGGAGCATGAGGATCACTTGAGAATCGTACTACAGCTTTTGAGGGATCATCAGTTGTATGCCAAGTTCAGTAAGTGCGAGTTTTGGCTTGCTGAGGTGAGTTTCCTGGGACACGTGGTGTCACCAGCGTGTCGCTGACCCGAAGGTCAGATACTGATGAGTCACAGACTCAAGTCGGCCTTCGAGATACATAGTTTCTTAGATTGGCAGCACATAGAGGTTTATAGAGGATTTCTCCCAACTAGCAATTTATGACAAGATCAATTCTAAGGAGGTCAAGTTTGTATCTGATGACTTATGCAGCGAGCGCTCCAGAATCAAGAGGAGGCTTACTTCACCCTATCCTAATAGTCCCTGAAAAGGGGATTGTGAGGTACACAAAGTAGGATCAGGATGCTTCGAAGGACTGGACTAGGTGTGTTCTCATGTACCCGGAAGGTTGTGGCTTGGTCTCTAGGCAATTGAAGAATCATTTAATTGCACTACCCCATGCATGACATAGGGTCGGGTCGTAGTCTTCGCCCGAAGATTCGCGCCACTACTTATATGGTGAGCGCTCAGGTGTTTTCGCACCACAAGTCTGAAATACATCTTCACGCAGCCGAGACCTCAAATAGCGAGGCAAATAAGAGGTGGTAGAGTTTTTTGGAAGATTACGACTTCCACTTTGCACACTAATTCCTGGGCAAGGCAAAATGTGGTGGCCGATGCGCTGGGCCGAAAGTCACGTGGGAGTACTAGCTAGTATAGCTTCCCGAGAGTGGCGGATGATCAAGATAGTGGGGCAACTTCAGATCAAGCAGCATTTAAGGAGCGTGCTCAGGTACGTTGGGAAGTATATGGCTACGCCGTCTCTACTAAGCAGAGCGAGAAGTCCCGTGGACGCAACTAGTATCCATCAAAACAGTACGCTAGGTACGTAGGAAGGCTGGACCATCCACACAGATGGTAGTCTTCGGTATAGGGTACGGGTTGTGGTCCCCTAGTCGACGGATTTGAGGGAGGAGATCCTCATGAGCTCCACGGTTCCCGATCATTGTAGCATCCGTGTGGCACGAAGATGTATTATGACCTTCGCCGCCAGATACGAGCGGGACGCAAGAGGCAAGTCGATTTTGTCCGACGGTGTCTCACGTAAGGCCAAAGAGGTCATACGAGCACCAGAGGCGCCAGGCTACTCCAGCCATCGGAGATAGCGGAGTGGAAGTGGGAGCACATCACGATGGACTTTGTGACTAATTTGCCACGGACATCGCAAGATGATGCGATATGGGTTATGCGGGACCGACTTACCAAGTCGGCACATTTTTCTCGGTCGTATGATGACCTTCAATCGGAGGAATTCGTGAGGTTGTATACTCGAGATAAGACGATCGCATGGAGTTCCGCCTCCATAGCATCGGATCGGATCCCTACACTTCGCCGCCCCGAAGAGTTTCCATAAGGCCACGGGACGCAGCCTTCGATGAGTACCGCCATCCTCGACCCGATGGTCAAACTGCAGCCAACTATTCGGGATTTTTTAGAGGACATGCTACGAGCATGCGCCCCGATCTCAAGGGTAGCCGAGGAGCATTTGCCTGGTAGAGTTCGCCACACAATGCCTATCGCGAGTATTCGATGGCACCCTAAGAGGTTCCCTAGCGAGGCCAGCGCCGATCACCGATATGTCGGGACAGAGGTGGGAGAGAGCTCCATCACTGGTCCAGATTTGATTAGAGACACCTCGGAGAAGGTGGGTATGATCCTAAGCGCCTCCTTACCGCTCGTGAGCCGCAAAAAGTTACGCCGACATACGACGACGACCTCTAGAGCTCCGAGGTGTGGGTGATCATGTCTTCGCGTGACGCCAAGAGGAGTGATCAGATTCGGAAAACGAGGGAAGCTGTCGCCGAGGTACATTGGACCCTTCGAGGTACTTGAGAGGGTGGGCACTGACACACCCCCACCCCTTCCAAAGGGCAAGGCAGCCGCCACTCCACGTAAATCCCCACCGCTAATTCCAACGACTAGAAACTCCTCGTGAAGCCGGTCGCATTGCTTGCTAAAACCTCCTATAAAATTTTTCTTATTCTAAACTTATGATTTTATAAAATTTCTAAGAGCATAACAATCGCATATAGGACATAAACCTAAATCCTCGTATACATCCAATTTACACTATATCCAAAATATGGCAACCAAAGATACCAACACATTTCCTCACAAAACTACTCTATGTACATACATATGTTCCATTATACATATTCAAAGTATTTTCACATAATATTCTTACTAATAAAGACTTGTACAATGTCGACAAACCTTATTATGCTCCGCCTACACTGCACTGAAAATAGTTTTTTAAAATGGAAAATAAATGAGCTAAACGAACAAGGGAGTGTATGCTTATAAACGCTTTTGCTTTTCCTAGAAAACATCTCAAAATGTAAAACTCTCTTTTACAATTATTTTCCAGAAGCTTTTCTTTGCTTTTCAAGTTTCTAAAACTTTTCTTTGCTTGCTTGCTTTTAAAAGTTTCTAAAACTTTTCTTTACTTGCTTGCTTGCTTTGCTTTTCTTTAAAAGCTTATAAAACTCTTATTATTTGCTTGCTTAGAAGTTAATAAAACTTCTCAAATTTCTTTTGCTTCGTTCTTATCTTGTTTGAAAAGTTTCTAAACCTTCACAACCTTTGCTTTAAAAGTTTCTCAAAACTCTTTTCATAAAAAACGGAGCCTGGCTCAACCGCATTCTTTGAAAATAACAAACGAGCCCGGGCTCAAACCTCGTTTGCTTTTAAAACTCTCCTAAGCCCTCGGGCGACCGGGAACCAATGGTCGATTTTTCAAAATCAGATATTGGTGCTCATAAAAACATTAACCACTCTGGAGGCCTATTTTGCTTATCAGACTTCTAGTGAACACGAAGCCCGGGCGACCGTGCTTCTGGAAGGACTCCGTCCAGATCACCTTCCGTGATATGGTGGAATTGACCCGGTCGCCATCATAATTTAGTTAGAGCTCATAATCTTATATACTCCTGTACGTACACGGTCTCCTTTAAATGCATGATGGCGTCCTAAGTTTGCCGACCGTGCAAAACTACAATGCATGTATGAGATCCTAACACCACCGCACTGCATTTTAATACCTCGACCGGTTTGCTTGCTTAGAACTAGGGAAGACCTGTTTTTCACAAACATTCTTTGCTTGCTTGCTTGAAAAATGGTTTAATTATTCAAAACCATTTACTTACTTGCTTGCTTGCTTGAAAATGGTTTTACAATTTAAAACCAATGCTTGCTTTCAATTATGGTTTAACTCAATTACTTGCTTGATTTCCTAATTCATCGCTGCTTTGAAAATGGCTTTATCAAACCATGAAATACCAAAGGCAAAACAATTTATAATAATAATAATACAATAGTATTTGGAAAAATGAGTTTAGAACACTCACCCTTGCTCGCTTAAACTTGAGCACAGCCTCCACAACTTTCCCGCTTGTTTTTAGCCTCACACACTCGATGTATTAGATCACACACGCCGCCACACAACCAAGCACTCAGACACTCAAAGTAAAATTAAAATTCTCAGAAAATATAGGGCCCCAAATGCCATTCACAGCATATGGCTAGATTCTAGACTAAAGGGATCTTTCCATATAATCTAAAAACAACCGAAAACATTTCGGTACTCGTCCCGACCGGTCAATAAAATCCTGGAATTTTAACCAAAATCAGTCCAAAACCAATCCCAAAATTCACCCAGATCATTCGAAATAGTCCCAAAATTCCCTAAAATTCCTAAACTCGCCTGTAATTTCGGACTCGAAATTTATGGCCTTCTCTAAGAATATTCCAAGCCATTATATAGTCTTAGGTTCAAATAAATACAAGTAGGAAAATCTCCCACCCCTTCAAGTTTGATGCAGCCAAGATTTTGGTGTCCACGCCGTAGCCTCGTCACAGAGTAACTTTGCCTCATCGGTCCGAAAAGTGTAGACCACTAAATGAAGTGATCCGAGAAAACTAAAAATTCGTTTTTAGTGCCATTTACCTCGAATTTCTAGTGAAATCCTCGTGTTTTTGGTACCACGCCAGAGCCCTATCGCAGAGCATTTTTTCGTGGTTTATCCCACCAATCTGACGATCGATTTTCATAACCAGAAAAAGATTTGAAAACAAAAATCAAAAATCTCTCCTGACGAACTCTCCACGCCTTCTCCGTCGCCATTTATGGTTTTTCATCCTTCGCTTTGTCTTTTTTTTTTTGATGTGGGACCCACATGTCCCTTTATTCCACTTCTAGTCCGCTTCACTCAAACGATTATTTTGTCCCTGGGCTTTCAATTTCCTTTATCCTAATTGAATATTCTTTACATATCATATTTTTCTCGAATTTTTCAAAACCCGCTGTGTTTCACTCTACACTCGTTGCCTAGAAATTAAAATATTCCGACTGTCTCGGAATTAAACGAAACTTTTCTAATACTAGATTTCAGCGTAGACTGAACTCTCAACGGCGCAAATTCGCTTCAGCCATCCAAGATCTAGAGAATTTTCGAGACTTCCCTGAACTATTTGACAATTTATTATTATTATTTTACTATTTAAACTTCCATTAATTATACTTTCATTCCCTCCACTTTCCTTAATTGCAAATTTGCCCTCAAGCATTTAAATATTGCAAATCCAACTTTTGAAATTCCTACTATGGCCCATCTCTAACTTAATTATGCCACATATCCTTTTTGCTAAATGACAATTGTACCCTTGTTTTAATTACCAAATTCCGGGTTCCAAAATTTATAATTTCCTAATTTCATCTCCAAAATACTAATGACACTTGGTACCTTATACCCCACAAGATCATGCACGTACACCTCCTGACTCCGGCTGCATCTACAGCAGATCACATGCTTGCCACCAAGTTTGTCAAGCGCTCATGAGGTGCTTCACGCCCTATGCTTCCTGGGCAATCGCATCCAACTCATTTAGTGGATCGGGGGAGAGCTTGTTGTTGATGCCGATGGGACCTTCGAGAGGGACCACAAGGTGTATCATGGATGTACTCGAGCGTGTTTTGGCGTGGCAAGACCGTGAGGCTTGTAAAGGTGTTGTGGCAGCACCGAGGAGTCGAGGAGGCGACATGGGAGCGCGAGGACAACGTGCGCGCCAACTCTTCCTTCTTGTTTGATGAGGAAGGTGCGTCTTCTTGTCATTAATGTTTTAAATGACTGTTACATATGCATGTGTTTGATTGTGTGCATATATGTGGGAATGTCTAGACGACCTTTAAGGGGGAGAATGGGAACCGAAAAACGATTTTTTTTTCTTTTTCCGAAAATGAGCGACCGATAATTCTTACCCTAATCGCACAGACAAAACCCTAGATCTTTCTCTAGACCTCGGATGACGAAACGAATCACGCCATTAGAATCATCTAGCGAAATCTAGTTGAACCAAACGAACTGCGTCGAATTCCGAGACTGTCGGTTTTGCACGTATTTCGAGACGGAATGGGCTAACCGTGGGGTGCCATGTGGCACTTGCATGGGAGACACTTGGCACATGAGTGGGCCAAGGTCATGCCCTTAGATTCCATGAGTTAGGTGGGGCCAATGTCAAGCCACCCTCATGCAATGAGCATGAAAGTGGCTAGTTGTGGTATGGAGAACACTTTGGTCTCAGTTGACCATGTCAAAACAAATGCATGTTAGGTGTGCTCCCTAGGTCAAACTAATTTGGTAGTTTGAGGAGAGAGATGGCAAACAATTGTGAGACAAGAGGAGAAAGAAAGAAAAGGGAGAAAGAAAAAGTAGAAGGAAAAAGGAAGAAGGAGAAAGTAAAACAAAGAGAACCAACATTTTTTGGTTCAAGGGTGCCGTGGAGTTCAAAGAATTGCTTGATCTCGCACTCCAACAGTGTGGGACTTCTCCTACCATGGTTATATCTTGTCTAAGAGTTGTTTGATGATTGTGAAGGTAAATCCATGCAGCGAGTTGATGAATGACAGTTTCTAGCGTAAACTTGATGTTAGAATTGTTTTGTTTATCCATTTTTACAAGATTAAAATTCGAGATGGCCTTGTTGAAACTGACATTTATTTAAATCGAAATGGTTTGTTAAAATTGATTTGCCAGATTAAAATCTGGAAATGGCCTGTTGAAACTGATTTCAAAATCTGGAAATGGCCTTGGTGAAAATGATTTTATATGAAATTAAAAAATACGACCAACTATTGAAACTGATTTATGTGAGATTAAAAATCTGAAATGGTCTTTGATTTATATGCGGATTAAAATGCGTAAATGGTTTGTTGATCGATGAGATCTGGCATGATGATGTTATATTGCTGGTGTATAGTTGATTTTGGTTATGAAAAACATGCAGGATTTTAAGGTTTTAAATTTTGAAGATGTCAGTTTGGTATTACCGAGTTTGAATGAAAAACATGCAAAACTTTACAGGTTTTAGGCGAAGAGATATCGAGTGGTGTATGGGTCAGTTTGCATGACTAACATGCAGAATGTTCAGGTTTTTAAATGAAAACTGAGTTTGGTGTATTATTGTATACTCTGCATGAAAAACATGCAAAATTTTATGAGGCTTTCATGCATGACTAACATACGAATGTTTTTGGGTTTTAAGATCGAAAACTGGTTGGTGTATCCTTGTATGCATGACTAACATGCAAATGTTACAGGTTTTAGGCGAAGAAAACTTCGGCGGTGTATTATTCTATGCATACTTGAAAAACATACGAATTTTATGGGCTTTCATGCATGATTAACATGCAGAATTTTTTCTGGAATTGATGGTGATGGAATAACATGCGGTGGCAGATATTAATTGGTGTGGATGTTAACATGCAGAATTTTCATGGAAGCGATGACTAATGAATAACATACGAAATTGTGAATATTAGCATACGAATTTTGGAACTAATATAGTTGTGCATGTTATTGTATGTCTTTGTTTTACGGGTTTTTTGAATAAAAATCAAAGTTGGCGAGAAACTGTTATTACCCAGATGTAAATTTTTAGGCTAATATGGTTATTACGTGTTATTGTATGTGCTGTTTTTTAAAAGTTTCGATGAAATCAAAAGTTGGCTTGTTATTACTTAAATGAATGCCATGCAATTTTACCGGAACTAACTTGGTTAGTGCATGCTTATGTGATGTCTTGATTTGAATATGTGGAATATTAACATGGTACATGTATGTTAAATATATGAGGAAATGTTGTGCATTAGACATGGTGTTCTGGCACACCGCATGGTGTACGATTATTAGAATGTCAGATGTAGAGGTTTTTGTACATTGGTCGTGGGTTTGAGTCTTGTGCTTCAGTGCATTGCATTAGTTGTGCGGTAACACCATATTACATGTGAGTGTACATGAGATGCGATTTGGCCTTGCATTGATGTTGGTCAGTGTGGGCTTGGGAAATGGGACGAGGAAGTCGAGTGGGTTCGTAGTGTTAAGCGAAAATGGAAAATGAAATGTCGGGCGTAGCGAGTAGGGGATAAGGTGCCCCCTCGGGTGAAAACACGAAAACACGGTTAAGGCGGCGTATCCACCGGTGAAAGCCCGAAGTATCGGTGTAAAGGAGCCAGCGGTGAGACCGAAAAGCTACATTGCTTTCGAAAAGACCGCGAAGCGATTAAATAAATATCCATGGGCTACGGGTTGTGAGATGGGGAGTCGAATTGACTCGATCGCGATTTCCATTGGCACTTGCGTTAGGTGGTGGGTCGGAGTTGACGGTACTTAGGCCATGTACGTGTCGATCTCATTACATGCATGTAGATGTTTTACATGATAGGATAAACGTATGCGAGGATTAGTTGGTTTATTTGTGAAATGATCGTTTGCGTGTGCGCTGGGTAGGAAATAGCCGCTATGGATTTATCTAGGCGTTTGAAACCGCCCCGTCGTGGGACCCCCCTTTCAAGTCTGAGACCGAGTACGGGGAGAAGACGACGCTCCTTAGGGGCGGGATTATGAAGCGAGGCGGATTGTGGCCTTGATTCTTGTTTTGTGTATCTGATCGGCGACTAGTTTTAATATATGTTTTGTATTAGGAGTGATGTAATAACTCTTAGATCTATAGAAATGTATGGTCTACCAAATGGCAAGTATGGGACGGGAGTATGATGATGGGCCACTATTGGTCCATTTCTTCAAATGTATGGAATTACCGTGATATAAAAGCACACGGGTTTTCCGCGAGGTTGGCTGGTAGTTAATGGGACTGGGGTTTTGGGAGTGTCACATATTACGATATAAATTGAGCGAACTTGGGTATTTCGAAAATTATTAAATGAATATTGATTGTTGATAAGTGATTTAAAGATTGAACTGAAAATTTACTAAGTGTCGGCGAATGGAAATTTGTAAAAATAGGGGCCTCAGGGTGAAAAGTAGAATGAGTTTTAAATGCAGAGAGATTAAATGTTAAAAGATAGAACTGGGAAATTTAGTGAAAAATGGCGAAATAGGAATTTACAAAATCGGGACCTAAGGGTCATAAGTAATAAAGAATAAATGTTTAAGTGTGAATAATGGGAAGTGATAGTGCGAATAAAAGGGACTTAAGTCGAAAATGGATTAACAGGCCCGAAAATGAATTGGAACGAGCAAGGCCTTATGGGATTAAGTGACTTAAGTCACATTTGATCATAGAAGAGCACATTTATTGCATTTTTAAGCAAAAGCTTGGTTTTTGAGGCTTGGGAGAGGAAAAATAGGACTTTAGAGAGAAGAAGAGAAATTGATGAGAATCTCTTGAGTTTGCTCGAGTTCTAGCAAGGAAGAAGAAGAGGAAATTTAAGAGCTTGGAGAGCAAGTGATTCGAGGTAAGAACCTGAGCCACGGATTTTGTTTTAAATGATGTTTGGGTTAGGAAAACCCTAATACATCCATGGGTTTTACTCATGGTTGTAAAATCACGAAGAGAAAATGATGAAGTTTCAAAGGAGATGTTGTCGAAAATTTTCCATACCACGTGTTTTGTTTTTCGTAACTTGAGTCGTTTACCAATCAAAATTGGTGATTAATTGATGGGTACTAGCCGTCTATGAGAATAGAAATCTCCATGAAATATATTATTACTTGATTTGGACCACATTGGACTTAAAAGTCGTTGAAGTGATGCTGTTTAGGATAATATTTAAGTTTGTTAAAGCAGGTTATGTGTTCCCTGGAATATTTTTGTATTTAGTAGCCAAAGTTGGTTTATTTCATCGAATTAGTGATTAGTGCAGATGTGAAACAGGAAAATAATTTACATGAAGAAAGTGTATACAAATTGTGTGGGGTCCACACCCTTCATGACCCCTTAGGGTACCGCCGGGTGGGGCGGCTCATGAGTCTTGTTTCGTGGGGTCGTGGCGCTTTTCTTTTCAGCTCAGTGAGGGCTGAACCGTACGTAAAGGGACTCTTTTATGGCAATGGGAGCACTCTCGCTCACCGGCGAGGCTGCTGGCTCGGTTGGTGAGTGGTGCTCCCAGATGCTATAAAATCTCTTGTCGGGTTCGAGCTCTCACCAGTGCACGGAACTGGCTGCTGCCACCTGAGTGGAGCTCGAAGGCCCTTACTGAATCGGGCAGAATTAGTATAAGTGAGCCACATGGGGACGCCGACTCCAATGGATATAGAAACTTTTCCTTAAAACAGTTAAATAAAATCCATGGAGCGAACCCCTTTTATTTATCTTAACAGTTAAATAAATAATGCAGAAGCGAAGTGATAAATTTATTTATTTTTCTTTCTTTTTCAAACACTTGGATTTTCAGAAAAATTTGTCAGAGTTTCCTCTGTTTTTCGGACTTTCCAAAATTTACAAAACCTGCGAAAACATTTAAAAACACTTCTAATCTTTCAATCCTCAACTTCTCAACTTCCGTTTTAGGATACTCCTGGAATCCGCAAATACAATCAAACCGCAATATATACATATATATATATATATATATATATATATATATATATATATATATATATATATATATATCACTATATATATATATATATATATATATATATATTTATTCATTTCAATCATCGAACATTTCAAACTTCTTGATTCCATCGTTTGTTTTATGAAGATTGGGGCTGGCGGACTTAAAGCGGCACTGCGTGCCTCGTCATTTGAGGATCAGCCAGTATAGTTCCTTTTCAAAATATATACATCTATACATATATACATGACAAAATATTCAACATATACAATATGTAAAATTACATATACAATGAAATCCGCCGTTAAATCCGTCTCCTCGAGTCTCGACTCCTTTGCCGCGAGGAGGGTCCTCTTCGGCGCACTGTCTCGGGTCCACGAAAATGTTTTTGAAACATCACTGGAAAAGAATGAGCTAATGGAGCCAGGTGGTGTACATTTTCGATTAAAATAACATTTCGGTATATATCAAAAGTAATAAATCTTATCTGATTAAATCGGTTTATACGCCAGCGTTTATGCCTCGAAACTTTCTTTTCTTTCTTTATAATAAATACTTATACTATTAAAATCAAATTTATGCCTTAAGCATTTATGCCTCGAACTTTCTTTCTTTCTTTATAATAAATACTTACACTTGAATCAATTTATGCCTTAAACATTTTATGCCTGGAAACTTTCTTTTATTTCCTTCTTTAATTAAGGACGGGGAATAAACACAGAAACCGATTCAGTGCTTGACGGTGAGGACAGTCACATTCAGTCATAACCACTACATTTGCGGAGAAACTCACGGCTTTTCTTAGAATTCGCATTCATGCATGGCTTTATCGCGTGTAAGGATATTCTTTACAGGCACTTTATTCCCTCCTTCGGTTAGTAACCCTTTATGCTTTACCCTCTAAATCCTTGCGCTTAAAAGGTACCTCGTAGATACTCGGTCGCCCACTTGATGTGGGGGTTTAGGGTAACCGTGATAAAACATTTCTTCAAAACCATTTTATAAATCCATTTAAATCCTTTACTTTATCATTAAAACATATGCATTCTTCACACATTTTAAACTTTCATAATACCTTAACATATGCATACATATTTCATATACATATAAATATATATTGATCACGAGAGATAAAACATTTCCATATGCCTTAGCATTTACAAACATTTCCATTAAACTTTCAGTTTAACATTAAAATAATCATTCACTTTTAAAAACTCAATTTTCAAAATATCGTTTCAACTGAGTTCACCTTTCGATCCCAACTTTTGCTTCGAGTGGAAGTTCAGTTCGGTCAGATAGTCCTTTTCACCTTTTTCAAGAAAACCATAACTACACATTAACCATAATTTTCACATGTTTGACTCCCCCCCATACACACTCATTCCTATATTCTTATTCCTCTATGAATCTATTTTACTTAGGAATTGGAATCAGTAATCGGATCATCTGACTAAAGTTATGGCATTTTCATGCCATTTAGTCCGTTACTAGATTCTGTTCAAAGGGACGGAGTTTGTATTCTTCCGTTTTTAAAGTGCTTAGCTTGTATTTGACATTGCTCTCTTTATCTTATTTTAAAGTTAAGGTGCTAAGGGTTCTTCTCAAATTGGAATCACCCAGAATCGGATCACCGAAACTCACGTTCACGTCAACTTGGCAGAATTTATCTATATTGGCGAACAGACGGTGGCTTGCGACTCACTTTTGAGTGAATTTTTAGGCCACTTATATTCAGAATTTGACGATGCCTATTTCTATATGTTTGATTCTACTTGAAGTCTAGTTTAATTAGCCACTTGAATCACTCAAATCGGATAAGAAATGAGTAAGTTATGGTCAAAATACACAAAACAGGAAAAAAGAGTATTTTCTGTACCGAGCAGTCCCTTGAATTTCTTTCAGTTTCAGCACTAAACTTTTGCTACCAATTAACATCATACAACCACATAATTCATATCACATCGAGGGTATGGAATTCATCTAAAAGAAACAACTCCCTGACACGAAATGAGTGCTATGGAACCTCGAACCTACCTCGGAAACCACCCAGGTGAAAAATCGAGAACTCAGCTTTAGATCCACGGTGCTTTTAAACGTCGTATAATTTGATGATTCCATGTTTATTTTCTCCCAATTGGGGTTTTACTCTCCTGCCCCAACAATTCAAAAAGTTTATGGGCTCTTTGCACAAACCTAGACTAAGGAGAAACAAATCTTCATCAAAAACCTTAAGTTCATATCGAAATCGAACATCGAGAATTCCACTTTTGGTGCGACCTTGTCCTCCTTATAAATAACTGTAACGCTTTCTTAACTGCTTCCTCCTCTTTCTTCCTCTCTTCCTTGCTCCACTCCTCTCCACGGTTTGCTAGAAAATGAGACGAAAAAAGTTTTGGTTTTGTCCTCATGGACTTTTATACTCTCATGTTTCCCTTAATTTCCAGGTGGTCCTCCTTACTCTTTAATATTACAAAATTCGACTTTGGTTATTTCTATTTTGGCTACCATCTTCTTTGATTATGCCTTCATGTCCCTGATCCCGATTTCGATTTTCTGCAGCTTTCTTCTAGCATCACATTCGGTTTCACTAATTTTATCTCAAAATATTCTGATGTAACACTTAGTACTTTCGTATACGCCCTACTGAGTATCATGTCTTGGCGCTCTCTCTGGGACGGGCGTTGCAAAATCCTCCACCTTAGAACATTTAGGTCACCGAAGTGAATAAACTAAACTCCCGAAAGAAGGAAAGAAAATACCTCGATTCGGAAAATAAGCGGGAGTAATGATGGCGCATCCCCGAACCTCTGGCTCAGGTAACTTCCTACATTGAATGACTCCTCCTGATACCTTCACCCGGCGGAATAGTCTTGTTGCGCGAGGAACTTGCTCCTGACGGTCGAGGATGCCTTTGGTTCCTCTTCGTATGTCAAATTCTCATAATATTTCCTTTAGTTTGCTCTGTCGATACATGTGAAAGGTTTGGTATGTACTTTTGTGGAGAATAGAAACATGGAAAACATCGTGAATGCGATTGAGGTCGGATAAGCGACTCCCGGTGATATGCCACCTCTCGATCCTCTCAACTGATCATGTATGGCTGATATATCGTGGACTCGGCTTTCCACGTTTCCCAGTCTTAATTAGTGCTTCCATTGGGAAATCCTTAAAAATACCGTATCCCACCTCGAACTCACAGGTCTACGGCGATTGTCCCGCGCCAGCACTAATCGGTCTTGTGGCAATTTTTCAGTCTATCCCTTATAACTTTGATCTTATCACAAATTAAGTTTTTGGACAATTCCGGACCTACCCAATTTCCTTTCACCTACCGTCCAGCGGCTGGAGTTGACGTTTAGTCAGCCAAAGAGCCATAGTATTGCAATCTTAGTACGATAGCTATTATTGTATCTGACTCCATCAGGGTAGATGGGTGTCCCGGCTCCTACAAACTCTAGAACACATGCTACCCCAAGCATATCCTCTAAGATACGTATGATCTCTCCAGTTGGCCATCACATGTTTCATTGGATGTGAAAGCCCAGGTACTAAAATGGGTTTAGTGCGAGGAATTCTGTAAACTAGGAAATTTAAAATCGTGAAGGAGTAAACCTGGGATCTACATGCGAAACAATCGAAGCTGACGTACCATGCGATCGATAATCTCTCTAACGTATAATTGAAGTGACTTATCGATGAATCATTATTCTTGATAGGTAGGAAATGGGTTGATTTCGTCGATCTGTCTCTGATCCACCACGTATCGTATCATGGCCATTCGGCGATGTGGAAGTCTATACAATCCATAGTGATTCTCTCCCCATTCAGAGGAATTGGGAGTAGTAAAAAGTAATAGTCTGCGGAGGCTTACGATGTTCGGCTTCGCTGCGGCAATGTGAGGCGTCTGAGAACTGGCTCTACTTGATATCCCTCTTCCTTACCTTACCGGTAGTGTTCCTTTAGAATGATACATCTTCTGTGCTTCCGGGATGCATAGCATAAGCGAAGGAAAGGGCTTCCCTCCATAATCTCTACCATCACATGCACATACATTTACGCCTGACCTACGTCCGCTTGACCCACGGTACCGTCCTCTCTCGGTAATGAATCCTGCGTTGCCCCGGACTCTACTTCACCTCTCGACTTCACTATACGTGGATCCGGTCCCGAAGCTCTACAATCTGTCACAATCACGGGACGTACATGATAATTTGCTTGGTGCTCCGAAGATCTATCGGTTCGATCGCCGCGTGGACCTGATTCTATGAGTCGAAAGATGCCGCGACCCTCGAGTGCGATAGGGGAACTGTGGGCCTTCACCAGAGCATGCGCTGCAGTTACGCCTTTCAGGGATGATTGATATGGTACATTCATAATCCTTGATCGGTTCGATCCATACTCCTCTGTCTCATGTTAGGTTCATACCTTAAACGGATATTGCAAGCTCTTATGATGCAGTAAAAATCACATAGGACACTCCGTATAAGTAATGCCTCCATGTCCATGAGAGCCGTACTACGGCACGCTGGCTCGAGGTAGTGTGTGGGATAGTGCATTAGTGCTTCTTTAATTGCAGAGCATATGCGATCACCTTGTCGTGCATTAATGCAGACTGAGCCTTGCACCAGAGCTATCCTGATACAACTATGAAGCCATCTACCACTGATGGAAGTGTAATGCTGGGCGAGGGTAGTCCCGCACCGGTTCATCGAAACTACTGGCGCGAGAGCCTGGACCATAAAAACGGTTCCTCTTTCCTTGTGAGTCTAGTCAAGGTGCGGCTATCTTCGAGAATCAGCGAACTACGGTAATACCACCTTGAGCCAGAAGAAAACTCCTTATCTATAACACTCGTAGGAGGTTTCCAATTCAATATAACCCGACCTTACGCGAGGATCGCTAAGACCCCCTGCGAAGCTATGTGTCCCAAGGCGACATTGTCGAGCAAGAAATTGACACTTACTAAGTATAGCATATAGCAGATGTTCATGGTATTTGCGGAAATTATCCTCGAGTGCTCACGCATGCTCTTCTCATTTGCCAGAATAGATCAGTATATCGTCGATAAACACGATCCACAAAGGCCCGATCTAAGTAAGGCTTTGAAAATCTGTTCATGAGATCATGCAAAAGCGGTGGGGCATTCGTAAGGTAAATAGCATGTTTAGAAGCTTCAATGCCCGTGCAGGTGTTACGAGATCTTTGTCTTAGGAACATCCTCATCATGAACTCTCGCGTGGAGTGGATGACTATACAGGCGCGCCGGGTCGAATCTTGGAGGAGGGGAGGGATACGCCCAGCTCACATGAGTGGAGTCAGGGGATAATGATCTGGGGATATGTGGAGATGACCTGTTATTACCATATTGCACAGTGACTCCTGCGTGGTGGCCACCTTGTCCGTGCTTCCGTCTTCTTCACAAGAGCCAAAACCGGTGCTCCCAAGGAGATGGTAACCGTGCAGCCGAACACTTGACCATTTCTTCCATCTGCACTTTAAGTTCTTTGATTCTGCGGGGGGCCATCACATGGCGCTCGAAATCGGTTGCATCTGAGGCTAACTCGATCGAAAATCAATCTCTCACATGCAGGGGTAATCTTGGAGAATCATCTGGAAACACATCACAAATTCTGCGACTCAGGAATGTCTTCAATCTAAGTATCATCATCTCTGCCCTCATTTGCATGAAATTAGATACCGGATATGACTTTGAGACATCTTCGACCACATCATCCATAGACATCATACTCGAGACAATATCTTCCTTACCACAAAAGTAATCTCAGGTTCGATTCTACGAACTTAACTTCTTTCTGAAACGATCCATGGTGGCGTGATGTCGAGAGACGACCGGTCGTCACCCCAGTATCCGCATTCGAAGTCTGGATGTTCCAACAATACCAAATTGGCCATAAACTCATGGCCCTCAATAATCACTCTACAACCCATGTATACTCTATCTCGTTATAAGTGAATCTCCAGAGGAGAAGAGACCACCATACTACAATCTACGGTCAGACTTATGTTCACTCTCAGGCAATAAATTGCGTAAATAAACGAAAGTGAGTAGCACCTTGATCTATCAAGACATAAGATCACTAAAAACTTGGATAGTACCGCTACACCTCTGGTGCTACATCCGCCTTCCCCGTCGAAAGTGACCGCAAACACCCTACCGTGTCCGAGGTCGCCCCGTCCGTCCTCCGGATGGCCGACCTCTACCCGGGCCGGGTCCTCCGATCTGGGGTAAATGCGCGGGGCCTCGCCAAACCCCTCGACCGACCTCGACCTTCACCGCGATCAATCGGGCTCGTCCCGTTCGTCCCACTCCCGATCCACCGCTAAACTATCTCGGGCACCCGCAAAGTGTCCCTACGCCCGCACTTAGCAACCGGCCCGTGCCCAATCTCGCACTCACCATAATGGCCTTCCACACCGAGCACACTCCGCTCGGGACCTCGAGCTACCCGTCTCGCCTCATCAACTCCCCGGGCGACCAGGCCCCCGACCGGGCCCGCCGCCACCTGGCCCACCGCGGTTCTTCCTCCCCTCTCAACCGCCATCGGAACCTCCCCGCCAACCCACGTCAACCACCATTTCGTTCGACCGGCCGAAATCGATTTCAACCCCATGCTCCTTCAACCCTAATCGCAAATCTACCACCGGCCGCATCGTGTGGCCGGGCCGACGCTACTATGGTCCTAATCTTCCGACGAAGACCCATAAAGAAATCTCGTCTTTCAAACTGGCTATCCCTGGAGCAACAGACATGCTCTGGACGAGCTCAAAAACTCCGCTCATAATCGCCACGAGTGTCCCCCCGCTTCCAAATTTCAAAGAACTCCTAACCTTTGCATCTCAAGAATTAGCCGAACAAACTTATCTCGCAAACTTCCTTAAATCAGGCCCAGGACACTCTTTCAGGCATCTCCTTCCGACCAGCTTCTCCACCACCCAATGCTCGCTCGCAGAGAAAGGCGTGTGCGACCATCCGCTCATCCGCATTAATCGCATCACCGGTGTATCTGCTCATTTCTCTCTAACCATGACGGTGCCTTTTCCGGTCTCCCAATCCATCATAGTTCTCAGGCCCCTACCCGCCCCTCTCTATAGAAGCTAATGGCACTCGGTAATGTCGTAACGTTAGCTGGCTAAGCCGAGCCATCTCGTTTAAAGGTATATGTCCTCCCACTGACTCGCGAGGGCGCGGCGGCCCCGTCAGGTGGCATAGGGTCATCACCAGACCGTGGGTGGAGGAACATAAGCAGACTCATCAACATATTCCTTGGGTGGTGGTACTACTGCCTCAGGAGCTCTCTTGGTGGGGGGTCGGCCTCGACGATGCATTTTCTGTGAATTCAAAAATTTAATGTCATGTAATGCATATATGATTTTAAATTACATAAGTAATTTATGCAATTGTAAAAAGAAAACATTAAAACAATCATATGAAAATAAAATTTTCAAATCTTTATAACATTTTCAAAACCGTGGCTCTGATACCACATTGAAGGATCCCGACCCGAATTAGCCTCATGAACCCGAGGGACCTCCCGACACTCCAATGGATATAGAAACTTTTCCTTAAAACAATTAAATAAAATCCATGGAGCGAACCCTTTTACAATTCTTAACATATTTTTAGTAAATAATGCAGAAGCGAAGTGATAAAATTTTTTTTTTCTTTTTTCAAACACTTGGATTTTCAGAAAAATTTGCCAGAGTTTCCTCTGTTTTTCGGACTTTCCCAAATTTACAAAACCTGCGAAAACATTTAAAAACACTTCTAATCTTTCAATCCTCAACTTCTCAACTTCCCGCTTTAGGACCTACGTCCACAACCCAATCAAACATTAATATATATATATATATATATATATATATATATATATATATATATATATATATATATATATATATATATATATATACATTTATTCATTTCAATCATCAAAACATTTCAAACTTCTTCAATTCCATGCATTTGTTTTTATCAAAAGATTGGGCTTGAGCCGGACTTAAGCCGACCGCCTACGTACCTCGTCCATTGAGGATCAAAGCCCACGTAGTTCCTTTTCAAAATATATACATCTATACATATATACATGAAAAAATATTCAACAAATACAATATGTAAAATTACATATACAATGAAATCAAGGCCGTCAGTCTCAAGGTCTCGACCACCGCACGTGAGGTCCTCTCATTCCACAAGATCTATCTCGGTCCCGAAAATGTTTTTGAAACACACGGAAAAGAATGAGCTAATGGAGCCTGGGCGGAGTGTACATTTTCATTAAAATAACATTTTCGTGATATATCAGCACAAATACTTATACAATTAAAATCGCTTATACCTTAAGCATTTACGCCTCAAACTTTCTTTTCTTTCTTTATAATAAATACTTATACTATTAAATCAATTTATGCCTTAAATATTTATGCGTTTCAAACTTTCTTTCTTTCTTTATAATAAATACTTATACACTTCAAATCAATTTATGCCTTAAAACATTTATGCCTCAAACTTTCTTTATTTCCTTCTTTCTCGATGGAACCTGTGGGAATAAACACAATCGAATAGTTTCCTGCAATCGATTTCCGCGAGGACAAATACATTCCAAATATAACCACTACATGAGAAACTCACGCTGCATAGGTCCTACCATAGCACTTTTATCACGTGTAAGGATATTACTCTAGACACCCCGCCTTCTCCCCGCCTGGTAACCCATAACTTTACCCTCTAAATCCCTTACACTTAAAGTACCTCACGATATCGCCATAACAGCCATAGGGGGTTTGTGGTAACCATCAGTAAACATTTCTTCAAATACATTTATAAATCCATTTAAACTTTACTTTATCACAGCTATCATATGCATTCTTTACATTTTTAAACTTTCATAATACCTTAACATATGCATACATATTTCATATACATATAAATATATATTGATGCAAGATAAAACATTTCCATATGCCTTAACATTTACATAAACATTTCCATTAAACTTTCAGTTTAACATTAAATCATTCACTTTTAAAAACTCAATTTTCAAAATATCATTTTCACTCACAGTTCACCGCTCAATCTCACTTGCTTCCCGTCGAGTTCCCGCTCTCAGTCCATAGTCCTTTCACCTTTTCAAGAAAACTACAACTACACATTAACCATAATTCCATTAATCCCATACACACTCATTCCTATATTCTTATTCCTCTATGAATCTATTTTACTTAGAATTAACCAATCCAATCGATCATCCTTAACTAAAGTTTTCGCATTTTCACAACTAGTCCATTTACCGATTACACTAGGGGACATTTTTGTGGCTACTCATTTTTCCAGGGTCTTAAATTCATATTTGACATTATCTATTTGTACTATTTTAAATTTAAGGTGCTAAGGGTTCTTCTCAAATTGGAATCACCCAAATCGGATCACCGAAACTCACGTAACGTCCAAAACAACCGGGCTAATCTATATTCAAAAACTGAACCAGACAGTGGCTTACACATGACCCTACTTTGAGTGAATTTTTAGGCCACTTATATTCAGAATTTGACGATGCCTATTTCTATATGTTTGATTCTACTTGAAGTATAGTTTAATTAGCCACTTGAATCACTCAAATCGGATAAGAAATGAGTAAGTTATGGTCAAAATACGAAAACTCGTCGAAACAGGAAAACAGAGTATTTCCTGTATCGAGCAGTCCCTTGAATTTCTTTCCAGATTTGCTTCTTTTTTTGCCACTTTTGCTACCAATTAACATCATACAACTTCTATAATTCATATACCTCGCACTTATACTTTAATTCATCTAAAACAACTCCACAACACTCAAATGAAAGTATGGAACTCAAACCTCAAAACCCTAGGTGAAAATCCGCGAACTCAACCTAGATCCACCAATTCTTTTTAAACATCATATAATTTGATGACCTATATTTATTTTCTCCCACTGGGGTTTTACTCATAACCCCAACAATTCAAGAGTTTGTGGGCTCTTTGCACAAACCTAGACTTAAGGAGAAAAACGAAATTATCCAAAACCTTAGGATTCATATCAAAAATCCAAACATAAAGAATTCCATACCTGATTTTGACCTTGTCCTCCTTCTCCTTCTTTCTTCTTCTTCTTCTTCTTCCTCCTCTTCTTCCTCTCTTCCTCGCTTCCACTCCTCTCTCCACTCGCTTGTTTTAGAAAATGAGACCAAATGAGCTTTGGTTTGTCTCATGGACTTTTATACTCTCATGTTTCCTTAATTGCCACTGTCCTTCCTTCTTTAATATTACAAGTCAACTTTGGTTATTTTTATTTGCCTACCATCTTCTTTTGATTATGCCCTTCATGTCCCATTTGATCAATTTCGATTTTTACCCTTCTTCTAGCATCACATTTCTAAGCTTACTAATCTTATCTCCAAAATATTACAATGTAACACTTAGTACTCAGATATCGCCCTCACAAAGATCATGTACCGTACACTTCTCAGATTCGGTGTTACAAATTGTAACACCAAGTGCCCAAAATCCATCAGCCGGCAGCTACAGGTAAATAGTACATGACATGTTGGCAAATTAGAGGCCTGGATGTAAAATGCACAACTTGAGTTTTGGTGATCCAAATCGATGATTCCACTGGAGAGGAAACCTTAAAACCATAGCTTCAAATAAGTAGAAGGAACCATTATCAATTTATGGAGTTAAGACTCCTGAAATTGAGAATAACACTAGGTAACCGAGTGAGCTGGGCATACCGACCAGTTTGACATTAAAATTCCGTAACTTGAGTTTGGGTAATCCAAATGAGATGATTCCAATTCCTAATGAAACTAGACTAATATAGCTATCATTTTTCAAGGATGTATAAGAATATGGCTCAATTGGTTCCCAAAAATTTTTCGTGAAGGTGTATTGGGTAGACATCAGTTCCAACCAAAATTCTAGAATGCACAATTTGATTTTTCGGTCGTTTCCTTGATTGTGACATATTTATTGACTAGAACCGGTGAGGATCACCTAACCTAGGACCGAAATTGAAGGAAGGCACTAAGGAAAGCGATAAATTGGTTTGGTCTAAGTCTCTTTTTCCTATTTCAAGTATTGGTTTGTTCTCCATATCTCTAACCTCATTTCAAGCATTGTTCAGAAATCTATATGGGATTAAAATGATATGAATTTGAATTATTTGAATTTGAAATGCTTATTTATGAAAGCTACATATTGATTTGAACTGATTGGTTATGAAAGCTTGTCAAATATTGCATGTATGCATTATTTGAATTATAAAATGAAAACGAGCATGTTTGTTCTATCTACTCCTATTCTTGTTTCAAGATTTGAAATGTTTGTTCTAAATGTATAAGAAAAGCATATTGATTTGTTTTGATTGATTTGAGACAATTGATTGTGAAATGATTTGCATATGAAAATTGCATGAGTATTGAAAATGAGTTGTTTTGCATTTAACGATATACTATAACAGATTTGCTATGAATGAGCCTAACGCCTTAATAGAATGATTAACCGTTAATTCGCGATAAAGGATGGGGACGGGTGATACCAATAGGAATAAATTAAAGAAGATTGCGAACGAATGTATTGATGTGTCACTCCCGATCCTAGCCCAAACAGATAGTATCTTAGTGTTCACAAATTGATTTTTAATAACTGCCATAAACTCGGACTGTGCATCGTGTTATAAAACAAATGTTTTTATACCTATCATAGCCTCTGGGACTGCGCTTGATTCCGATATCCCTCAGATACCAAAACATAAAGTTAAATTGCAGAAGAACTGAAACAGATCTTAAGATTGTCGACATTTTGAAATTGAAATGATAAGAAAATTGTGAAATGCATGATTTGCGGTTTTCTTTGAATGATTTATCAGATACAGTGCATATTTGGAATGATCAATGAATCATAAATGAATATATATGAAATGAATATATGTATTGTAATTGTATCGATCATTCAAAATATTCAAAGTATCGTTTAAAAAAAGTACATAATAAATGTTATTAAATAGTTTGCATATGTGCATTATTTGAACTACACATGGAAATGAAAAATTGGTATTGATTTCAAATGCATTATTAAATGACCAACATGATGAGATTCATAATGAATCTGTCGTGAATGTTGACTTCAATAGTCAAAGTGAAATCACAACTTTGATACGCGAAAATGGTATTGAAAAGTGTATATGTATTGATTTGCACTGACCATTGAAAATTGTTGAAAAGGCATTGTTTTTATAACATGCATGATTCAGGTTGAACCTAAATGGAATAGAGAATCAGATAGAACCACTAAACATGAAAATGCTTAGCATATTGTTTTTATCAATGCGTAGTACCGGTTTAACAAGAAAGAGAGAGGCAAGACGAGCAGTCAGAGTCATTGAAAAGAGAATTGAGGAGTATGCTCCACTACATGCATATCACATATTTTTGAACATATTTTGTATGCCATTCGATAAATGCATATTTTATAAATGAATTGTATTGAATTGTAAATGTTTTATGGTTTGTCCCAACCCAACGCCCGCAAAACTAAAATGTTTATATGGAATGAAATGATTCCAATAAAGTGGAATTAAGCATCTCACTCTGCCTCGGATTCACCAATCAGTCGGACCTGTGGATGGGGTGCACATAATGATCTTAAATCCAGAGATTTTACAAATTCTAAGCTCCAACGACTCTAAGTTGAGTTCATTTAAAATAAATAAAACTTGAACCGGGATGAAATAAACTATTTTGAGATAGAAACGGACCCGGGGCAAGTGACAGACCCCCTTCCTAGTGACAGAAATTGCCAAGAACTCCACAAGAATCCCTCCCAAACAAGCTCAAGCCAATCGGCTGTTAACATGTTTCAGTTAGCCAAAAACCGCTAAACCGTATTCGGGAAACGTAAGTTATAAAATTTTTCACTTTTCTATCAAAATCACACTTTAGATTTAGCTAAAAATCCTAAGAAGATAACGATCGTACCTAAGTGGGTCAAGCCCTCCAAATACAAAATCACCTGTATAAAAAAATATACACTCCCAATATTTTCCAAAATCCAACTACAATCATAAAGCTAGGACCTCTGGTCCTCATCAAAATATAAGATAAGAATCAATCCAACATAATTTCATCGCAACCTCGCTTTCAAACCATGCATGGCTATTTTACAAACGATATTTACATATACAAAATGCCACATTTTTAACTCTTTACTATTTTAATTTACACCTTATCTTATATATAATCACAACACATCGCTTCCAAGACCGAGGATCTCGAAAGCGTCTTTCGCTTCAACACCGCACCGAAAAATTATTTTGTGCCTGTAAAACCGTGGAGCCAAACTGCCTGAGTAATATAAGTTCTAAATGTTGTCGTCACGCTTGTACCTCCAATATGAAATCTGCATGTAAAGGTTGTAAACTGCGCATGAGAAAACTGAAGCTGCTTATGAAACCATTTCAAAAACCTGTGTCAAAACTATTTATGTCGAAACTATTCGGTAACTATTTCGCCGGCCAAAACTGCTTCGCAGGTTAATATCCAAAGTGCTATACCGAAATCGCACCAAATCCACCGTGTCCATTTCGGAATACTCCTGGGACGCGGATACCGTGGAACCTTCTATCGGCACTCCAGAGGTGAACCCTAACACTACCCGCTAAGATGGTCCGGGGTGAAATACGACGATCTCTATAAACATACCGGAACTTAAACTAAAATGCCCTGATGGAACCTCGAACCAACACCTCATCGCATGTACTATCACACACATCGTATACCCCGAATGTGTGAGGGCGACTCACTATATATTATGTATCTAACTCCCCACTGTCACTGTGCAATATAGCATCATAATATCCCATAACCCCATGCACAATCCGAAATACATCCTGACCGGAATCGAAATGCGGATATCTAGGGTTTTGCTAAACTGTGCCAAACCATTTCTTCAATAATAAATTGAACTTTTCGTACGGGAAAGTATAACACTTGGGAGGTAAAAAATGCTTTATAAATCTATATTTTCAAAGCACTTTACAAACTTGTACTTTAAACACTTCTCGTCTTAAATGCATTCAAGATCAATTTTTCTCAACTAATTTCTTACAATTCTGTCAAGACTCAGATTCTACTGATGCTCAACGCCTACACAATCCATACAAAAGTACCGAAAATGCCCTCGCTCAACGTTTTAACCATAAACATACACAGGTTTCAGCGACTATATCGAACGAACTGACATTCTAACAAACTTTACGTGCTAGTCCTATCTCGATAAGGACATCGAGCACATGAGGGGATGCTAAATTTACCAAAACGCTCCTACACATTAAATGCCCTATAAAAACTATCCTCGTTTTAGCAAACTTTGACTCAAGGACTTTCCGTAGAGTCTAAAAATACTGAACATTTCGAAAAATTCTATCCGACTATTCGACTACACTCGCTAAATTTCAACCCAAACTATCAGAAAAAAACCCCACCAGCCTTTGACTGGTCCTAACACACCCCAAAATTCTAAAATTCAAACTCGCCCTAAAAATTTTGGGATCAAGTTTCACGACCTTCACTGCCTTAAAAATTTCAAGCCATTATATAACATTTAGTTCGAAATAACACAAGTAGACAAATTTTCTACCTTTAAAGTTTGACAAGGGCTAAGATATTGGTACCTATGCAGAATTTCTCTTCGTGTAAGGCAACTTGCCTTCGTTCCACGAAAGTCTACTATCTACTCAGAACTGAGAAAGAACAAGGAGAAAATAAAAGAAAAAATCGCTTTCTCTCTCTCCACCATCTCCACTGTCCGTCCTACTTACGCTTTTATTTTTATCCTTTTTTTCATTATTCTTTTCTTTAATTATTATTATTATTATTTAGATAACTAATTTCATTGTCTCATTCGTGTTCTTTTGTCCCGAAAAATTTTGATATTTCTTTAGTTCACTTATTTTAAATGAACTTTAACTCAAGGTATTTTTCGACTTCCTCGGCATTTTCAGTAAAAATTCGTCCCTAAAGTCCATTGCACTTATCACCCGTGAATTGTGAAATATTATAACTCGTCTCTGCACTGGACAAATTTTTCCGGGCTTCAGATTTCTCGCAAGACGAATTTAACAACAAGCAAACTGCTTTCGCTATCCGATGGGCCTAGAGAATTTTCTGTGCTTCCCCTCGAACCATTTTGATAATTTATTATTATTATTATCCTTTAAAATTCCATACTGCACTTCACTCTACTTTCCTAATTGCAAAAGTGCCACAATTTTTTGAAAACTTTATACTTTCACCCTTAAAACAACTTTCAAAAAATTCTATTACGACATCAAAATAATTATGAAGCCCTTATGCATATATTAATTCATTTAATAGATACCGTACACCCTTCTTCAGACCCAAGCGTTACAAAGAAGTGTGAATAAATGTCTATAACTTAAACTTAACTTCAGGCAAAGAAATAGAGCTAGTGGCTTAAGAATAGTGGCATTTCACGCTGGAAGAGAGTAGGTGAAAGGAGAAGCAGAGAAGATCTACCTTTCTCTCTACGATCTGACGGGAGATCGGGTGTCTGGCTTGTCATTAAGGTTTAAAGTTCATCTACGCGACGAGGGCTACGCGTGGATATGAGAAACAAGAGATTTCGCTGAGGATCCAAGCGAGGAGTTCAAGGAAATCGAAGGTGTCGCATGTGTCATGCAAGCGACATCGCCTCTAGAGATCGTGGATTAAGAAGAAAAGTCGGATCGTGGCTTTGATACATCTCAGATATGTATTAGAATACTGCTTTAATACGTATGTTTGGTATTATGTGTAAGAGTGATGTACTCTAACTCTTACGGATTTGTGTGAAGTTATATTTTTGTATATTTATGAATTAAATATGCAGGAATGGGTCTCGATGAATGAGACATGTGAGGAGACCGGACACACCCGATATCCATAAAGCTCGCAGTCGACTGCCACAACGAGACCCCGGGATTCGGGGGCACGCGCCCAGATCGAGCACAGGCATACGAATACCTAAGGCTTGTCGGGCATGAGTCTGGGGACATGCTGTTAAGGTATCGGCTTGTGCATACTAATACCCGCGGCTTGTTCCTGCGACGAGCATCACAACTGGGTATAGCTTAGTGTCGAGATTGCTAGAATTGTAAACCCCTAGTTTCTATCTAATCTCTTGTTAAAGATGGATTAGAAAGGTAAAATAAATTCTACATTAGATTAATCAATCTCACATGCTAGAGAATTATCAATTTAAGGTTGACGATTTTAGTAATAACGCCCGTTTTGAGAGTATATACGCACATGATGTCAGAAGCGTATAAGAGCACTAAGTGTCCAATGCACATTGAGATTAAATTAGAAATGATAATTACTTCTTAACCCGAATTTTGGTGCTAGTACATGGGTACAATTGTAATAGACCATAAAGGACATGTAAGTCATAAAAAAGTAGTAGATGGGCCATAATAGAAATAAAACAAGTTAAGCAATTGCAATGAAGGCAAACAAGGACCAACTTGCAAATTGAAATTTTGAGGCTATAAATAGGGCCATGAGACAAACCAAAATCAGATTTTTGGTCTCATTCGTTAGGGGCAAAATCGAGGGAGGAGGAGAATAGAGGAAAGAAGAGCAAGGAAGAGGAAGAGGAGGAAGAAGAAGATGAAGACAGCTTCTTTCCAAAATTTCAACTGGGTTTTAAATCTTCTCTTAAACCCTCTCCTAAGTCCCTCTCAACTTCTAAGTCAAGAACCAAGTAAGAAATTGCTCATTCTCCCTTACTGAATTTCCAAAGAAGTTGCTGAAATTTCTTTTGCAGAATTCATAGAGGTTGTCAGGGCTTGCACTAGAAATGGTGTCAAACCTAAGTGGATTGTTATATAACCTTAGAGGATGTGTTTGTGGGTGTAAAATGGTAGATTAGGGCTTGATTTATGGGCTGTTATAGGCTGAATCAAACGAAATTGAGTTTTTCACACACACAACCTAGTTGATGAAAGTTTTCAGTAATCATAGTGTTCAAACAACAGTAATGTTTATGTGTGTGTTATGACCATATTAGACAGCAACAAGCTCTGAAATTTAGAGGTTTTGAAACCAAGTTTGAGCATAAAATAAATAAAAAAAAATAAATAAATAAAACAAAGTATAGTTACGTTTGAAAGAATTGCAATAAAATTTTGTAAGACCCCCTGTTTTTGTTTTGAAATAAATTGCTAGAATCATCCAAATGAATTGATTCTAATTTTAGTAAAGAACCATAAGAGATAGGGCTACAATGTATAGAAGGGACCAAGAGCAAATTGTTGCTCTAAGGCTCCCAACATGGACTGAAAGGTGAACTTGTGTAGCCTACCGATTTTGCTCCTCGTCGGGTATGGTTGTAGTGTTTTGGTCATAAGTGGAGTTTCACTCATCAAAATTGAGTGATTCAAAATTTTGGGTAAAATAGACTTCTAGGGGAATAAGTTAGATGAAGGAAGTTCAAGCAAATTTTAACCCTAGAGTGCCCAGAAATATTTCCAAGTGGAGCTATGTGCGTATCTCCCTCATATGCCAATTTGAGTAACTGATATAAAATACACAACTCGAAGCTTCAGATCCAAATCAAGTGATTCTAATTGGAGAAGAAACCTTAGGAACCATATAGCTTCAAATGAGTGAAGAAACAAAAGGCAATTTCAGACTAGAAGGTGATATAAGTGAACCGTAGGAAGAAGAACGAAGGAAAACGGGAGCCTCGATACAAAGCCGTGCTACCACCTCGCCTCGTTATGGGCCGTCTGTGCCAGGTAAAGAGCACTTTTCGTTCCAAGCCTTTGCAGTGAAACAAACGGACCGCTGGGGTGATCCCTAAGGGTCAAAACTAAACTTTTAAATAAAATCTGGATTAGAGAGTTCATGAGTAGAAACAAGTTATGAGGATATATAGAGAAAAATTGTCTTAATTGAGATTCTGACCTTATAGTCGAGAATTGGAAATTTTTTTCACTAGTAATGATGAGGAATATTGTGTTAGGTGACGGGGCAGGGGAGCCATCACCCACTGAGCCTCGTAGAGAGAAGCTTGACGTATGACGCGGCTTCAAGGTAAGTGGTTCGCCACTTAAGATCCTCTCCAATTTCATGTAATTGGTCGAGTTGTCAAATACTATGGTGAAGTTATAATCTAAAAAGAAAATATTTGAAAAGAGAGTATTAGAAGTTTCAAAACGAATTATATTTGTGATTTTGACACTAAGTAAATGTAGTTTTAAAACCCATGTATATTCCTTAAGATATAATGAGAATTGGGCCAGCCATGTGACGTATGCAAAGAAATTGCGTCCGTAGCTTCACAATAGAGAAAAGTTACTGACTACGACGAAGGTACCCGCACGTAGTCAGCTTCGCCATAGAAAGTATAAGCTCTACGCTACGATGCGCATAATTCCGCACGTATCGGGATTAATCAGATAGTTTGGCACTACATGGCGGCGCAAGAATTCCGCTCGTAGTTGCCTGTAGCTCTTAAAGACTACACCGCGATGCAAGAATTCGTATCGAGCGTTCGATGTTTTACGCCCCTACGCACGACGCAAAGAAATTCGTAACGAGTGGCCGAGATTACTTAGTGCTTCACGTCAGCGTTAGTTTTAATCACTCGTGATGGTTAAAATAATTAAGGGATATACATAGGGTTTTTGAAAGAAATCATAAAACAAATGATAAATTGTTATGTTAGTGTATGTGATATATATTTTCGCTGTAATTCAACTTGTTTGTTCATTTTGTAGCTATTTATAGTCCATTGTATATCGCTTACGACGTGACGCCATCATTTTGTTTGCCTATATAGTAGCGAATTTACGCACCTATGATGTAAAACTTTTTGTATGAATGGATATGTAATTGAACAATACATATTTAGATTTTGAAATTTGTATTTAAATATTCATGCATTTACATATATGATGCATCTAGATATATTCTACTTAAGTTTGTAAGTTTGTATTTATAAATTGAGAATCGAGTGTTGATGTGGTAATGTCAGGAAATATGATAATGATTATTGTAAGTTTGGGAATAAAGAAGTTGGGAGGAATTGAGGTTTTAGTAGAAGTGTAAATTTCTTGACAGGGAAATTTTGGTTTATCAAAATGTAGCAGTTATGTTGCCGAAAATTTTATAAAAATATTTGAAACAAAAGTTGCGAAAATTTTTATCACTCCTAACTAATTAAAAGAAAATTTTAATTTATGAGTTTAAAACAAGTAAACCGGTTATAGAAAGTGAGGGTTCACTTCTCGGATTTCTTCGATCCGACGAGTTGGTTTCGAGGAGTCCGTTGAAGTGCCCGGCAGGATCCTCCAGACAAGAGTTTAGATAAGGTCTGGGAAGGGTCTTGTCAAGTTGGTATCAGCGTTCCCGCTCAGCCGAAAGAAAGTTTAAGAGAAAAGTTTGAACTATTTCGCACAAATTGTGTACTCAGTTATGCTTAAGGTATACTGTCTGTACACATCATTCTTCTCGATTTCAAGAGTTATGTTTACTGATCGCATAAGCCAAAGCATAAGTTATAATACTAATTCAGCATATTATGAATATGCGCAAATCAGGAGTTAAATATCGCATGGAATTATCATGCCGACATATTGAAAGCTGCTGGCTGAACTCGATTTTAATTTTGTTGTCTATATAGTGTACTAGTACACATTTAGCTATGTAGCGTCGAGGTCGTCCGAGGATGCGACAGGAAGCCGCAGAGGCACCCACACCAGACATGTAGAAAGGTGTCGACGATCTATCAACGTGCGAGCTCAGACACCTACACCATCACACAAGATTTAATTCAGCCTACCCTGCAGACCTATATTCCAGGCGATGGAACAGATGGCATGCATGCTAGCAAATGGGCCCTTCAAAGACCGCGAGCTCAGATATCGACCAGCGCGCCAGAAATTAGGGCGCCGGTCGTATGATGGCAAACAGACCCGATAGAGCCGTTATCTCGATGTGAGGCAAACGAAGAGATTTTTCAGATGATGGGGTGTACAGAGGAGCAGAGGGTCTCCTATTCTGCCTTCCTACTTAAAGATCGCGCCAAGGACTGGTGGAAGGCGGATCGCAGAGCACACCCGAGGGTGTCATACATGGAGTTCAAGAAAAGAATTTACGTATTTTTCCTAAAAGCTATAAAGATGCCAAAGTTGAAGAGTTTTATAGATCGGGTTGTGGGAGCCCTTAGTCCTGCAGTACGAAAAGAAGTTTCTTGTTGATTCGCCTGGGCCTTTCTTCTCAGAGAATGAACAAGAGAAGATCAATAGATTTATAAGTGTGTCTTAACCTCAAGCAGCGAGACCATAAAGGATCTCAGATTACATACTGTATAAAATTGGTGAGGCAAAACACCAGAGTGTAGCGGCAGTGCACAAACCGCCCAAGTCAAAGTCACAATCTGGGCGAAGAGGAGCTGGACCGTAGCCATCGTGAGAGGCGCAAGTTGCCTAAGAGTGGTCACGCTCAAAGATGGTCACAGAGTTTCCGCAGAGTCGTGAGACCCTGTGCCGCTTAGGAGTTCTGCTCGATCATCGCCAGGTCCAGGAGCCAAAGAGCCGGGAGGAGCCGATCACAGTGGTGAGATGTGGCCGATCACATTCCTGAGTGTCTCAGACCGAGTGTTACAATGCCAAGAGGGCTATTTCATGAGGGATCAGCCCATGCAAAGGGCGAGTCCGTCAGAGGCCATATCTACAGCCTCGTAAGGCACTCCAAGGGGAGCCCGTGGATCCGAAAGGAGGCCCCTGTGACCGGAGGAGCTACTAGTGCATGGCAGCCTAGCATGGAGCAGTGAGGCATACTCCCTGTAGGATGCCCTAGTAGACCATCCAGAGCACCTGGGCTGTGTAGACTCAAGTCAGTTGCCGAGTATATACAGACCTGCCAGCGGCCGATGCTACCCTGCATGTGGTCACAAACATTTCTTATTTGATACTGATAAAGCCATATCATGGACTCAGGAGCCACCCATTTTATTTCTGAGTTCATAAGAGAGCTCTGGATAGATGAGACCGACTAAGTGTAGTGTATGGTAGTGTCACTCTCCACTCAGGGGATTGCTTATCATGGTCGTAGCTCCAGACCTAAGTAAAGTGATATAGCAAGCTAAGAGCTCGAGGCTGGATCTAGCATTAGTACTCCGATATTCATGACTTTGACATCATTCTCGGGCATGGATTGGTTAGGCTAAACATTGCAAGCTTATCAAGCCGATTGCTACAGAAAGAGGTCCACTTTTTAGTCACTGGGAACCGTATATCTTTTTTGTGGAGAGAGGAAGATACTTCCTACAAGTTTAATACAAGCAAACAAGATGCTCCGTAAAGCATGCCAGGTACCGTGTATGCACAGAATCGCAACACAGATGCGCCATGTGTTCCAAAAACAGTTCTTCGATGTATCCCGAGGGATTCACCAGGTTACTACGACAGATCGATCGAGATCGAAGCAATACCAAACACCATCTCATACACAGACCGATGGCACCAATTGTTAAAAGAATTGAAGGTGCAAATGGAAGAATTGTCGAGTAAAGGTCATAAGACGAGTACATCACCAATACAAGAGCTCCTGTTGTTTGTTAAGAAAGATGGGAGCTTTTCGCTTATGCATCGATTATAGATGCTAACAAAGTAACCATCCTAATCGTGATTCATTGCCAAGAATCGATGATCTATTTGATCAGCCTACAAGGAGCTAAGGTCTTTCGAAGATAGATCTACGATCGGGTATCATTAATCAAGGTGCATGGGGAAGATGTTCCCAAGACACCCTTTTAACTAGATACTGGCATTATGAATTTCGTGATGCCATTTACCCAACCAACGCTCCACAGCCTTGCGGATTTAATGAATCGTAGGTCTTCTGACCTTATTTACAAGTTCGTCATAGTCTTCATCGATGATATCCCTCGGGTATATTCGGCAGAAAAGAGGAGCATGCAGAGCATCCGAGGATAGTATTACAAACTCGAGAGAGCATCGCCTATGCAAAGTTCATCAAGTGCCAATTTTGGTTAGACTTCCAGTAACATTCTGGACATGTGTGGTATTCGCCGAGGGTATTTCAAGACCTCGTAAATAGAGGCCACAGATCGGAAACCACTCACGAACAATCAAGTCGAAGTTTCTGGTTTAGTCAAGTATTATAGAAAGTTCGTAGAAGGGTTCTCAAAGATAGCTACTCCACTGACCAAGTTAACAAGAAAAGAAGAGAAGTTCATCTGGTCAGAAGCCTGTCAAAACAGTTTCTTGTGGCGCCCCTTTCCCGGCCCGACCGAGGATCCGAACCGAGTCCGGGATGCCACTAAATCACTCAATCACTCAAAATCATTCATAAGGACATAAAATCGGGCAAGCCCATAAACATTTAACAAAATACATTTAACTTTACCAAAATACATTTACAATGAAGGCATTCAAGCCTTTTCAAAGTGATTTATAAAACTAGATGTTCAAAGTTCAAATTGTTTTTACGAAATATCAATATCCAAAAGAAAACATAATGAATGTACGTCATACATTAATCCTCAAATCTCCTTCTTTATGACTCGACGCTCCTCGATCTCGGTCCACATCACTATCCATCTTCCCATCTTCTCGCATCGGGTAAAACAATACGCCTAAGCATTTTCATGCTTAGCTGTTCTATACAACCATTCCTCGCTCGCTTAAATCACATTATGCAATTTAACAATTCAAAACTTTCTAAATCATTATGATGATTCAATATAAATACGATACATATACTTGTTTTATATGTAATAATTAGTCATGGTTCATCGATCATCCCAAAATACACTTTCATATTCAATATTTCTCAATCTCAAATCAATTCACTTATGCTCAAATTCGGCCTGGGCCTGCATCTAATTCAACGAGAAATTCAATCTGGCCAGGTGATCAATTCGCTTATGCGACCAATTCACAGTAAATCAATTCAATTATGCAAATCAATTCGCTTATAAATCAATTCGCTTATGCCAATCAATCTCAGCTTACGCCTTAACGAATTTAACCCTATGTCTTGATATACAGATATCAGAGTCACGCGCACACGTCCCGTCAATAAGCAGGCTCAGATCACATGGTTTTATAACACAAGACGGCCCCGCCGGCTGCCGACCGGTTATAAACAATCAACAGAAGGAACACTACCGATACGGTCCCACAACCGCTTCGATCGAGTGACACATCAATAGTTCGCAAGACGCTTTACTCAATCTCTATCGGGTATACCAATCTATCCTTAATAATGCGAAATAAACTAACATTCTATTAAGGGCGTTCAAATCATTTATAGAAAAATATAGTACAATATGTACGCTTGTATAAATAGTTTATTTTCAATAATCATGCAATTTTTATATGCAAACATTTCACAATAACTTTTCTCAAATCAATTAAATCAATTAATATGCTTTTAGAACAAACATGCAAAAACTTGAAACGAGGAATAGGAGTTTGTGAGAACAAAACATTTCAAACTTGAAATGAGAATAGGATTTAGAAGAACAAACCCAAAAATCTTGCACTTTGATTCCAACTGGAATCTCAATCACGCTTGGCTTTTCCTCCTCGTTGGGTCCCTTATTCCAAAACCATTAAAGAACAATATTATTCAAGTGGTAAATAGTAGTTTTGGTTAGGATGGATTTCGAACTTAATGTGAGTTCCAATTTTAACAATATATATATAGATGGGATTCTCACCACGGGCTTCCATAGAGTCAAAGAACACCCGACTCGGAGTTCGGACGAAGGAGTTATGACTTTCCGAAGTTGGAAGTCATACACAGTCAAATCCTGAACTGACGAGCTGACCTGACCTGGACGAGCTCGTCTATCACCTTGGTTAAACATCTTATTCTCAAGAGCAAGGAATGGCCTGACTAATGGCTCTCCATAGAGTCCAAGAACACCCAAATCGAGTTCAAACGTAAGGAGATATGCGACCTTCCGAAGTCGAGGTCATGTGCGTAGTCAACTTTGACGAGCCGATTTGAACTCGACGAGCCGCACGGTGATGAGCTCCAAATAAACACCTGGTCTGGACATCTAAACATCCTCCTCAGGAATATGAATGCATTCTGACTCCATGGCTTTCCATAGAGTCCAAGAACACCCAAATCTGTTCAAACTAAGGAGATATGACCTTCCGTTGGAGGTCATGCGAGTCAACTTTGACGAGCCGACCGACCGACGAGCCATTAATCAAGTGATGAGCCTATTCAAACACCTTGGTCTGACATCTAACATCCTCCTCAGGCATATCAATGTATTCTGACTCCATGGGCTTTCCATAGAGTCCAAGAACACCCAAATCTGAGTTCAAACGGCGAGATATGACCTTCCGGTTGAGGTCGCGCGTAGTCAACTTTGACGAGTCGACTAATCGACGACCACCGCTCGACCACCACCGCCGACGACTTGGCCGACGCACCAATCGCTCGACGACTAACGCTTGACGACTCCCGCTTGACGACCACCGCTTCGAGACCACCGCCGACGACTTCTCACCCATTTGACTGCTCGCAGTAAAAAGACTATAACTTACTTATAGAGTCCGAATTGAGAAATTCAAAAGCCTAACATCAAGTTCATTGATGTATTGCCAATTTCAATGTATGACTTACCGCCAAATTCCTCTTTTATTTCTCGAATTCAAAAACCCATTCTAAGGTCCGGCTACTGACCGACTGCGTAACTGATCCGACCAGATTTAGCTGGGCTGACTCAAGAAAGGACTATAACTTCGTCTACAGAGGTCCAAATTGAGAAATTCAAAAGCCTAACATCAAGTTAATTGATGTGGCTACAATTTACAAGAAGGACTGCACTACCAAATTCCCTTCACTTCATACCCAAAAATCAGCTCTGTCTGGCTAGCTATGACTACCACAATGTGGCAGCTCCCATGGTTTAAAAATGCAACCATACATTCCCTAAGGCCAGATAACCACCCAACAATCCTTAGGGTAGAAGACTCCACCAAGTAGAGAAGACCTACCTCTACAGTTTGTTGAAAGTCCCCGATTCCTATTCTATCATAGCCTATCATTACCGTGGGGCGACTTTCCCTTCATTTCACGACTATGGTCCGATTGTTTAAAATCTAGAGAGTAAAGATGGAGCCTCTCTTTAACTCTCCCTTTTCTCTCGCTTTTCCTTTTCTTATGGTTCACACTTAATCGTATTTTAAAAAGGAGGAAGCTTCCTCCCTCTTTCCTACATACCACATGTCCTTTCCTTCATCATTTTTTTATTTTTGTATTGTGTCCCTCTATTTCTCTATTATTCTTCATTTAAAATTCCTATTATTTTCCCCCTTACTTATTTATTTCTCCAAATTTACTTAGACATCTAAACTTATTTGCAAATAACTTAGGTCCCCATTTGCAATTTTAAAAATACCTGTTCGCCCAATTATAAATTTAATACATAAAATTTTATTTTAAAAAATTCTGTGGTATTGGGGTGTTACACTCTCGGCCTTGACCAACTCACCATGACACAAATGTTGTGTCGCAACACAAGGCCCCTTGGTCTCGCCACACTCGTCATGACATAAAATACTTTCATGAAACTCAAGCGCGACACTCGCTACAAATTTATGCCTGGATACGAAATCTCCTGGCCTTAACAAGGCTCTATCGCAACCCCGACCTCTTGTCATGATCATCTTGGTCTGAATAAGGAAACCTTTGTAGCGACATAGAACCAGAACCTCTGTCACAACAAAGAAAGCTATGTTGCGACAGGTTCCATTACTTAAAACTCAGATCCGCGTCGCGACACGTGAATTCCTCATTTCCACATAAAACCAAAAAGAACTTTGTTGAGACCAAGAATCCCTTGTCGTGACCCAAAACCATTAGTAGCCTATTCTTGGCATTTCTTGCAATATGTCGCGACTAGAAATCCTCTGTCGCGACCCAAACATGCAGTAGCCTCTTTTTAGGCCTTTCCTACACCTCCAGCTCTCTCCCAAATGCATTTTATTCAATACTATTGCCTCTATACATATCATACAAGTAGTATGAAATCTGGGAAAATCCTTCAACACTATATCATCAAGTTAAAATAAGTTTTATTACAAACTTCTCATTTACATATTACAAACCGGATATTCTATCCGCATTACAAAATACATGAATAAGCCATAATCCGAATCTTTTCACAACTAAGATCTGGATTTGCTTTCATCTCCCAGCTGCATTCTCTAAAGACTTGAAAATATTTCTTTCTCACAACGCGAGCAATGCCCCAGGTATGAATTCTCCTGCCAAGGGCTACTCCCACCTGGGCGCACATGCAATGATAAACACACACACATCTTCGTAAAATATGCACATTCCTACTGAATGTCGGCACATGCAATGTCAAAACACACACACATTCAAGTAAAATATGCACATTCATACTGGTTACCACGCCATTATTTAACGCGACTTCACCCTATCCCATGTCCCGAGTCCTCACCGACTCCCTCACACATGCAAATGCCAATTGTGAAAACATGTCATTGGTGTTTCACCCAATGACCCTTTCTCCAAAACAAAAGCTTTTTGTTTTTAAAACTCATAACCCATTGGACAACCTTCAATGTTCATTTGATTTAATCAAATTGCAGGTTTATGCATTTGTGGGCCAAGATATTTTCTGGTTTACACCGTAGGCTTTGTGTGCCTTTCAACATTTTTACTGGGCCCGTCACCCTGGGTGATCATTTCTAATCATGAACGACCGGTCTTTCAATTGTGTATCTACCCCAACTGTTCGCCCAACACATGTATTTTTTCCTTTTCATGCTATGCAACTATGAAAAATCATTTTTCGACGCCATTCCATTACTAAGCTCACCACCCATTCATTAAGAATGATGAATGACTACAACCCTACGCACACACCCAATATTATGTGGTGTCCCCGTGCATATGAAATGCAGAATGCCAATTCATGTTACATGCATGATGAGAGCTACATGCAACATTAATAAATCATGGATAATTATATTTTCTACATATAATTTACATCCATCACATTATCCATGTTAATACATCAGGTAAGCATATATCAACATGATTTTTCATACCACCAGCATGTTATTCAACTACTACACTAACACACAAAAGATCCTTGATTTAGATTCCACTAAACCGGGCATCATACGCCTCAACACCCCCGAACCGGCCTCGCTAAATTAATTTTTACCATTTCCACTGGGCCAAAAAAGAACCCCAAACACCAAAAACACACAACAAACCTGAAGACACGCCTTTAACCAAACCAATCTTCAAACCTACCCTAGATCGCTTGAAAATAATCCTGCAAACATTCCAACATTTCGGGCCCCAAAATTTTGGGACCGAGCCTCACTCTAATTCCCAAAGAAAACCCATGCCATTAAATGACCTTTAGGTTAGAAATAACCCAAGTAGGAAGAAACCCTACCTCGAGGTAAGAAACCTAGGTACTTCCCGCACTTCCTAAACCCGAAACCTTGATCTTCCCGAAAATCCGAAACCGAACTCCGCTGTCAAAACTCCTGATTCGTACTAACACGCAACCCGCCAAGTGGGATGAGCTTTAACTCGCCGACGAGATCCGATCACCTCATCTTCAGATATCGTGAGAAAGAAGCTTGAGCCCCTTTTTTTCTCCTCTCTCTCTTCTCTTTCAAGCGTGAAGAAATTAGAAAATGTGATGTTTTTCTCCTCCCAATTCCCCTTTGACTTTTCCCTTCCTTAATCATTTTCTATCTTTTTATTTTCTTCTTTCCCTTTCTTTCTCCAATAAAACACCCCTTATCTAAAGATTCTATTTCCTTTCTGTGGTATGACATATGCCTCCTATGGGTCACCCTCAGACTTTTCATTTTTTTTTGACTTATCTCACCAAATAACAAATGTCTTAATGTGAGTCATGGATCTTTTCTTTACTAATATGTGCCATGTCACACGGATATTACGCATTAGGTGGCAAATGCCACATCACATGGCTCTCATGCCATGTGCACCCCTCACAAGCTGCCATGTGACAGCTACATGGTCATACCATGTGGCACCACTCTTTATGTCTCCCGACACCCGGTGTCTCGAAAAACGTGTAAGTCATATTGTCTCATAATCCGACGAAATTCGACTAGGTAGCTAGATTTCGCGAGACGATTCTAATGGTCCGTTTTGTCATCCGAGATCTAGAGAAATTCCAAGTTTTAACCTGTACTATAGTGGCAAATTAATGCTTATCATTTTTTTTCGAAAAATCGTATTTTCCGCTTTTACAAAATCAGCATAAATTAACTCATTTAAAAAATAATTCCAATAAGGTATAAGTGTTTCTATGTGTTCCAACCGCTCTAAGGGTTTCTGGCGCGGTTCTAAGTGTTCTAAGGTTTCTATGTCCATTTGTTTTATGTTTTCAAGATTCAATAAGAGCCAAAAATTTTCAAGTCTTATTGTCGAATTTAAAATGTTCTAAATGTAAGAAAATATTTCGTTTACTTAAAAATTCATATTCCACCAAAACAAGAAAACTCTACATAGCCAATTTAACAAGGAGTGAGGTTATCAACACTCACTACTAGGAATATCAATATTGGGGTTCGGACTAAGGACCCCATCCCGACGACCCCTTATTTTTTTCAATTCCTGAAACTCCGTCCCATTTAAAAATTAACGCAAGCAGGCCTACGCTATGACAAGAAAATTTTAAACCCGCCTCAAGCTAATTTGATTTTTCTTTTTATTTTTTATATTTGTTTTTATTTTTTATTTTTATTATATTAAAATTAATATATTTCATAAAAAATAAAAATATTATGAATTTTTATAAATTATTTATTAAAAAACATTCTAATTATTATTATTATTATTTATATTAAAGTATAAAATAAAATAATAAAAAAATATTTTTAAAATATGACCTGAGTGGGGCTGAATAACAATACCCGAACCATCCCCGAACTCCTCGTCTCGGGTTTAAGAAAATAAACCTGAACCCGCTAAAAACCTGATTACAGTTAAACCAAACTCGTTCCATTAAGGATGGGGCGGGGCTGGAACCTGAAATAACCTGTCCCGTTGCCATCCCTACTCACTACCAAATGTTAAAAAACAAACAACTTCATACTTAATGATATTAAGTACTATTCAAAGATTGTTAAAAACAAGTTATATTCAAAAGATTAGGTAAAAACAAACGCCACCTAAGTGCTCTGTTCTAAGTGTTCCAGTTTTCAAAGTACTTAAGGGTTGTAAGGGTTCTAAGTGTTCTAAGTTTTCTAAGTGTTCTAAATGTTATAAGTGTTCTAAGTGAATAATGTGTTCCAAATGGTCTAAGGGTTCTAAGGGTTTGATGAGTTTTAATGGTTTTAAGGGCAAGTTAACTTATTTAAAAATAATTCATATTAAGTTGTTACATGAGAGATTTCTGATTCCAAAATGTCATTTTAATCGTTAAAAAAAAAAACAAATAATTTTCAAATAACAGATTTTGAAAGATTCAAAAAATGAAAGTAAATATAAATAAATTTTTTTTAATGATGTTCTAATATTTTATTAAAATATTTATACTTTAGAATTTTTATGAATTTAGATTTTTAATATTTTAAAATAAAAGCATTCAAAAGAAATCAAAATAAAATATAAAAAATTAAAATTAAAATAATATTAATTTCAAAATGTTGAAGTAAACATTGCATTTCAAGGATAAATGAATGAAAATAACACTGTATAGAAAATTGATAAAAATTGGTTTAAACTAGGGAAATAAAATGCTAAGAAACTTGGTTGAAACTAAGAAATAAAGTATTGAACTTGATGAAACTCGTTCAAAAGTTAGGATTTGTTGAAGTAGATTGACATTGAGTCATTAACTTGTCGATCGATTGATTTCCTCTTTTCCTTCATCGCTTCTTACCCTTTTATGGGGACGCTTGACTCGCCGTCAAGTCTATACTTTCTCCACTCTCCACTTTCTAAAGATACTGTCCACTTCTTCCATTAAGGAAGTTTGTTCCTTAAGAATTTATCCGTCTCCATTAGGGAGTCTTGTTCCTCAAGGAAATTCCACGTTTGCCCTACATTTGATATTTGAGAAAAAGCTTCGTTTGGCTTCCAAATATTTTAAAATTTTCAGAATACCCCCGCATTTTTCTATGAACTCGTTCTATGGATCTCGATCCTTTTATCTCGGGATTCTTTATTCATGGGTTTCAGCTTAGCCTCAACTCCATTACTAGATCAGAAAAATTTCACTTTCGTGCAAATAGTTGTATATGAACGTACGCCAATCGTCAGAATTACTATTCCTAAAAGTTGCAATTAATCTGCCATACATATTTGTTGTTCCCACACATGCGTATTAACGTAATGATCCCATGTTTTGTTTTTACCATTATTCTAGTTTAATTAACATGTCAAACTTCCATAAAGATATTTAGATTATGTATATATTTTTCAATATGATTTCATTGTGTATTATATTTATTATTCTTTACCCATTAGTTCTCATTCCATACCTATTTAATTTGGAATATTCACATCCCATATTTAACTTATAATTCCCATATAAATATTTAGATTATATTGATTATAGATTTCATATAAATATTTAAATTACATATATACATGTTTTTAATTTAATTCGATTCGTATTATATTTATATGGCTAAGTTAATCGAATTAGGCACATTTCGAGGACACTATGTGGCTACTGATGCCAAAGGAGGAAATTTGAGGATGGCTCAAGTTATCCATCCTGGGGTAAAATCGTGGGACTCCTCCTCAGAAGACATGGACTCATGGCCGCAACCGCTATGGCCATAGAGAGGAAGTGAGGGTGCACAGAGCATCTTGGATGCGGGTGCTATTGTTAAGAGGAAGGAGAGTTAGCCCTCTTCTTCTAGCTCTATGAAGAAGTAGAAGACTTCTGCTTCGCATGGATCTCAGGGACAAGGCCGTGGCCACCAGGGCCAAGGCCAAGGTCAATCATTTAGGGGTGGGAAGCACTTCAATGCTCCTAGCCAGACGGGGCAGATGATATGCTATCACTGCCACAAGCATGGACACTTTAGACGGGATTGCCCTCAGAGGCAGGGATCCCCGAGTTATGGGACACCATGGTCCCAATCATCAATGGGACTCAGGCGGCAAATATTTCTTACCCCGAAGACGTGGGCCGTGGCATGGGTCGAGGACTGTGGCTCTCGTGCCGTGACTTTAGGAGACCCATGATGGCTCACGGCCATGATACCGTAGGGTCAATGAGCTTGCGTGATCGTTGTTATATACTGCAGCACGCCTCTACTCTCAAGACTTCTTGATAAGAGTAATTGCTTAATATGGGTGCATCATATTCATGTTTATCATTGCATCACGTGTGAGAGAATCAAGCTAGAGGTTGAAACCTGAAAATCCGTTGTATGCGTAATTTCCCTTAGGAACTAGGGTGAATGTTTTCGATCAGATATGGTGGGATAAAGGAAGCTAGAGATCTTAGGAATTTTACTCACCGTTGGCCCGAGGGTCATGCAGACATGTCGAGCTCGATGTCATCCTGGGGGATGGGACTTATCGACAACCCATCGAAGTCGCCAAGTGATCAGAACAGGAGGATTACCACCTACAATACGTGACTGCATTTTGTATTACGCTTTCAGGGGGATAAGCATGATCGCTTCCAATCTCAAGCCATGTACTACTCAAGTGGCATGGGCATTGATGGTTGCCAGCAAGCTCCACTCCCGAGGACGGCGCCGCACGGGATGTGGATCTCGCCGTAGTTTACGAGTATGAGGATGTTTTTCCGGATGGGTTACCGGGATTACCTCCGTAGAGGGATGTGGACTTATGTATTGAGTTATACCTTGGTACGTCGCCCATTTCTATGACTCCACATAAGATGGCACCGGTTGAGTTATAGGAGCTCAAGGTCCATATACAGGAATTATTGGACAAAGGTTTTATTAAAGACCGAGCACTTCACCTTGGAGCGCTCCTGCTCATACTATGAAAGTAAATAAAATTCGAGTGGAAATCTATTATGTGAGAAGGCATTCTAGGAATCAAACAAGCTGATTACAAGACAACAATCGCGCCAGCATTTCGCCGTGAGCTTGCAGGCCACGCCATCCCTATCGAAGAGAGTGGATTGAGTCCTAGCGTGACATAGAGATAGTGTCCATCGACCCAAAAGGCCAGTATCGGTGACGAAGACCTGACCATGCATTCAAAATGGTAGTCTTCAAGATAGGGACTCGTTGTGGTTCACTAGTTAGAAGATCCGAGAGAGGAGATCCCCGTGGAGTTCCATCGCCTCGCTTTGTCAGTAGGCATCCTAGTGCCACGAAGATTATCACGACCATCGCTTAATATTATCGAGTGTGGATGAAGACATCGTCAGATTTTTTTTCGATGATGTCTCACGTGTCAATGTGTAAAGGCCGAGCACCAGAGGCTAAAGGTGTCACCCACCATCGAGGCAGCTAGCAGCAGAAGTTGGAACATATCACGATGGATTTTGTGACCACTCTGCCACGACATCAGGAAGCATGATGCGACGTAAGTGATAGTGGACCGACTCACCAGGTTAGCAAACTTTTCGGGTCAAAAGTGTGATGACCTCACACCTGAGGAATTCTACAGTTTGATATATAGGAGATAACTGCTACATGGAGTACCGCAAGATCCATAGTGCATCTGATCCGACCCCAGTTTACGTACCATTTTCGAGAGTTTCAAGAAAGCAATGGGGACACTAGGGCTGATGATGAGCATAACTTTTGATCCTCGACGTTAGGAGGACACATGCTACGCATGTGTCCCTGGATCACAAGGCAGAAGTCGAAGAGCATTTGCCCATGAGTTCACCTACACAATAGATACTAAAGTAGTTTGGCTGTGATGGCACCCACGAGGCTTCAGGCCGGGAGGCCATGTCGGTCCCCAGCTTTGTTAGGACAAGAGGCGGAGAGGAACCACCACTCATTCCTGAGTCATTAGGAGCCACCGAGAAGGTGGAATTGATACGTAATGTCTTCACGGCCAGAGCCTTTATTCCTTCAAAGAATCTCAGGTGATATTCGTGGACCAATACAAACTACCAAGTGACCATTTCGATATTTTATGGTACTAGTGGACGATCCTATGATGGTCCCCATGTTTGTCTATTATCTACGCCAAGAATGTCACCTTTGCACGCTTATCATAGAGATTATAGCTTCGGCACAATTCCTCGATTATCCAATTAAAGGTATAAGGACGGATAATGTCGGGTGAATTTACATCAAAGAGTTTACACGTGACAAGGCTTCTCACTTAATCGAGGTTGAACACTCCTGGGTCGCATATGTTCATACTCAAATTTGACACAGACCATTGATTAAACATATACAAATCATTGCCCTCGCACTCTATTATTGAGAACTTAATCTCAACGATACAAAGACTTGGTCATGCCAAGCAGACGCTACCGCCCCAATAAGATCGCGCCCCACCGTTACCTTCCTACAATCTCCCCTTCAAATGGTTCTTGGTTATGAACTCGAGATCACATTTACGCACTCGTTGTGCAAGACAGTGCCTATCAGATCACCAAAAAGAACGAAAATGGGTCCCCAACGCTGCCGCATTTACGCTGGGTTTAATTCACCGTCCATCATTAGGTTCTTGGAACCGACTACTGGTGATCTTTTTACTGCCAGAATCGCAGATTGTAATTTCAATGAGACTATGTTTCCATCGATTGGGACAACTAAAATTGAAATGGTCATAAGCAAAAATCCGCTAAGGTTTTCTCCTCGAATGAGAAAATTTATCTCTAATTCGACTTAAGAACTCCTGAAAGTGCGAAAACGAGGTGCGCACAAGATAATCCATTTACTGTGCTAAAATCAATAGACTTCGATGCATTTAATGATGCTACTAAGGTAATGAGCCTCATTCCAATTGTAAATGCCCACTCGCAAGATAATGCTCGAAGGACAAGCTAAAAATGGATGAAAATCTACGCTGAAGCGTGCTACACCAATGGGGATCAAAAGACACTGCTCGAAACCATGAGAATCAAGAATCCACTCCAAAAGAGCCTGGTGCTGTGCTTTACTTAAAGAGCTTAATGCCCTTGAAGAGGCACAAACCATGAAAAGACATCACCAACCCTATGGATATTATTGAGAATTCCATACATATTGTAATGAGATTGGGATCTAAATAAAAATCATCATTGATAATATTTTTGCATTCTTATTGCTCATAAAATTATGGATGATGATCACAGCCACAACTATTATCAACGTCGCCAAAGGCAAGATTGGTCTAAGTGGGAGGAAGCAATTAAGGCTGAATTAGCTTCCCTAGCTAAATGAGAGGTTTTTGGACCCATAACTCGCATCCCCGATAATGTAAAACCCGTTGGATATAAATGGGTATTTGTCTAGAAACGAAATGAGAAAAACAGGTTGTCAAGTATAAAGCTTGACTCGTTGCCCAAGGATTCTCCCAGAGACCTGGGATTGATTATGATGAGACATATTCAATTGGTGATGGATATGATTACATTTGCTTTCATTAGTTCAGACTTGAAAATTGGAATGCTGCCTTATGACATTGTGACTAAGATATCTATATGGCTCATTAGACTCAGATATTTATATGAAAATTCCCGAGGGATTCAAAATGCCTGATGCATGCACTCCCCGCAACTTATTCTCCATAAAATTGCAAAGATCTTTGTACGGGTTAAAGCAATCCGGTCATATGTGGTATCAACGCCTAAGTGAGTACCTAATTAAGGAAAGGTACAAGAATGATCCTATCTGCCCATGCGTGTTTATTAAGAAATTAGAAACCGGATTTGCTATTGTAGCAGTTTATGTCGACGATATAAATTTAATTGGAACTCCATAAGAGTTAGCTAAAACTGCTGAGTATTTGAAAAAGGAATTTGAAGTTAAAGATTTGGGTAAAACCAAACTTTGTCTTTGTCTACAGCTTGAGCATAAAGCAAATGGAATAATCGTCCATCAATCATCATACATTGAAAGCTTACTTAAACGCTTCAACATGGGCAAGGCTCACCCATTGAGCACCCCTATGGTTGTAAGGTCTCTAGATCCCCAAAAGGATCAGCCATTCTAGGACCGATGAAGAGATATTTTTGACTCCAAGCATCATATCTCAATGCACTGGGGCTTTGATGTATTTGGCACAATGTACGAGACCAGACATCGCTTTTGCAGTAAATTTATTGGCACGTTTTAGTTCTGAGCCAACTCGGAGACACTGGAATGGAATTAAACATATTTTCTGTTATCTCCAAGGAACCATAGATTTGGGATTATATTATTCCAAGGAATCTACTACCGTTTAGTTTGATATTCTGATGCCGATATGATCCGATCCACATAGCTCACTCTCAACCGGTTATTTATTTTGTTATAATGGCACCGCTAATTCATGCTCTACGGCTAATCGCTAGCTACATCTTTCAAATCCACTCTCGAGATCATCATTTATGAAGCTAGAAGAGAGTGTGTTTCGTTAAGATCCATTTATAACATATATTCACAATTCTTGTTGCTTAACACCGGCTACAAATTCTCCCACTATAATTTATGAAGATCGGCCAGGTTGCACTTAGGAGGATATCAAAGGTGATGTGACTAAGCATATCCGCCGAAATTTTTCTATACTCACGAACTCCAAGAAAGTCGACAAATTGATGTTAAGCAGATTCAATCCATAAATAATCTTGCCGATCTTTTACCAAATCATTGCCAACGCCAACTTTTGAGAAATTAGTATATGGCATTGGTATGCTACGAAGTTCATAAGATGCAAGATTAACTAGCCTTTGAGTGGCTATGTGCCTTAAATCGATAGGAGATATTGTGAACTATGCATTGCACTCTTTTTCCTTTTGTCCTGCCATTCCATCGGGTTTTTTCTCGCTTAAGGTTTTAATGAGGCAATTAATGCATCCATAAAGGAGAGATCATAGAAATTTACGACTGCACTCTTTTTCCCTGTCTCTGCTGTCCCACTCAAGCCCGCCTTAAGGTTTTTAATGAGGCAAAGATTATCTAATGCACATTCATGAATACAATGAATATTCAAGGGGAGTGTTATGAAATACATGAATGAATATTCATTATATTCACCGTAATCATTACAAGACATTCGTAACCTATATACATTAATGAATATTCAATGTACCTATTATGGCACATTCGTAACCTACATTCTATGTATGAATGCCCATCTCCCGATTCAATGTATATATTCAATACATCGACATTAATGATATGTGCATCCTTGTGTTCTTATAAATAGAAGCTTTGTTTTGGTCATTTTGGGAAAAAAAATATAACCGAAGAAGAGAATGAAAGAGGAAAATATACAGTGAAAATAAAATTTCTCCTCTTACTTTCTCTACCATCTTTGGTGCTTATCTATTTTCTCTTCTTAATCTCTCTCTATTCTCTCTATTATATTCTTGCAACGCGAACATTTTACAATATAAATTCGTATGCTCAGTTCAAATTCATAGTAGTCTTATCCCACTTCCAAATGCCTAACTCAGATGGAAGGGATAAGATTACTATGGATTGTTACGGCTTCCGAGAACTCTGAGACAACACGATGCCATATGGTGATAGGATAGACTAATCAATCACATTTTCTCCTGGGCTAGTACCGATGACCCGCTGACAAGCTCGCCCAATTATATGGAGCATAGTTAGATTATATGGTGTCTCTATATCGATAGTCTCGTACTAAGACCCCGCATTCACATCCGCATTTTGGTCCAGCTTTTGGCAGGATGCCATGCTGGGGACTGGACAGACTTTAGCACAAAATTCTTCCATCCTGGGGACCGATGGTCACCGTGAGAGAACTATTCAGACGCTTAGAGAATATGCTAGAAAGCATGCGTGATAGAGTTTAAGGGAAGCCGATACGCATTTATCTCCGATGAGTTCGCCACAACAACAACTATCAATCCAAAGATGTGCACGGCTCCATCAAGCATTGTATGGCCAGAAGTGTCGCACTCTTTATGCCGGGATGAAGCAGAGAGGAGACTGACAGCCCGCAGTTGGGGTACAGACACTTAGAAGATCCAGATTGTCCGAGACAGACTCAAGTGATTAGTACCCAAAAAGTGCTATTTTGAGTCCTATTTAAGATAGGTTATGAGTGCTTTTTGCGTACTAATCTTATTAATTAAGCCGATTGACATGTGTAAGTCTGATTAGTACTATTTATTTTGTTTCGAGGTTGTTTTTGGTAGTTTCATGTGTTTCAGAAACCCACCATCATCATCAAGCTTGGCATCGTAATTGTTCATTTATGCCGAATTGTAGGAATTTCTACGATTTCATCAAGCTTGGGATTTAATAAATATCGTCGAGGATGAGAAATGCAGGTTGGAGGATGCAAGAAGCAACATAGAGATCGGGCAATTACAGATAGCGAAATTTCGCAATGATAGCCAAAATTTCATGAAGGATAGCTAAATTTTCAGAATATAATAAATTTTCGCTATGATAGCAAAATTTCGCTTATCATCTCATCATACTTAAAATTACTGCATAGCTTAAAATTTCAATTTTCGCTTATGATTCGATTCTTCGCTATCATAGCTTAAAAATTCATGTATCATAGCTAAAATTATCGCAGATAGTGAAAATTTCATCCTTCGCTTACGACTCGAATTTTCTCTCTTTGATACGAAATTCACTCCGTGCATAGAAAACTCGCTCCCCTCGCTTTTGTGATCCAAACGACTCGCTTTATTTAATTCTTCACTTTAACGTAATCATATTATTTAGGTTAGTTTGGTATTTCGAATGTCTTGTGGGGGTCATATAAGCCATGCTATGAACATTTCAGAACTCCAACTATTCATTTCCACGCAGCCTATGGCCACGTACTCAAGCTGCTCCCATTTTCTCTCTTCTCTCCTCTTCCCTCATTTTCTAGGGTTGTCAAACACACCCTTGAGGATGACAACTAAAAGGATGTTTGGCTAAGCCTCAAAACCTTGAAGAGGAGGGTTGCTAGGTTGGTTAATGTGGGTTTGCAGGTGTTCCTCTATTTTCACGAAGCAGGTATTGTGTATTTATGTCCCAAACTTTCAAAACTAGGTTTAAATGCTATTTAATGTATGTTCTTTGGTCACTTGGCATGCTTTGTGGTTCGCGTATTCTTATTACTAGATACACCGACATCCTCAGAGATGTCATTTACGAGCCACCAACGTAGGTTAAAATGCTTTATTTTCAACTACGTAGAACATTAAAATGCTCAAGAAATGCTATGGTTCAAATAGGAATGTTACTAAGTACATTTCAAAGTTAAACAAAGATTTCCGGTTTTGGAAATGACTATATGTCATTTGCCTTAATGCGAGGAAATAACCCGAGGACACCTCCACAACCCCATCATACCAAAGTAGTGATCCAACCCTTCAAGGTCTTCTTTTTACAACTTATTTTAAACTGCTTTAGTTAGCTTAGTGACAACAACAACCACACTTTTTAATGCAAATCCGAAAATCCAAATTAAAGCCTCACCATTTTGAATCATGATACAAGTCATTTGTAAGATAAAAAACCCATCCCCCGTTTCGACCCAGAACCGCTTATACATATCACAAGAGTTTGACTACTAAGAGGTAGGAGGAAATTCTAGGTGATACGAATTTTAATGGGACTTTGATCACCCTAACGTGGCAATCTAATCATCAAGATACTGTGACGATGTAAAAGTTATGCGACAACCACTGTAGGATCTACAATTTGCTGTGGCGATGTGGTCTTCCTCAAAGTTTCCTTGGAAAGGTGTCCTCGATTCGAAGACGCTGAAGCCGGTGGCCCGTGACACATGGCCATAAGAGATTATTACGAAAATGACCAATAGCATATGATTAGAATCTCTCCGTAGTTGTCTAAGGTTCATAATGTGTTCTTATATCTGTTCGTTATACATTCCAGATCCCTCCCATGTACTCGTGAGATCAGCCAAAAGAGAACTAAAGGATAATTTGACCTATAAGGAGCAGCCAATGCGTATAGTAGATCGAGAGCATTTTGCGAATAAGGTCATTCCAAGTATCAAAGTTTTATGGGGGAATCATGGGATTAAAGAGGCTACGGGTCGAGGCTCAGATGTTAATAATATCCCAAATTGCTTTTCGTATTAGCGCATCCTCTTTATGTTAGTTTTGTTCATTTCGAGGACTAAATGTTCTAAAAGAGGGAGGATTTGAACACCATTCAGAGGGTGTACGTATGTGTAACCGTATGTGCACCAAGGGCTTCTTTTAATTATTTTAAATGGCCATAATAATTTTCAAAGTCGTTTTGTATGGGTGAAATTATAAAGTTTTCAAAGAATTGCCAGACTTTGCAATTATGAAATGAGGGGGTGAAATCTACTATGAAATTTTAAAAGGATAATAATAATAAATTACCATAATGGTTCAGCAAGCCAAGAAATCTTCTGTATTTCACTTACTTTAACGATCAAGGCTATTAATTGGTCTCATAAATCTAATGACCTTAAAATTTAGTTGAATTATGAGAGCAGAATAGTCGAATATTTTACGATTTTTGGGTGATAAGTCGTCGAGGGGACTTAGGGGGACGAGAGATTTTAGAAATCTCGGAAGTGAAAAATGACGAGTTAAAGTTCATTAAAATAATTGAGCCCGAAAGAAACCTAAATTTTCAGGCAAAAATGGACCGAATGAGGTAATAGAAATCATTTATTCAAATAATAATAATAATTAAAAAAGAATAAAAGTCAATGGCGTGGAAAATGACAGAGGCGTGAATAGCGTGAGGGATGTTTTTATTTTTATTTTTCCATCTCTTTGTTTCTTTTTGTCGGATTCTACGAAAATCGGACCACTTGATTTTCATCGGACGAGGGAAGGCAAAGTTGTAGTGCATCTTGACGAGAGCTCACGGCGTAGGTGATACCAAAGTTTAGCATTTTGGCAAACTTCGAAAAGGTAGAGAATTTTCCCTACTTGAGTTATTTTTGCTAAATGCTATATATTAACGAAATTTTTTTTAAATTTGTGAAAGGTCGTTTTTTGGAATTTTTGGGACTGTGTTCGGACAGTTCGGGCTGAATTTCGAGACTATTTTCGGACAATTAGGGTTGAAATTTCAGGATTTTATCCGGACAGTTCGAACATAATTTTCAGAAATGTTTTCGGGTGTTTTTAGACTCTATGGAAAGTCCCTTTAGTCAAAAGTTTGCTAAAACATACAGTTTTTATGGGGCATTTAATGTGTAGGGTCATTTTGGTCAATTTCACATCATGTGCTCGATGTCATATCGAGATGAGACTAGCACGTAAAGTTTGCTAGAATCGAAGTTCGATTCGATATAGTAAGCTTTGAAAGCAGCATGTATGTTTTATGGTTAAAGCGTTGGGCGAGGGGCATTTTGTACTTTGTATGGATTGTGTAGGCGATTTGAGCATCAGGCAAAATCTAGAGTGTGACAAGATTTGTTTTGAAAAGAAATTAGTCGAGAAAAAAGGTGAGTACTAAATCTTTTTCTAAAACGAAAGTGTTTAAATTACAAGCTTGTAAAGTGCTTTGAAAATATAAATTTATAGCATTTTTTTTTTACTCCCACTTGTTATATTTTAAAAGTTCAATTTAAATATTTAGTAAAACAATTTGGTCTGGTTTAGCAAAACCCCCTAGATGGCAGCTGTACCATTTCTAGTCGACGATTTCTGATCAAGGTATTTATAAGGTTATGAGATATTATGACTGAACTATATTGCCCCGTCAAGTACTGGGGTTAGATCTATATATAGTGAGTCGCTCTCCGGACATCTTGTATATAGTTAGCGCAAATACCTCAGTACATGGCGATGAGATGTTGGTCTGTAGGTTCACCCACCGCATTAGCTTGTGAGGTTCCATTATGTTTATAGAGATCTCGCCGTGTTCACCTGACCATATTACGGGGTGAAAGTTCCAGCTCACTACCGATGCCAGTTCCGAGGTTCCGTGGCATCACGCCTAGGTATTTCAAATGCCACAAAGTGGTTGGTACTTGATTTACAAAGATAGCACTTTCATATTAACCACCATTGAAATGGCTGTTGTTAAATAGTTTTCTTTACGCTTTTCAGCACGTAAATAGTTTGATGCTTTTGTAAATGGGCTTTCATGAAGAAATCCATTTTTACATGTTAAATGTTTTTTACAACCATTTATGTACAGATTTTCATATTGGGAGGTATATACACGTAAAACCTGATAGATCAACAGTTAACTATCACAAACCCTAAACCTAAACCCTAAACCCTAAACCTATACACTTAACCCCAACCTCTAACCCTAACCCCTAACCTTTAACCCTCACCCCTACTCTAACTCCCTCAACCCTAACCTCTAACCTGAAACTCCTAAACCTGAACCCTAAACCTGCATTCCCTCCCTGCAACCCTAAACCCTAACCCTAATCCTCAAACCCTAAACCCTAAACCCTAAACCCTAACCCTAAACCCCAACCCCTAACCCTAAACCCCAACCCCTAACTCCTTAACCCCTAAACCTCAAACCCCTAAACCCCAAACCCTAAAACCCCAAACCTCATACCCTAAACCCAACCCATAACCCCTGGGGAACCTGAAAACCTAAACCCTAAACCCTAAAACCCTAAACCTAAACTTAACCCCAAACCCTGTAACTCAACCTAAACCCGAAACTCAAAACCTTAAAACCCGAAACCCCAAAACCCTAAACCCTAAACCTCAAACCCAACCCCTAAACCCCAAACCCTAAATCCCTAAACCCCTAAACCCCTAAACCCCAAACCCTTAACCCCTAAACCCCTAAACCCCTAAACCCCTAACCCCTAACCCCTAACCCCAACCCCCAACCCCAACCTCAATCCTAAACTCCTAAACCCCCAATCCCCAACCCCCTAACCCTTGAATCCTTAACCTCAACCCCAAACCTCAAACCTCAAACCCCAAACCTAACCCAACCTCAACTCCCTAACCCCCAAACCTCAACCCCAAACCCCCAAAACCCCAACCCTAATCCTGAACTGAAACCTAAACCTCAACCCAAACTCTAAACCCCTAACTCTAACCCTAACCCCTGAACCCCAACCCCGAACCCTAACCCCAACCTGTGAACCCCGAACCCTAAACCCCGATCCACAACCTGAATCCTCCGAACTCGAATCCCTGAATCCTGAACTCAAACCCGAAACCAAAACTCAAAACTCCTAAACCTAAACCCTCAACCTTAAACCCCAAACCCCAAACTCAAACCCTAAACCCTAAACCTTAAAAACCCCAAACCCCAAACCCTAAACCCCAACCCTCTAAAACCCTAAAACCCTAAACCCTAAACCCTAAACCCTAAACCCTAAACCCAAAAAAAACCCAAAACCCAAAACCCAAAACCCAACCCTAAACCCTAACCCAACCCCTAACCCCAACCCCTCAACCCCTAAACCCCTAAAAACCCTAAACCCCTAACCCCTAACCCTAACCCCTAAACCTCTAACCCTAAAAACCCTAAACCCTAAACCCTAAACCCCAACCCTAACCCTTAAACCCTAAACCCTAACCCTAAACCCCTAACCCCAAAACCCCAAACCCCTAAACCCCAAACCTAAAACCCTAACCCTAAACCCCTAAACCCCAAAACCCCTAAACCCCTAAACCCCAACCCCCAACCCCAACCCCTAAACCCCAACCCCAATCCCAACCCCGACCCCTAAACCCCAAACCCCCAACCCCCAACCCGAAACTCCCAACCCTAAACCCCCAACCCTACCCCCCAACACACAACCCCCCACCTCCACCTTCAAACCCTCGAAACCCCCGACCTCAACCCCGCCTCGCCCTCGACCCCTCAACCCCCCAAACCCAAACCCTAAACTGAAACCCTAAACCCTAAAGCCCCTAACCCCTAACCCCTAAACCCTAAACCCTAAACCCTAAACCCTAAACCCTAAACCCTAAACCGCTATATTTGATCTTCTTCCGCACATGAGGGAGTTTAGCTTCACGTAATCTCCTCGCTTCAAATTCCAAAGGTCTCCTCCGCTTTCGTCTCGCATACTTCTTCTGCAAGGCCTCATTTGCCTTCTCTCTCTCTTCAGGTTATCTGGCTTCATCACAAATCTGTCGAGATTCTTGTAAATTTAGAATGCGGAAATTGCTCACGTTACGTCCAGTTGAGTCAAGAATCAAGACGTCTAAGGGCGTACATGGTCAGAACCCGATTACATCGGGCCCCTCTAAGTGAGTCGCCACCGTGACATTCAACAATTGAAGAGACCGTTCTGTAGGGACTCCTACATCGCTATCTTCCCGTCTTCAGCCAAGTGAGTGCATTGAGCTTCTCCTTCTCAAACTCCCTCGCTTCGAGCAGTCACCGCAGATAAAGCATCCCGACTAGCCCCGGGTAGTTTATGATAAGTCCCTCTCCCCACTTTAGAGCTCACAGATCTCGCGGCTTTTCCAACCCCTTTGCCTCCACTCTTGTGGTCTTTGGCATGACTTCGGTCCCGACTCTTTGTTCGCTCCTTCTCTCTTTTGGGTGGGAGTAGAGGGAAGAGGTCACTCTATAAGGATAGGTAGTCCGGTCGCCGCTACCGGGCCGAGGGCAGTCTCGACACTCGCTCTCGCCCGCCTGAGCCCCATCCTTGCAACCCTGACATGAAGTCGAACAACCCTGTCGACTTCTGACATGTCCTGATGTCAAGGGATCAACGAGCTAAACTTTTCACATAGTCTTTGACTGAGTCTGGTCTGGCCAGCTTTAGAGACTTCGCCATCCACGACTGCTCATGGTAAGAACTCGATCCTTTCAAATTTCCTTTTCAAGATCTCCTAGGATCTCACTTTGGTCGGCCACAGCGAAGATCGCTGCTGCTCGTCCGCCACCAAAGCTTTGCATCACCTATCAAATACATAGTGGTTATCGTTACCTGTTCACCCACCGCATTCGAAAGCAATGATGAAGTATCGCTTCCATGTCCCGCAGGGTGCTCTCCAAGTCTCTTGCGGCTCGTGTGCCACCAAAAGGCTTTGGGCTCAAAGATTTGCACCTTGCAGAGGCTAATCGCAGCAGCCTGTGCCCTCGCACCTCACCGCCTCGCCCAGCAATACAATCTCCCTCTAGAGATCCGACCAACTCTCATCATGCTCCGCATTCGGTCATGGAATGACTCCATCCGTTCCTCAATGACCTTCTCTCGAGTCTCCATCGATTCACGCTGTGAGTCAAGTAGCAAGACGACATCTGTGATCCAGTCGAAGGGCGGCGCTCACTTCACTGCCGTGCCTATCTCCCGCCAAGCTCAACACTCGCGGTGCCAACCTCGACTCCTCTATCCTGCTACTTGCTCATGCAAAGACATCAACCGTCATCTCGTATAGTTTATCCTGGTGGTTCGATACCTACCATCACACGCCCCTCTTAGCCTATGTAAGGGTGTCAGAACCCGCGCAAAGCCGCCTTCCTAATGCCTCACAATTCTCTCGAACACAAGGGACAAGTACTTCCCAACTCAGATTTTATTTACTACTAAATTACAAGACAATCTTGCAAAGGTTCCTACATCTTAGATGCTCTATGCTTTTCCTCAGGATCCAACTCCAAGGTACATAATTAACTGGCAGGCACGAGCCCTTTTATATAGGATGCCTGAAGGGCAACTCTAGTACAATAATGACTAAGAGTCCTACTCTCACTCTAGTCTTCAATCCAAAGAAGCTAACGCATCCTTCCCGCCTAGGAGTCTTGATCGAATGAAACTCCCATACACGTAAAGAACAAATCCCACAAGGAGTGGGGAGTCCTTCCCGCCTAGGAGTCTTTCCGCCAGAGTCCTCCCGCCCGGGAGTCCTTCCAACCCCAGGAATCTAGCCACCACAGTGGAGTCTTCAGCTCTTCAGGAGTAAGAGTCCTTCGTGTCATTGAGTCTTTCCCGCCTGTGAGCTCCCCTCCTAATTTCTAGGACCCTTAGGGTTTCAGGGAACCTTGTTGCACCCTGGACAGAAGCTTGCCGCCCTGGGCCTCTCGCCTATATTACCGAAATCTCCCACACCGATCTCGCTTGCCTCAAGTGAGTCACGCCTGTGCCCTTAAGTCGTGAGTGCCAGGAAAGCCACTATGGGCCCCAACTTTATTACTTTGCCCGCTTCCTCATGTGCGTGTTGCTCACGCCAGGCCCCGAGCACTGCTTTCCCATCTTTGCCTTGCTTGATTTCCCTTAGGCTGGCCATGGCTGCACCGTGGCACCCTCATGCCGCACCCAGACTGGTGTTATCTGTTTGAGCTGGACGTCGCCTGATCCCGCATGTCATGGCACCTTGGCTCGAGGCACTCCGCACCCAGGTGCGGCACCAGCCTAAGCACCATGTTCAGCAAGCACTCAGCCAGCAATCCACAGCGTATGTCATGGCGCTAAGCCGAGGCATCGCTTCTGTGTATGAGACTGGTCGAGGAACTATTAGGCATGCACCAGGTCGAGGCACTGTCTTGAAATTGACTGGTACACGCAGGCTATAGAATCAACAAATTTATATTCAGGTGTCCCGTCACAGAGCTTAGGCTACCTGAAGATAGCGGTCTAGGGCCGTAACATCGGATAAGTTTTCTTCGCGAAATGAGAAGTGCATTGAGTTGAAAATGGTGTATTTCTCTTTGGATTTTGGGTTTTGTTCAAAACAAGTGGTCAATGGTTGTAAATCGTATATAAATTAAAAGAAAGTTTAGGAAAAGAAGACCTCTTGAAGTCTTCGGGGTCACCTGGATTGGATTTTTAAGGTGTATTCATGCCCTTTGGTTTGTTTCTCTCGTCTCGATAATGCAGATCCACCCCATAGTCATTTCAAACCGACCTTTATCTGCACTAAAAACCTAAACCTCAATTACTCCTCATGAGATATGGCATTCAAAGGAGCATTCAAGTCCCTGGTCATGTGCATATGGCCTCAAAGAGGCAACCTACTATGAACTAATAGGAGACAACTATGTGGATGACAGGATCTAAGATTAAGCAACCACCGTAACCACAAAGCTTACAAATACACATTGGCGAGGTCGATCTAGGAGGTTTCCAATCAGGGTGAGCGTGTGGGGCTTAAATGCTCATAAATGCAAAGGTAATAAACGAGAGGGCATGAAAACTTACCTAAACCTCCACCAGCTGACCCTTCTCTTCATGAAAGGGGCTTGCTAAAGCTTACTGGTTTGCTTATCAACAAGGTATGTTTGTTGCCGAGAAAATGAAAGAAAATGAAAGAAAATAAAGAGAGAAGAAGAGAAGCGGGAGAACTGGAAAAGCAAAACATCAGTGGATCAAAGATTGATTGAGAGTTGGGATTTGACACAAAATAGCTTATATAGCCTTGCAAGAGGGCGGAAATACCAAAAATACCAAAAATATATGATTACATCGGGACAAAATGGGAATTATACAAACGGGTCGTTTCGATCAAAAACATCAAAAACACGTGGGAAGTATTTTTTATGCAGGAAATTTCGCTATACACCGAAATTCTCATATGATAGCCAAAAAACAAGGCATATGAAATTGGTCAATATGCACGTAATTTTCGCTAGCATAGCGTAAAATTTCCAGTATAGCGAATTTCATGACGCAATTTTTATGGTTGCGAATTGCATCCCCGGTATAAATTTTCTTGAATGCAGAAGGAAAATTTACATTCCACCATTCCTCCCCGCATTGCTTCGTGATCACCAACTCCATTTCTTCGGCTCCACTTGACATTTCTTCATCCCGCTTGATGAAATCGTCGAGAATTCAGCACGGTCCCTGGGTGATAAAACAGAATTATGATGCCAAGCATGATATGATGGCGGAGGTTCCTAACAACCGCAAAACTACCAAAAACAACCTCGAAAATGCTGTTAGTAACACAATAGGGACATCAATATGCTAATTGGGTTATTTGGAATGATTAGTACCTAAAAAGTGCCTAAAACCTATAATGAATAGGCCTCAAAAGAGCACTTTTTAAGCACTAATCAGAAATGTCATGGCATTATCTGAAGGCACAAGTAGTTCAGGGTGTACGTACTATGGTCGAGGCACCGTGTCTAGACATGCACTAGGCTCAGGCACCATGTCTAGGCATTTACTAGGCGAAGGCACCTTGTCTAGGCATGTCATTGCACTAGACCGTGGCACCGTGGCTAGGCATGGCACCAGCCGAGGCACCATGTCTCAAAGATTAGGTCGGGAAGCACCGGTCTAGGCAAGCACCAAACAGGCTCTGTTTAGCATGTCATTGAACCAGTCGAGGAACCTGGCTAGTACGGATGATTTAGGTCATGATCAAGGCTAGTATGAAGATTAGACCAGGTGATGGTGTCAGGTATGAACTGAAAATAAAACACTGTGTACAAACGAAATTTAGAACCCTGCATAGGCATGTCATATGGGTACCAGCTTGAGGCACCGTGTCAAGGCATGCACTAGGTCATCACCGCGGTTCAGGCATGCAACAGGGCCGAGGCACCTTGCCCAGTGTCACTGACTTAGTTTCCTCGCTAAGCCCGCGGCTGGGATTCTAGGACAACTCGGCTCTCTGATGTTGCTGGGTTAGCCTCCCACTGGCCTCATTTGCCAGCTCCCGGCTTCACCTCACGACTGGCCGCAAGAGAACTTGAGAGAGAAATTTGAAAGGAAGAAAGCTCTTTTATTAAAGAATGTTTTACAATGTTTTTGAGGAAGCCTCACTGGTGGCTTTCCAAATGAGGCCACCTCTTATATACATTTTGGAAGTGTCTAGAACCTTTGAAGGTTCTCTATGTTTGTGAGAACTCAAATGATTCTAGTATGTAAACATATTTACAAGATATTCCCTAGAAGAACCTAGGATGATCTCCTTCTTTCCATGCTCTTCCACACAAGTGTGGACTTCTCTAGAATCTTCTAGAACCTTCCATATTCTTCTAGCAAAGGGAGGTCTCTCCAAGTCTCTAGAAACTTCCCACCTCCTATAAGCCCTCATAGCCCATACAGATCAAGATGAGGGCCTTCATATGAGTGATACTCCCCACCAAAGCCACTATCGTCAGCTTCTTTCGAAACTCCAAGCTTGACCGCTTCTGTAACTTCCACAAAGTGCCTGGTTTGCCCAACTGCTTCACTTCTTCGAGAGTCCTTTCCACTTCACTAAGTATTCCTTATAGGGCTGAAAGTTATTCTTTCGTGACCTGGGCCGTCATGATAGTCCAATTCCCTGGCTAGGATAACAATCAGGCTGGGGAAGTTCTAGAAATTCTCGACTGATCTTACTTATCTTCGTGATGTGGCTTTGATTGTCGGATGTGTGACTAGATTAACTTTTAGCCTTGGTGGTAGCTCTCGACTTTGTAGACACCTACCAACCCGTCCTAGTATAGGAAAAGGGGGCTCTCATGATTTCTTACAAGTCCTCAGCACCTTCGAATAGACCTAATCGCCAGGGGTATGAGTTTGAGGCTGCCAGTCCCAATCTTGAACCCCAGATGTTCCCCTTCTTGTTAAATTTCACCTCTTCATCTTCTTAGCAGCCTTTTCTAAGTATGAGTGCGCTATGTCAACCTGCTCATGCCATCCCTTAGCAAATTTGTAGGCCGTTGGACTCTTCCCCAAAATTTCCGCTTAGGTGCGAGGACACCTATTGGTCTCCCATGACTATCTCTCAACTGACTCCTACGCTCATCTCCTCATGATTGTATGAGAACTGAGCCACATCTAGCAACTTTGCTCGCCGGGCCTAGTTACCACTCAAAGTGCCTGGCATAGCTCAGCACGATTCACCCGTCCGCCTCCCGCCATCAAACAGGGTGAAAAGAAGATGGGGCTTTGACTGCGCTCCATGAGCTCAAGAGCCCATCCAAAGCTTCCCAGTGAAGCGTGAGTCACGATCACTGATGATAAATTTTGGTAGCCCCCAATACTTCGCCACATTCTTGAGGAATAGCCTGGTCGACTTCTCCGCCGTGCAACCTTAGGCTGCAACAAAGGAAGACAATTAGAAAATCACCAATGTTCTTTCATCATGATAGATCATATCCTTCACCAAGTAAGCCGATAATGAAGTCCATAGTGACACTCTCCCAAGGTCGCTCTGCTACAGGTAGTGGCTCCAATAATCCCCGCTGATGTTGTCAACCATCTTGTTAAAAAGAAAGAAAGTCCACATAAGTCTCCATCATCCGGTAATCGCGCTTGATGGCACGCGCACTTTGAGCCTTCACACGCTTCCGATGTCCAACCCATTTATCCCTGACACTCCTTGATGAGATTCCTTCGATGCTTCCAGTACTTAGCACATAGAGCCGCTTCCCCTTGTGTGTAGAGTAGACCGCCCCTACCAAAAATTTACTTCGGTTTCATGGGCCAACGTGATGAGACTCTCGCCACCGGATCATGTCAGAACCCCCTCTTTTATGAGATCCACCATCTCTCCCCGGCCGCTATCATGGATGCTAGCTCCGCCTTACGGCTTAAGGCATCGACCACGTGATTAGTCGTGTGCTGCTTGTAATTCGGAAGCAGGTAATAAAACCTGCCTGTGAAGTTCACACCTTGCCTACTGGTCATTTTTTCCTGGTCTCAGCAGCTATGTCACTGGCTTGCCTTCACTGGCTAGCGTGACCTGCCAGATAGTGTTCCATGTCCGGGCATGCGCTGATCGCCACATCTCTTGGACCATGCACCGCCTCCGTGTCATTGAGCTATGGATTTCAAAAGCATGTTTTCCCAGATAAGAACCTCCAAGAAAGCTCAGAGGCACGCCGCGAATTTCAACACTTTGAAGGTCGTACAACATCGGCCCTCCGACATGACCTTCTTCAAAGTCTTCAGTTGTTTGCCATCTTTCTCGTTCGACCCAGCGCCTTACTTTCAGAAGGTCCGGTCATTTGAGTCAGTTTGTCAGTACCTTGATGAACCTCACGGGATAGTAATCTACTGTGCTCAAGAAAGACTCAGCTCATGGCAGACTCAAGAGGGACCCCACCCCAGCTGGCTTTGATCTGTTTCATCCATCATGAGTCATGATCCTTGATATGTCCTTAGGGAAGCCCACTTTCCCAGAGTGCATATTTCCTCTTCATGATATAAACATCGCTGAATAGCTCTAACCCATTTTAGATGATCAACATGCTCCTCCAAGGTGTCGCTATATATAACAATATCATCTTCAGTATAACATCACAAACTTATCTAGGAATCCACAAACACTTCTGAACATCAAAGGCAGAATGTGGTGGTGCATTAGTAAGATCTGTACAGCACGCTTAGGAACTCCATAAGAGCCATACCTCGTCACACAAGTAGTCTTCGGCTCATCCCCTTCGGGCCATCCTCACTGTAGTACCCCACCTAAGTCCAACTTAGTGAAGACTTTGGTTCACTGTTTTCATCTAAATAGGTCAGCAATAAGAGGAATGGATACTGGTCTTCATCACACTGTTGAGCCCCTAGAGTCGATGCACATCCTGCTGACCCATCGTGCTTCTTTTGAATAAGACCTGGCTACACCATAGGAAGCCTTAGATGGTTGGATGAATCTGGCATCCAACAACTCCTTCAGTTGTCTTCTCAACTCCTCTAACTCTGGGGGTGCCATCCCTGTAGGGCCTCTATGGCAGGGTTTTGCCCCTATCTAACTCCTCGGATCTTGTGATCTTCTCCTCCCTCCTAGGTGGGAGCTTTTTGGCAGCTCATTACATCTTAGTCTCATCCAGCACCTCTTAACTTGGTAAGAATAGGATCTCCCATAGGGCCTAACTAATTTTCATATTTCGCCATGTAGGCCACCTCAACTTTCAACCCCTTTTCTAATTGCATACGTATTAAAGATAGGGGTCTTGTCTTTGTCTCTCTGCGGATTATGAACCATACACGCTCTCTTCTTCCTAAGATAAATGCTGATCTGAGAAAAAGGGCAAAGTAACAGCTTTACCCGCTTGGCAAGTCCATCCCGAGCACTATCTTGAAGTCATCCATGGGCGCCACCGTGAAGTTAACCTTGCCTTCCCACGAGCCGATCATCATTGTCACCCCCACGAGCTACTCCTTGTGATGGCTTGCACTGAGTTAATCGCCTCAGCCATCCCGCCTCCTTGATGTTTGGGAGCTGATTTTGCTCCCTCCTGAGATTGTGGTGCCAGTGTAAATCTTTTTTTTTTTTTTTTTTTTTTTTTTTTTTTTTTTGGGTTCATTCATGGCCTTGGTGGACATCCCATTCACCTCAGCTCCACATACATGAGTCCCTGCTTTGAGGCTGCCTTATCGTTTGACCTCGAGGGATGCCTAACAAATTTCACTAACTCCATTCAGTACCATCACCCTCCTTGTCTTGCCTCCTCCTACCATGCAATGATATCTCCTTAGGGACATTCACGTGCCTGCAAATCCACTGATAGGAAATGACCTGGTCCTACTGAATCCCACGCCTCATCCCCCGCTTACCTTCTTTCAGTCGTAGAAATGAACATTCTGACCTTCCCTTGAAGGAATATAGCTTTCTTGGACCCTGTCTCCCCACCCATGGCTACCCATGAGTTCCTGGGCTTTATTCCAGACTAGCCTCTCTAAAATCCATATGACTCCGCTACTACCATGGCTTGTATATATCTGACACCATGTCTCCTTAATTGGCCACCCCACTTTTAGTTGTCCACAAGTCAAGAGAAGCTCATTCTCATTCATATCAGCGCCTACATTATGATAGAACCCTGATATAGTTTTGCATTGACCTCTTGTGTTCAGATGCTTGACTTCACTGCCACATCTGCACTGAATTGCTTTTGATCTCTTTGAAACTGCAGATGTATCTATGGGTGCACATTCTTTTCGTATATCCATAAACCTCTTACGCCACCACATAGAGCAGTTACTACACGGTATGGTAGAGAAGCAGTGGTGCGCACCTTAGTTGTCTCAGGTCAAGCTAGCCATTGCTGGAACATCTCCCTCCATGTGCCACAAGTGGAGTCATTCAGCCCCTTAGTATCCCGCTCCCACAAGGTATTAAAGAACTCCTCCACCCTATGTCATGTATTAAGAACTGACTTTGATAAGGGCACCTTGATAGATTGGCTACCTCTCTTTGCCTTGAACTCCTCTTTCTGCTTAGTCAAGACCCCTCCACCCTTGACTCAAGCCACAGCACACTGCTGAGAATCTCAAGAACCTCCATGCTAGCAATCAACTTAATCATGAGCCAGTTTTGACTCTCAAGTTCTCTCTGATCCCGCACCTGAGATCCTCCACGACCTTCCATGTTTCTTTGTCTATGAGGTCCACCTTCCTTAGTGTCTCGCCATAGCGATCTCCAAATCGGTCACCTCATCGGGTCCTAGCTCATGAGAGGATCACTGACTGCCCTTCCCCTCTTCCCCTAATGCATAAATGCCTGGTCCTTAACTTGCTCGTGCAACTCCCATATGGCTCGTCATTGTATCTTCTGCAACTCCCATTAACGCCTGTCCTAAGCTCTGATAAACAACTGTCACGGATCAGTTTCCAGCAAGTCCCATGACTTAGACAACTCCGCCTGATATCGCTAAGTCGCCTCCCACTCTGTCACAGCTAGCCTCTGGCTTCCACCCACGCTCGGGGCCAGATAACCCAGAGAACACTGAGCGAAGAAAGCCTTTATTGAAGAATGGCTTTTACAATGCTTGAGAAGCTCTGACCTAAAACAGTAGCTGAGGCCACCTCCTTTACATAATGACACTTTTGGTGTCTGAACCTTTGAAGGTTCTCTATAAGCCTAGAGAATTCTAGAGTATCTTAGCATGCAAAGACATGGCTTACAAGAGGTCTCTAGAAGAAACTGGTATTATCTCCTCTCTTCATAGCCTCCACACAAAGTGACTCCAAATCTTTCCAGAACCTCCATGCATCTTCAGCAAAGAGGTATCTGTCTCAGAAAGTCCTCCCACCTCCATATAGTCTTCTACAGCCCAGCAAGATCAAGATAGGGCTTCCATGAGGAGGGTGTGACACCAGGTGGCTAAGTCATGGTTTCAGTTTGCAGTCACGTTATCTCGCATGCATTGCAGTCGAGGAACTCGCTTGTGCGTCACGATCAGCTCGAGGCAATCGTGTCTAGGCACGCACTAGGTCAAGTCACCTTATCTAGGCATGCACTAGGCCAAGGCACCTTTTCTAGGCATGTCATGGCACTAGGCGGAAGCACCGTGTCTAGGCATGCACTAGGCCGAGTCACCGTGTCTAGGTATGTACGGGTTTATGGCAACTCGTGGTCTAGGTGGCGCATTAGCCAAGCAACAATGTCTAGGCATGTACTCAGCCTAGCCACCTGCCTAGGTAGGTCGCGCCACTGCAGTCACAGGAATCGGTCCAGCATGCACTTCGCCGAGGCTTCTTGCCTAGGCACGTCATGGCACTAGGCGCAGGTACTATGCTCCACATGCACTAGCTGAGTCACGTGTCTAGGGGCTAACAAAGCCAAGAACTTGCCCAGCGCCAGCAACTCAGTCTGAGGCACCCCGCTTCGCGCTGGGCAACAATGGCACCTTGCCAGGTGCACTTCGGTCGGGCATCAGGCCTGTGCACAAACTTTCGCCGGTACGCCGTCAGCACGCTCCGCTCTAAGTCGAGGAACCGTGGTTCAGGCATGTACTAGTCGGCGCACCTGCCTAGGCATGTCATGGCATTAGTTTGAGCACCCGGCCGAAAAAGCATCAGACCAGGTCATCTGTTCAGGCACGCACCAGAAATGGCGCAATGGCGCCGTGGCACGTTGGCACCACCGGCGGCACCGCGGTCTGTGTACGCACTGTGCCAACGCGGTCTAGTGATGCATCAGCCACAGCGCTACTATTCAGCGCGTCGTAACAAGGCCTGAGGCACGGTTCAGGGCATGCACCAGGCCTGTCACCGCACCAGATAACCAGTCGGCGCATCTTGCCTTTATTGTATTGCACTGGGCCGAGGCACGTGTCTAGCATGGCGCTTGCACTCTTCCTCATCTCTTCTCTTCTCATGGGCGCTGTAATCTTTCCCCTCCTCAGATCCAACTTCCGACTCTTGAATGCCACCTGATGCCCTCTCGGTGTTCACACTCCACCTAGTCCCATCCGACGCAGATCCGTATGCACTTCAACAGAACTTAAGTCGGGCATCAAAACTAGCTTGAGATGACTGATCTGAGCTTTTGAAGGCGCTGGCACTCAGATCCCATTCCCACTTCCTCTTTTTCAAAAGGTCTGATGAGAGTGACCATACCTTGAAGAGTCAAGATAAATTCCGAGGTTTGGCGAGGTCAGGAACGATCAAGTTCTCATCAATTCTACCAAATACAATCTCGAATTGTCGCCACCTTCGCACCATCCATCCTTTATCTCTCGAATTTTTGAAATCAGATGACCCAAAAATCCAGATCCTCTACCTTAGAGCAAACCACTTCTCTTTCCACACAGAAAATCTAGTCTGCTAATCACAAGCACCATCTTATAAACACTGATCTTCTAGAGTTCGGGTCATAGATCACTATGTTTGGCCTTGGCGATACCACCACGAATGAACCTGTGAGTCAATAACAGACACTAGTCTATGAGGTTACAAATGAAGTGGAGCATTAGTCAAACCAAAAGGCATAACTAAAAATTCAAATCTCCACAATGTTACGACACATGGTAGCTCTTGGTTTCATCCCTTCACCATGTGCACTTGTTATCCCGATCAAGCCCAGCTGGTAGCACTCAGATCTGTTAACTAATTTTAATCGCTCAAGAATAAAGGTAATGATATTTGTTCTTGACCTGGGACTTATTCGGCCGTCTTAATTCACCACAAGTTCGGAAACATCCTCATCTGGTTTCTTTCCAAATATGCACCAGTGTTCATACTTAAGCTGAGGTCGACCTGCACTCCACATCCAGCACTCCACAATCCATTCTCCAGAACCCTTCAACCCCGCAGCCATCCGAAGGTTGTTTCGGCAGGAGGCCTCACCCCCGCACGAGCTCTATCTCGCTTGACCATTCCGCTTGCAAGGCAAACAGCAACTGATGGAAGCAACATCGCAACTTCAGACGCTAGTGGATCCGGCACTGGATTTGGTCCGCCGATCTGATCATCGCCGCGACATATGTGTGTCGCCTTCCTAAGTGCCTTCTCGAGCTGCGTGCCGACAAGGTCTTCTCCCCGAAAAGTCTCTTAGCTCTGGGCCATCGATGTCGGGCCATAAAAGCATGGCCGCTTCTCATCCATGATCAACGTCCATTCAAGTGCGGCAATAAGGCTACCGCTCTTCGGAAGAAATCGCGTTTCAAAATGAAATCAAAATCATCCAGCTGAAACACTAAGGAAGCTCCATCGCATCTTCCACCCCCATCCACCGCTAATGCTCTTCGCCATATCATGCCTCAGGTGTTTGGCTATTTACGGCTTGAGCTGCCGCCATCTTGCCGAGCTTCAATCCGAAGTCCGGGTTGCCTTTCAAGGATACAAGACATGGGTCGCCCCACCGCCTACCACGGCATAATTCTCTAGCCTCCTACGCAACTCAACATACATCAAGCCCCGTGAGTCGCTTCGCCACATTGCATTCAACAACCAAGAGTGATCGGGCTCTCAGAGGTCTTACCCCGCTATCTTCCCCCGTCTTCTCGGCCAAGGAGCGCACTGAGCCTCCTTCTGGGGGCAATCCTCGCCGATGTGGCCCATCGCAGATCTAGCATCCTGATGGCCTGGTAGTTTATGAGGAAGTCCCTCCTCCCCACTCTTACTTCTGCGACCCCGGCTTCTTTCCCAACCCTTGCCTCCATTCTCGGGAGGTCTGTATCCGACTTCCGGGTTCGACTCTCGTTCGGCCTTTCCCCTTTCAGGGAGTGAGGAAGAGGTCACTCTATACGATAGGTAGTCCTACATCAAGATCATTGAGGGCAAGTCTTGACATCTTGCCTCCTCGCTTCAATGGATCTATCCTCAGAACCCGACATGAAGTCAACAAATTAAGGATCTCTGATACGTCCTCGATGTCAAGGATCAACAATCTAAACTTTCACATAGTCTCGATCGAAAGTCCGTCTCGCTTTAGCTCTTTAGAGACTCTTCGCCATCCACGCCGTGTTCTGCGGGCAAGAACCGATCCTTCACCCTTTTTCAAGATCTCCCAGCCTCCTCGATCTGTCGCCACAGCCAAAGGCTTCGCCGCCGCTCGTTTAACACTGTGCTTTGCATCACCATCAAATACATGGTTATCGTTATCTTCACACCCACCTGCATTCGAGCAATGATGAAGTATTGCTCCATGTCCCGGGTGAGGAAGTTCTCCAAGTCTTCATGGTCGCGGCGCTACCAAAAGGCTTTACCGTGTACGCACCTTGTAGAGGCGTATCCGCGAAGAACCGGTGTGCCCGCACTCACCGCCACTTCCAAGAACACCATCTCCCCTTGGGATCTTGATCCACTCCGAACTCCTAGCCATGGTCCGCATTCGTCATGGAATGATCAACCGCTTCTTCTCTAAACGACTTTCTGAGTCTCCATCTATCTACGCCAAGTGAGTCATAAAGAGAGGACGGACACCAAAGTAATCCGAGTCGAAGGGCGGTATCTCACTCGCCTGTCAAAGGCTCATCCGCAAGTCTGACACTTGTGTGCCTACTCCTACTCTATCCTTGCCATCGCCTGCACAAATAAGATCAACCATTCGCACGGACATCCGTGGCTCGATAACACCGTCACACGCCCTCTTTTAACTCGTATGGCGCCTAGGAACCCGCTTAGGCCACCCTTCTCACGCCCTCTCTAATATTCTTAACTCAAGGCGTACGGGGCACTCTCCCCAACTCGTATTTTATTAGCTACTAAAATACAAGACAATCTTGCAAAGGCTCCCACTTCTCGGAATGCTCTATGCTTTTCTGTGGATCCAACTCTAATACATGAATTAACCAAGTGGGCACGCATGCCCTTTATATAGGATGCTCAAGGGCAATCCTAGTACAATAATGACTAAGAGTCTTACTCTAACTCTAGTCTTCAATCTAGCAGCTTCAACAATCCTTCCCGCCCAGAGTCCCGACCAATGAAACCCTTATACATAGCCAAATCCCACAAGGAGGCCTCCCGCCAAGGAGTCCTTCCCGGCCCTCGGGTCCTTCGCCTAGGAGTCCAGCCCCGGCCTCGGGGAGTCTTCTCGACCTAGGAGCAGATGCTTCCCTCATTGGGAGTCTTTCCCGCCTAGGAGTCCTTCCTAATTAAGACTTCTTAGGTTGTAGGAATCCTTGTTGCACCCCACATAGAAGTTTGCTGCCCAAGGCTCTCTGCCTACGGCTAAGATACTCCCACACCCGCTCCCTCTCGTTTGTCCTAAGTGCCATGCTCCCAGCTCCTGAAACAGTGTCGTGATGTAAATGATCAAGTAAGGCCCTAACTAGGATTACACATCATGCTCCTCACAGGTGTGCTCTGCTCACGCCTTGTGCCTCCGAGCACTTGTTTCCCATCTTTGCCTTCCTTGATTTCCCTTAGGCGGCCATAGTTGGCAGTAGCGCCCCATGCCGCATGGGACCTATGTTATCTTAGCTGCCGAGGGGTGCACACTCAGCATGCACTAGGCCGAGTCACCCGTGTTCAGGGCATTGCACTAGGCCGAGGCATCTTGCCTAGGCATGTGTTGGCACTAGGCCGAGGCACTGTGTCTAGGCATGCACTAGGCCGAGTCACCGTTTCTAGCCCGAAGCACCATGTTTAGGCAAGCACTAGGCCGAAGAACCTTAGCTAGGTATGTCATGGCATTAGGCCGAGGCACCGTTTATAGGCATGGTAACTGAGCCATAAGTAACCGTCCTAGGTACGCATCTGCCGAGGCACTTGTCTAGGCATGTCATGGCACTAGGCCGAGCACCGTGTCTAGGAAAGATAAGACCGCGGGAAACCTTGTCTAGGGCTCTCGCCATGGTACTAGTTGCAGGCACCGTGTCTAGGCATGCAGCCTAGGGCCTCTAGTCACCGTGGTTCTAGCATGTACCAGGTGAAGGCACCTTTGTCTAGGCATGTCATGGCACAAGGCCGAGGCATTGTGTCTAGGCGTGCACAAGGCCGAGTCACCTTATCTAGGCATGCACTAGGCCAAGGCACCTTGTCTAGGCATGTCATGACACTTGGTTGAGGTGTCTAGGCATGCACTAGGCCGAGCTCACCGCGGTTCACGCATGCACAAACCGAGGTATCTTCCTAGGCAATGCGTGCTGGCATCTAGGACGGCAGGCACCGTAATAGGCATGCACTAGGCTGAGTCACTATGCCTAGGCATGTCTTGGCTCTAAGCCGAGGAACCGTATCTAGGCATTTACGAGGTTGAGGCACCTTGCCTTGGCATGCCATCGACGAATTAAGGCACCGTGTTCAGGGCATGCACAAGACCGACGGAGTCAGTGTCTAGGCATATGAACTAGGAAGCGGGCGCAGCAGCAGTATGTCATGGCACTATGCCCCGAGGGCACCATGTCTAATCAAGGGTGCTAGGCCGAGGGGCCTGGAGTGTCTAGGCATGCACTGGGCCGGAGTCATCGTGTCCTAGGCATGCCTTAGAGGTAAGAGGCACCTTGTATGCAGGCATGTCATTGGAGCTAGGCCCAGAACGCAGATTGCTAGGCATGGCACTAGACGAGGCACCATGTCACAGGCAGGCACTGGGTTGAAGCAGGTGTCTAGGCAAGCACTAAGCCGGGGCACCTTATCTTGGTATGTGGCACTGGGGCAGAGGCAGAGTATCTAGCATGACCTTTGGGCGAGGCACCTTTCCTAGGCAGTCCACGGCACTAGGCCGAGGCACCGTGCCTAGGCATGCACTAGGCTGAGGAACCAGCCTTGGCATGTCATGGCAGTAGGCTGAGGCATTGTGTTTAGGCATGCAC
>JAEQBH010007251.1:0-136592 GCA_016808115.1 Tetrastigma voinierianum | reverse complement strand
CCTCCCCTAAAAACATAGGAGCGAGGGGCATCAGCGATACAAAAACCACCCGAGTGGAACCAAGGCTTAAAGAGATCAACAATCCTCGAAGACAAAACAAACCCAAAAAGCAGGGGCAGCGATCCAACCCAGAGCCGGAGAATACCACAACCCCATATCCGGGCAAAAACATACAGACAAACCCGCCCACATCCCGGGCACAGGACCACTAGAGTGATTAGTCAGTATCAACAATGTATGGAGAAATGAATTGTCACTCTCTTTGCTAGAGTTCCACGGTATGATAGCATGTTCCTTTTCCTCGAGTTTCTTGAGCTTCTTCTTTGACAACGGCAAATAGTCCAGCTCATCAATTCTCTTTATATTAGCGTTTCTAAGCGGGAGAGTGTCGAAATCGACCAATATTTGGAAGGTCAAGCTTGGAAGAATCAATGATCCTATTCCATAGAGTGGGGCTAACATTTGGAATATTGTTATGCGAGACCAACCAGCTATAGAATCAGCGGCAACTTCTAGAATGCCCGGCATCAACACCCCTAGTTAAACATTCGAAGGTATTGCGGTCGTAACTCACGGATATCAGTACGTGGCTTCCCATTTCCGATGCCACAGGGTTGTAATGGTTGTCTATATCATCGCGTGTCGCGGCTTCCTCACTAGAAGAATCCAGCATCATCAACATAGTCTTTAGCGAGGCCTCTTAAAGAAGTGGTCGGACAGGTTGTATTTCCAGTCGACCATTTTCTTCACCACGACATTTCCCATGACTATGGCCAAAGATCTTACGGTGTCTTGATTACGAGGAACCCATGGGTACTCAATTCTAATAGTAGTGTACTTACCATTTCCCAGTCAATATTGCGATTTAGGAAAAGTACAATTCATCACCTCGTTATATCTGGCAAAGGATAATCAGAGTGATTCTCGGTGAGAGTGTCTAAATGCATAGGAATGCCTCGGCACTTGCAATGTATCCAAGGCTAGTAGCAGTCCGATATTCAGAGGATGTTAAAACTTTAAATAGGTAGGGAGGTGATCACCTTGCGTTCGGCATCTCCATGCTGGTTTCGGAAGCAGAAGAATGAGATTGGTCTTCCGATACCGACCCATTCTCAATACCCAATCCGAGCAACCCGGGTCCCGAACTGAATATGTACAACCCATTATACGTGGTGAGATCTCTCGGGTATCTCGTGCTTGCCCATAGCCGCTCGACGAAGATTTAACCACATGTAATGGGAGGCGACTTGTCAATGAAGCCCGACCCACAAAGGCTTCCTTCCATAGACCCACTCCTTCAACCACTTTGCCTGGGAGAAGGATTTTGATGAAATGCCTTCCATCCCTTTGTAGAAGGGTGTGAAGGCCAAAGAAGAGCAAGATTTTGGACGATTCACGAATAGTGACCTCAATTGTGGCTAACCTTGGCGGTATCCGATTGTGACCTCGAATGAGTCCTTGCCTTCGCCCGACCCGGACCACGAACTTTGAAGCTTCTCTATTTGCGAATCCGACGGTGGCGGGTGGTGGGAAATCGTCATCTCAAGTTAAAGATTGAACACCCCGATCGGTGAATTTATTTGAGATCGGGGATCGAGGTAGAAACGCTACTCAGATGCCTTGACGTATACAGGGACCTCGCTTGCAGACAAACCGTCGTGGGAATCCCATTCCTGCGACTAAGATTTGAAACACTTTCGGCGGAAAATGTTCTTTACGGTTTTTTAACCCATTCCGCGAGGATTGGTCCTTTTTTTGCGGAGCAGCTCGTCGGCAGCGGACCCATTTTTCCCCTCAAAACTTACCTTGGACCGTCTTCCAGCGTTTCCTAACTGCCGGCGATTGCGAGCGATCTATCCCTTAGCTGCGGCATCGGCAATGAGGCTTTACGCATTTCCCGTTTTCGTCGGATCCTAGCCTTGAAACCATTCGAAGCCCGAGAAGATCCTTTTTTGGATCTCCTCGATCGACTTCGAGATCTCACGGATACATTAGTAGCTCAATTTTCCTAAGGATAATCCCTCGGTCGCTATATCGCAGCGCGAAACCCATTTCCGTCACCCTTTTGGCGGGGAAAACCCGCGTGTCACCTCCTCACGCTCTTGGTTACGCATTCTCCGTCGTTTAAGGTAGGCCCAGGGGGAATCACGTAGATCGGTAGGACATGCCGGAATCGGCGTTAAGGCCGGTGTTTGTCACGGCGTCACCAGAAACGGTGGTACCAGCTGCATCGTTGACGACGACGGCGTTATCAAGGAGCTCCAAAGCGTGAGCACCGGAGGATCCATCATGGGTAATCTGGAGGAGCGAACCAGCTATGGCCGATTCATCATGGGTATCCCTTTTATTGGGAAGAGAAGGGGAAACCCCTTTTTGTGGAGGCCAACCACGCGTGGTCAACCCCCCAAGATGTTATTGGGGATAAGCTTCTCAAGTGGGGACTCACCAGCTCTATATCTTGTGTTTTTGTCGTCTTGTCGTGAGACGAGAACCACTTATTCTTCGGTTGCCATTTCCTGACTAGTATTTGACGAGAGGATTACATGGTTGTGTGGGTCTCTAGAACTCAGGAATTGGGAGAGCAATTCTTGTGGGTAATTGCCAACAAGGAAAATCCTTCAGCTCTATTACAAGGAAGATGCGTGGGGTGCTGCTATCTACCACTTATGGGGTCATCGAAATGGTAGAATTCATGAGAACAACTATGCTCCAGCTGATACTATCTTTCGCCTCATTTGTGATGATGTTAGACTTCGTATTTCTGGTCTCCAGAAGGTTGTTGATGAATCCACATAAGCGAGATCAATGTGTGAGAGATGGTCCTTCCCTATAAATATTTTATCTCTGTTGGGTTGCATGCGATATGTGATTGTTGGGGCCTTGGCGCCTGCCGGGTTGTGGGCGGGTTCTTGTTTTGTTTTTTTGTTGCCCGGATTGTGGGCTTGTGTCTTTGTTGGTGGCTTTGTGTTGTTCGGGCTGTTGCCTGCTCCTCTATTTTTAGGGGAGGTGCTGTCCGTTTTTTCTTTGCCTGGTTGTGGCCTCGGGCCTCGGATCTTTGTATTCTTTGGTTGGGCGTTGCCCCTTTGGTAATAAATTCTTAATTATCCAAAAAAAAAAAAAAAAAAGGAAAGATGTTGAACAAGTGATCAAATCTAACCATGTCCAGAAGGCGATGAATAAATCACGGTATCCAAAATCCTAAGTTGGATGTTAGTAGTCGAATCTAACCATATCGAAGATGAGAAGAGTTCACTACCGTCAAATTTTTTTTTTTTTGGATAATTAAGAATTTATTACCAAAAATGGGGGCCAAAGCAAAATGCAACTAGAATCACTTGGTTGTTGGTTGCGGTCCTTCTTTGAGTATTTGGTTGAGAATTTTGGAGTTATGTGGGTATTCGAGAATGCCGCGAAGTTGGGAAAATGAATTCTTATGGGTTTGTGCTACTAAAGGGAAATCCTTTTGTTCTATTACCAAGAGGATTGCGTGGGGTGCTACCATTTATCATTTATGGAGGCAACGGAATAGTAGAATCTATGAGAACATCTACTCTCCTGCTGATGCTATTTTTCATCTCGTTTGTAATGATGTTCGGTTGAGAATCTCAAGTTTCCAGAAGGTGGTGGACAATCCAGTGAACAGAGCTATGTGTGAGAGATGGTCCTTCCCTCTTAATATCTTTGGACTTGGTGATTCTCTTGGTTGATTGATGTAGCCTTTATTCTTTGGTTGGGTCCACGGTCTCTTTTGGGCCTTGGTTTCCTTTGCTCGGGTTGTGGGCTGGGCTTTGGGGTGTGGTGTCTCCTTCGGTTTGTGGAAGTGTGGCTGGGTTTTTTTGTTTTTTTGTCCTTTGTTGTTGTTGGTTGTTTCGGGCTGTGGCCTTCTCCTTAGTTTTAGGGGAGGTTCTGTCCGTTTTTCTTTTCTTTTGGGCCTTAGGCTCGTGTATTCTTTGGTTGTGGGGTTTGCCTTTTGTAAATAAACGCTTATTTATCCAAAAAAAAAAAAAATACAACCAAGAAACCAGGCAGCCGAAGGCAGCCAGAAAAACGAAAAGCGGACAGCACCTCCCCTAAAAACAAGGGAAGAACGCTGACCCTTAACGAAACACGATTAACAACAACACAATCAAAAACTGAAGCCCACATCCAGGCGAAGCAAACAACACAAAAGAAGCTAATACAACAACGCTCAACCAAGCGAGAAGGCAAACAAACATACAAGCTCAAGCCCAAAAAACAAACAACAAAGCCAAAATCCCACATCCCGGGACCAGGAACCGACACCAACGCACAACCCAAAATGGGCAGAGACACGCCTTCACGGTAAGCTCAAGCACCACCGGCGGGCCTCAATATAGTAAGGGGTAAGCTCCATCTCTCGCACAAATCTCTATTCGCTGGGTTGTCAGCCACATTATAGAAGCTTGAGATCCTAAGCCTGACATCATTACAAATGAGAGAAAATATAGTCATTTGAATTAAGAATTGGTTTAGTGGATTCTAGCATTCTGTTTGTCTCCATATGTGGTATATGGAGGCTCCCCAAGCAATCCTTTTGGTGATAGAGCATAAGGATTTACCCTTACATCCAATAACCCAAAGAAATTCGTTATCCCACCTCCTCGAAGTCTTGTAATGCCATACGATTATAAGAACCCTCATCGGGTTCTAGATGTAACTGGCAATCAAAGAATAAATGGTTTCTATCCTCGACATTTGCTTTCGACAAAAACACACGATAGAATTAATGAGTCCCCATTTAGAGTTTGTCTTGAGTGGAAAATGCATGTATAACTAGCCATGAAATGAAGGAGTGTCTCTTAATGGCTGGCCAAAGGAACCACACGGCTTCATGCGGTGCACGGGAGAGACTGCGAGGTCTAATGGGTTTAAGCGGTGACGGTAAAACAGGTCCTTGGCGGCTGGTCAGAGATATAACATCCTCTCTATTAATATCGAGAAGGTAGTCATCACAACTGTTTTTTAGCACTAAAAGATCAACTGAAACAGTAACAGGCCAATTCCACCTAGCACCATCCATGACGCCATTAATACGGCATTCTAGCGGATAGGCGAGATCATAAAGAATCCTTTCCCCAAAGAGGTCCCTATACCATTACATACTTGATGCTGATATAAGGTCTCACCCTATTATCTCAAGCTGAAGAATCTTCGCGACTCATGAACATCTCGAGGAGTCACGGCATTCCATATCTTCGCCTGGCAACAAAACCTCTCGAACCCAAGCAACCCAAATAGAGTCCTTCCTATAAAACAAATTCCATATGTGCTTCATTATAGTGGCATCATTCCAATCCTTAACACGACGCAGCCCAAGTCCACCTTCCTCCTTAGGCAGGCAGAGAGACTTCCACTCAACCTTGGCTCTTCGGGCATTCACATCCTTGCCCGACCACAGGAACCCGCTAAAAATCTGTTCGATCTTATAACAAGTAAATTTTGGGATGATGAACATTGTGCACCAATACGTTTGAATCTTGTAGGCGAAGATATCATTGGGGAATCTACCACGCAAAGGAAGAGAAATGACTACAAGTCCATGGCCCGGATTAAACATAAATCTTATCAATAAGAGGTTGGCAATCAGAATGAGACAGCTTGGAGGAGATGAGTGGCACCCCTAAGTATCTCATAGGCAGACTCCCCAGGTTAAACCCCGTCATGCCAAGGATAGTAGCTTTAACACTGTCTTCGATCCCAGCCAAGAACACAGCACTCTTTTGCTTATTAACTTGCATTCCGGAGAAAGCCTCGAATTTAGTCAGCTCATCCAAAAGTAGCGAACCTTTATCCACATTACCTCTGGCAAAAAGAAATAGATCATCAGTAAAGCACAAGTGCGAGAGTTTTATTTGTTTGCACCTCGGGTGAAACTCAAATTCAGGATGGAGAACCATACGAAGTGATACTTGAGAAGGCTTCCATATATAATAAGAAACATAAGGATGATAAAGGGATCTCCTTGGCGAAGACCCTTTGCTTGCAAAGAACCCCGTTAGCTCACCGTTGACACATGGAACATAGGAGTAATGATGCAAACCTTAATGCATCTCAATGAAATTAGTGGGTACCCATAGCAGGACAAAATGTCGAAGATGCAGCTCCAACTTATAGAGTCATAGGCCTTCTTGAGATCGATCTTGAGAGCACATCTTGGAGGCCCAGAATCCAAGTGATAGTTTTTCATCAACTCTGAGTAAGAACCGGCTATGCTACGCCCCTGAACAAAATTTGCTGAAACGGGGCTAATAATAATATCTGGGAGGCATCGCTTTATTACATGACGATAATCTTGAGATGCATTTGTAGATAGTGTTACAACATGAGATGGGCTGTAATCATGCATTGAGCTTGGGTTAGGAACTTTTGGAACCAAGGCGATGTGGTGCGGTTGATCTCCACCCAGACAAACACCACGAGGCGAAAAAATGCGCTCTGGGTTTCACACACTTCACTTCCAACAATGTTCCAGGCCCTTTTGAAAAAAAGGGAGGAGAACCCATCGGGGCCAGGGGCCTTTGCGTTATCTATAGAGAACATGGATCTCTTGATCTCCTCATGTGTAATCCTGTTGTTAAGTATCTCCAAATGCTCAGAGGACCAAACCAAACCATCCACGTTATACTCAACCGATGTTGAATCACGTATTCTTGCCCAAAGCGGTGGAAATGATTAACAAATTCTGTACGATGGGCTTGGATCTTTTAATTCTACATCCATTCTCAGCGTAATTGATTTGATAGAGCTCTAGGTTCCTAGCTTTTGAAGCGGCTTTATGGAAGAAATTGGGTCTGATCCCCCAACTTGAGCCATTGTATTACGGATTTTGCTTGAAACCCCTCTTGGCAGGCTAGATCATGGAAATTCTTCAAACAAATCTTCTCATTCCTTACCAACCGAGAATCATTTGGATTAGATCGCGGTCGGCAGTAGCGATGCCGGTTCCCGATGCTTCTACGACCTTCTCTTGAACATTAGCATAAACATGGTGAATGCTTTAAAGAGAAGCGATTCTTCCACGCTTCTAAGTTTCAGTGAGCTGTACATAGGAGTTCCATACACGTATTATCCCAAGCATCCTTAACCAGTCGAGGAAGGAAGGATGATCGGCCCGAAATTAAAAAATTTAAAGGACACCTCGCCTTGGGCCGCGTATGCTCGGAATTATTAGGAGTTCACTATAAGCGGGCAATGGTCGAGCCGGCCAGATACTCTAGTCAAATTTTGATTTAGAAATCAAAGATGTTTGATCACGAGACTTTGGTTGTTAGAAGAAAGCCCAGAAAGTGAAAGGAATTCTCACTAGAAGCAAAATCGATATAAATTTGTTGATGTAATGCTGAAGAAATACCACACGGTTTCCACCTATGAGGGTATTCAATATCAAAAGACCTCATACAGTTTGATTTTCCTAATAAGCTAGCCTCTTATGAAGAGCCCTAAGGAGCATGAAGAGTTTTTTTTTTTGGGATAATTAGAATTTATTTCCAAAAGGAAAAACCAACAAAAGAATAAAACACAAAGCCAATAGGCCACCGAGAAAAAAATGAAAAAGCAGACTGACACCTCCCCTAAAACATAGGAAAGAGGGGCTTGACCCACAATGAAAAAGCACGATGAAACAAATATAACCAATTGCGCATCTTTGACCGCAAGCCTCCTAAACAACCAAATAAATAAATTTTTTTTTTTTTTTGGATAATTAAAATTTATTTCAAAAGCAAACCCCACAACCAAAGAATACACGAGCCCAAGGCCCAAAGGAAAAGAAAACCGGACAGCACCTCCACTAAAAACATAGGAAGAGGGCAACAGCCCGAAACACAAATAAATAAATCCCACAGCTGGGACAAGCAAAATAAAAAACATCGGCCCACAACCCGGGCAAAGGCAACCAAAGGAAACAACCAAAAGGCCTCAAGTTAGGAGGTCGACCCACAAGGGCCAAGGATAGTAAGAGGGAAAGACCATCTCTGCTTTTGATGACACACTTTTGGGGTTATCATCAACCTTGACAAACCTGATGCTCTAAATTTGGCACATCGTTACATATGAGTTGAAAAATAGCATCTGCGGGAGAATAGCGTTTTCATGAATTCTACTGTTGCGTTGTCTCCACAAGTGATATGTAGTAGCACCCCACGCAATCCTCTTAGTGATAGAGCAGAGACTTACCTTTGGTACCAATTACCCACTGAGAATTCATTCTCCCAGTTCCTCGGCATTCTCATAACCTTAGAATCCTCATCCATATTCCAGCGGTGAAGTGGCATTCGAAGAACATGTGGTTCCTATCTTCAACATTAGCCCTATAGAATACACAGGACATATTAGTGATAAGGCCCCATTTGAGCAGCTTGTCTTGGGTGTCCAATCTGTCATGGATGACCAGCCATACTATAAATGCGTGTCTTCTAATAGCTTGGGGAAACCATACCGCATAATGCCAATTAACAACCGGTTTGCTCAACCTAATATGGTTCCAGGCTGAGCTAACCGTAAAATCCCCGGAAGGAGTTAGTGTCCATGAAACAATATCCTCTCCAGAGTCATCAAGCGAATAATCCCGACAACTATTCTTGATAGCGATAAGGTCAGCTGAATTAACGATAGGCCAATTCCACCTTCCACCATCAATAACCTTTGCTACATGTGCGTTCCTATGAATTGCAGAATCATATATAACCCGTTCTCCAAAACAAGGTAGAAGGGGGCCGATCGGGTTCCAGAAATCATGCCATAGATGTCCAGCCTTAGATTAAAAACCTTGTGTCTTATGAAAGGTCTGATCCTGTCTCTGAATTACAGGAGTTTCCGCCAACTCCAGGGGCAAACTGAAGGGATCTTTGCACACCAAAGACTCCCCTGTCTCAAATAAAGCCTCCGCACCCAGGCTACCCAAATAGAGTCCTTCCTATAGAACAGATTCCAAATGTGTTTCATAACATTAGCATCATTCGAATCTTTAACACGCCGCAACCCCAAGCCGCCCTCCTCCTTAGGCAGACACACCGACTCCCATTTAATCTTAGCATGGCGAGCATTCCTCGATTTACCAGACCAAAGAAAACTGTTGAAAATTTGCTCGATCTTAGTAATAGTGTACTTTGGAATGATTAACTATCTTGCACCCGGTACATTTTGAATATTATACAATGCGAGATATTAGTTGCAACCCTACGCATAAGATAATAGTGAATCTGCTTGTCCAAGCACGGATCACGGCCAGAGTTTATCAAGAAGCGGTTCTGATCCAAGTGGGATAGCCTTGTAGAGATGAGGGGAACTCCAAGGTATTTCATAGGAATACTCCCCTCACAAAATCCAGTAATGTTCAAAATATCAATTTTTTTTTTTTTGGATAATTAAGAATTTATTACTAAAAGGGCAACGCCCCACCAAAGAATACAATAAACCAAGGACCACAAGGCAAAGGAAAAACGGACAGCACTTCCCCTATAAATATAGGAAAAGGGCATCAGCGAAACAATCAAAACCACGAAAACACAAGCCCACAACTGCAGACGAAGAAGCTTGACATGACAGCCACGGCTGAGCAAAGGCAACTAAGGACCCAAACGAGGAGACAAGTCGGGGCTAGAACCACGGGTGATAGAATATTAGAGGAAGGACCATCTCTCACATTGATCACATTTACGGGACTATCAACAAGCTATACGGAGACCCGGATATACGTAGTCCTAACATCATTACATATGAGGTGAAAAATAGCATGTCAGCGGGGCAAAGTTGTTCTCATGAATTCTACTATTCCGATGACCCTACAAGTGGTATATAGTAGCACCCCACGCAATCCTCTTAGTAATAGAGCAGAAGGACTTTCCCTTGGTAGAAATTACCCACAAGAATTCATTTTCCCAATTCCTCGGCATCCTAGAGTTCCCACACAACCTTAAAATCCTCAACCAAATACCAGCTATGAAATGGCAACCGAAAAACAAGTGGTTTCTGTCTTCAACACTAGCTCGGCAGAATACACAAGACATAAAGTTGGTAAGACCCCACTTGAGAAGCTTGTCTTGAGTAACCAATCTGTCCTGTATGGCCAACCAAACAATAAAAGCATGTCATGATAGCAGAGGAAACAACGTTGTAAAGTGCCGGTTAACTGCTTGGCGCATTTTTGGTCTAAAATGGTTCCAGGCAGAGCTAACAGTAAATTCCCCAGAAGGAGCTAGTGTCCAAGAGATAACATCCTCTCTAGAGACGTCAAGATGATAATCGACACAACTATTCTTGATAGCAATAAGGTCAACTGAATTAGCGATAGGCCAATTCCACCCACCATCATCAATAACTTCAGCTACACGAGCGTTACTATGAATAGCATAATCATACATGATCCGCTCTCCATAGTAAGGAAGGAGAGGACCAACCGGGTTCCAGAAATCATGCCATAGAAAGGTCCCAACACCGTTACCCACCTTGTGTTTTATGAGGGGTCTGATCCTGTCTCTCAGTTGGAGGAGTTTCCGCCAAAATATCATTTTTGACATTTTCATTAACCCCTGCAATGAATAATGCACTCTTCAGTTTGTTCACTTGAAGCCCAGAGAAGTTCTCAAACTTGTATAACTCATCCATGATAATTTGGACACTGGATGCAGTCCCACCTGCAAATAAAAATATATCGTCCGCAAAGCATAAGTGGGTAAGATTGGCTTCCTCACATTTAGGGTGAAACTTAAACTCTTGGCTATGGGCAGCCAAAGATAAGGACCTAGAGAAGGCTTCCATTGCTATGATGAACAACAAAGGGGATAATGGGTCCCCTTGCCTTAACCCTCGTTTGCTAGCAAAGAACCCCGCTAGCTCTCCATTTACAGAGACACGAGGAGAAGGAAGGTAGTGATTTGCGTAGCAATACATCTCGGTAGGTAAGCGGGGTACCCGTCTTTTGGAAGAAAGGATATCAAAGATGCAACTCCAACCAATTGAGTCAAAGGCCTTCTTGATATCAATTTTTAGTGCACACCTAGGTTGACCATTACCACGATGATAATTGATCATAAGATCCTGGGTAATGAGGACATTGTCAGCAATACTCCGACCTTGCACAAAAAATTTGTTGTGATGGACTAATCTTAGGAACCTTTGTTTATCCAGAAGTACCCAATAATCTTCGAGATGCACTTGTATATAGTATTACAACATGAGATTGGCCTATAGTCATGCATAGATCCAGGGTTAGGGACCTTGGGCACCAATGCAATGATAGTGTAGTTAATTTCACGAAGAATATACCCCGAATTGAAGAAAGATTCCACCGCTTCAACTACATCGCTACCTACAATGCTCCAGGCTTTCTTGAAAAATAGGGAAGAGAAACCATCTGGGCCCAGGGCTTTGGAGTCATTCATAGAGAATATGGTATTCTTGATCTCTTCATGGGATATCCTACTGTGGAGTGTCAGTCTTTGGGAGACCAAAGCGAAACCAACGAGGTTATCCCTAAATAAACATCATGGTCGGTAGATGGACCATGAACCTCTTCACAACTTTGGAAGTGGGCGACGGCTTCTGTTTGATATCGGGTCTTCAGTGCACCGTTCTCCAAGTTATGGCTTTTTTAATAGAGCTTTCGGTGCATTCCTTGATTTGATGGCTTTGTGGAAGAAGCTAGTGTTCTGGTCACCTAGTTTAAGCCACTGTGTTGGTGCATGAAAAAGATGGATCTTGGAGTATGTGTTTTGATTGCCAAGCTTTCAACAACATTTTTATTCATGAGGAAGCAAGATTCAACAAAGGGCACCCCGAATATGAAGGTTATCAACGGCTGGTATTTGATCTAGGAGGATGGATTCGGTTACACATTGTCACACCGAATTTCACCGGTGTGATTTATGTTACTATTTTACCACCTGAATTTTTTTTTTTTCACAACTTGAGTCTAAACTCCACTTGGAGTGATCACTTGGAAACGTAAATAAAACACTACTCCAGGTCTCCAAACATACACACATATCGGTACAGAGTTAATTCCTCAATGTACCCAAAACTATACACTTACACTTGATCAAAATAACATTTACACAAAGTTCCAAAACTAGTGGCTACACAAACCAAATATACAATGATCCACAAAAGATACCAACTGTCCAAATATACAGTGTGAATATCCACATAACACTAAATATTCATCAAAATGTATGCTCGACCACTGTAAGCTAAGGTTGGCACTCTGAACTTCCATCCTCAAAACCCTACGAGGTCCAACTTTCATGTCCGCGACGGAGTCTCGTACACGCATCTAAGGTGGAGGAAATAATGGGGTAGGTTCGACAACTCAGTAGTGAATCCCATAACAAGCCATGCTCATAAAAACATTTCAATTTATACATAATTCAAGATATCTCAAAACATGAGCATTTTACAAATAATAGGTTGATGATGGAAACACATGAATGCAATACTACCACCATCTCAACCCCTCATCAGTGACTCTTTTGGGCTTTCACCCAAGGACTAGCCGATCATCCCAGAACAACGACAAATTGCTGGGACTTACCATGCAGGGATATGCCCACATCCGTATATTTGTGACCTTTACGGGACTCTGACCCAGGGACTAATCATCGTCAGGTGTCCATACATCAATCGGGACTCTCACGCGCGGTCTATACCCATGTCATGCTTTAAAAAAATTTCGCAAAGCATTCAACCACATGGATATTTAAAAACATCATGTACCGATTAATTCAGATTTCCATATACAAAATATACATTTATATCCTTTAGAAAATCACCGATCAAGCAGATGGCCCTGAGAATTCCATAACATCGAACCACGGTACAAAGCGGGAAGGTTATAAGATTCCCTACCTTCCTTGGATTGAATCCTGAGTCTCCCAAAAGTCAAAACCACGGCTACTCCAAAGGATGCAATTAACAAGTCATAAGATTTCTTAGCCTCAAACAATGGGTTACATAAAATTACCCAAATTGGTCTATTACTACTTCACCACTCTCGAATCCTGCAGTTCTTATACCTCCAAGTGCACTCTCTTTTACACTTACTAAGATCAACATTCTTACCTTATTAGGGTAACACAAGCAGCACACACAACCTTATACCCTTTTTTTCGACCCTATCTCGAGACCCCTCCTTTTTCTCAACTATAATTTTTTTACGATATACATGTTTTTTTGTTCTTTGGTCTTCGACCAAAGTTCCCCTATCTCTAGCTTTCCCACGGCCTCTTAAATCGGGTCAGTCGGACCTCAAAATCAAGAGTTATGGTTTTACACTCTAACCTCCCGAGACTATTTCTAAGGGCTGAGAATCTATCCACTCTCTTCACCCTTACTTTGACAAAATTATGGCTTCAAATAGACCATAATTTAGTATACTCTTATGAAGTTACTCCCCCCTATGTGGCTACTTTGAGGATTTTTTTTTTTTTTTGAATAATTAAATTTATTACCAAAGGGCAGCCCACAACCAACCAAATTACAAGGGAACAAGGCCCACAAGCCAAAGAAAAAAGCGAATGACACCTCCCCTAAAAATAGAGGAAAGGGCATCGGCCGAACAACCTCAAACACAAAGGCACACCAACCAAACAAAAGCCCTGGCAAGACAAAAAATAAAATAAAGCTCAAAAACCCCGCCCACAGCCCGGGCTAAGGCAACCAAGGACCAAAAAGAGAGAAGTCCCCAGCAATCCAGAGGACCACCAAACACACTTCAGGAAGATGAACCTGGTACGAGGATATTAGCGGGAAGGCCCACCTCTCACACAAAGCTCTGTTAGAAGGATTATCAAATGCCCCGAATGTTAGGATATTCCTAAGTCTAACATCAATACAAATGAGGTGGAAAATAGTATCAGTGGGAACAAAAATGTTCTCATGAATTCTACTATTCCGTTGTCTCCATAAGTGGTAGATAGTCGCACCCCGTACAATCCTCTTAGTAATAAGTGGAAAGATTTACCCTTGGGCGCGATTACCCATAAATTCATTCTCCCAATTTCGGCATTCTAGAATTCCCACATAACCTTAAAATCCTCATCCGGATACGAAAGCGGTGAAATATGTAGAAGAACAAGTGGTCTCTATCTTCACCACTAATCAGAGCCAAAACACAGTACTAAGTTTGTAAGGCCCCACTTGAGAAGCTTATCTAGAGTAACCAATACATCTGGATGGCCATCCACACAATAAAAACATGTCTCTAATAGCTTGGGAACGGTCGTAGAGTGCCGAGTTTACAAGCGGCATTTTTCCCCGGTCTAATATGGTGCCACGAGCTAGCAGAGAAAACCTGAAGGAGCGGCGTCGGGAGACACTATCCTCTCTAGAGACATCAAAGGCGATATCAACACGGCTATCGCCAGTAGCAATAAGGTCTGCTGAGTTAGCGATAGGCCAGTTCCATCTACCTTCATCAATAACCTCCGCCACATGAGCGTTACTATGAATAGCAGAATCGTATATGATCCTTTCACCATAATAAGGAAGGAAGGACCAGCAGTTCCGACAATCATGCCATAAAAAGTCCCAACACCATTGCACACCTTGTGTTTTAAGAGAGGTCGATCCTATCCATAATTGGATAATTTTCGCCAACTCGGGAAGCGACTTGTGTCGGGACTTTTGCACACCAGAAACTCCCTTGTCTTAAGTACCATCTACGAACCCAGGCCACCCACAAAGAGTCCTTTCTATAAAACAAATTCCAAATGTGTTTCATAATATTTGCATCGTTCGAATCTTTAATACGCCGTAGACCCAAACCACCCTCCTCCTTTGGGAGACAAACGGACACCCAACTGACCTTTGCACGCTGGTTATTTCCCATTTTACCGGACCACAAAAAAATGCTGAATAATTGTTCAATCTTAGCGATAGTGAACTTGGGAATAATGAAAATCTTTTGGTATCTTTGAATACTATGCGAGGCGCGATGCAATCGAGTACGCAATCTCCACACATAAGATAATGATCTGTTTGGTCCACGATTGGTCACGGCCATAATTTTATCAAGAAGGGTGGTGGAGTCACAATCAGAAGAATCTAGTAGAAATCAATGGGACTCCGAGATATTTCATAGGAAACCTTCCCAAACTGAAGCCCGTAATGTTCAGTAAATCATTCTTAACATCATCATTAACCCCAGCAAGGAACATGGCACTCTTCTGAACGTTCACTTGAAGCCCAGAAAAGTTTTCAAAACTGCTAAGCACGTCCATGATAGATTGGATACTGGACTGTGTCCCACCAGCAAAAATAAAAATATCATCTGCAAAGCATAAGTGAGTTAGGTTAATTTCCTTACATTTAGGATAGGCGGAAACCTTGCATATGGAACGTGAAAGGATGCAGGCTTCCATAATGAGGATGAAGCTGATAAAGGGGATAAGGGGTCCCTTGCCGAAGCCCCGATTCTTATGAAAGCCCGCTTGACTCACCATTCACGGCCACAGAGAAAGATGGGGAGGTGATGCATGCTCTAATACATCTCATAAGGTGAGTTGGAGTACCCATTCTTGACAGGACTTCAAAAATGCAGCTCCAACTAATTGTGTCATAGGCCTTCTTGACGTCAACTTTAAGTGCACACCTAGGAGGACCATTGTCTCGATGATAGTTGATCATAATCTCTTGGGTGATAAGGATATTGTCTGCAATGCTACGGCCTTGTACAAAAGCAGACTGAGAATGGCTTATAATCTCAGGTAAGCACTGTTTTAACCTCGCAACAATGATCTTCGAGATGCACTTATAGATAATATTGCAACAGGAAATAGGCCTATAATCATGCATGGAAACGAGGTTAGGAAGGACCTTTGGAACCAATCTTTAAATTGGCTGCAATTTATCTCTCTAAGCATACATCCAGATTTAAAAAAAGAAACCACAGCTTCACAAACATCCCTCCCAATAATACTCCACGCTGCCTTGAAAAATAGAGCAGAAAAACCATCGGGGCTCGGGGCTTTGGAGTCAGCAATAGAGAACATGGACTTCTTGATCTCCTCAAGGGTTATCTCACTATTTAAAATATCCGGATGCGGGGACCTGGGGCCACCTCTAGAGTTATCTAAATATCCAGCATGGTCATTTGAGGATCTCAACACATAGCACGATACGGAAGTGGGCTCGATCTGTTTGATGGCCTCGGATAATCAGATCTTGCACCATTAGCCAAAGTAATAACTTTTATCAGATTCCTAGCATTCCCTAGCTTTGACAACTTTATGGAAGCGGGTGTTACGGGTCTCCAGGTTTAAACCCTTTGAACTACGGATTTATTTTGGGAACCCCTCCTCGGCCTGAGCTAGATCATGGTAAAATCTTTAAACAATTCTTCTCATTTACCACGGGGCGGTCGGGCCAGTTATTGTTTAGCAAAAGCGGGTGGGCTTAGTTGCCAGAGACTCTTTACAGCATCCACTACCGATCCACCTTGGAGTTTACCAAAAGTGTGGAAGTTGAAAGACTTAAGGACGGCCTTCACTCTCTTCAGTTTGCGCATCAACCTATACATGGGTGTACCATACACTTCATTTTGCCAAGCTTCCTTTACTAATTCAAGGAAAGCCGGGTGGTCAGCCCAAAAATTAAAAAATTTGAAGGGGTAGCGTTTCCTATGCCCAGTCTAGCTTAACACATTTAAGTTGGTAGCGGAGGGCTATGACCCGATAAACCAGGATGGAGGACTTCCGTCATCGCATTGGGAAACATATCCATATAGCATTCATTTTGGAGGCAGCGGTCTAGCTTCCTAGCTATAAAATTATTCCCCTCTCGACGGTTCATCCACGTAAAAATGGGGCCCAAGAAAGGGACATCCGCCAGTTCAAGATTGAACAAACACTCGTGAAAATCATTCATGGTCGTGTCATTCATCATGTTACCTCAGGCTTCTCGTGACAAACTGGTAGTGTTGAAATCACCAGTGTCAATATTGAGGATTTTGGCGTAGGGTTCACACCACAGAAGGTGGCGCCACAGCATTCTTCTATCGATGTAATTATTCGAGGCATAAACGGCGGGCACCAAAATTAGTTACCTGGAAGCGATAGCGTGACAAAGATGCTTTGGTCATTAGAATGGATAACATCGATGCTAACCTTTTCAGGGTTTCCACATATCCAAATTCGGCCAAGCATAGCATGCTCATAGTTATGGAAGAGCTTCCAGCCCGGAAATAGAGAGTTGAAAATTCTGTCCTTGTTATGAGCTCGCACCCGAGTTTCCAAAACAGAAAAACAAAATCAAGCATAGGACTCCACAAGTGAACGCACTTCTTTTGCTTAAGGGTTCGATTCGGGTCCCTTATATTCAAGCGGCGAATTTAACCATTGGGAAGAAGAGAAGACCCTCACCCGGTTCTTGCTTAGAAGCTAGGTTAGTTTTTCATTTGCTTGATCTTCTTCTTAGGCAATGAGCTGGCGTGAAATCCATTTCATCCTCTTTTAACATGCTTGAATGTGTCGAATAGGAGAAGTGTCAGAGTACTCGGTGCTAGTGCTAGGATCGGACACGGACATAGCTAAGACTTTCTTTGGTTCACGACGTACAATCTTCCTCACGTTGAGCTAGACATCCAAATGTATTTCCAGGTAACTGGTTGACAGCCTCAGCAGCCAAATTCATTACTTCCTCAGTATAGGAAGCGGTGGAATTTATTTAAGCCCCTCACGATCGCTGACGGAACTATCGGTGCAACATCCGCGATTAGCTCCCTCTTTTGGCTCCTTGCTAGAAACATCCCCAGATACCTGAGGATCCTTCCTGTCAATAACCAAGACCTCTTCCCGACCCTTGACCGCGAGTTTTGGAACAACTTTACTACTTTGACTCTTAGCATGACAATTTACCAATTTATGGCCAAACGGTTTGCAGTAGGAACAGCATTGTGGAGCCCAAGGATACTCAATCCTTATTTTGTTGTATTTGCCATTACCCGCGCTCCAGGGATCTGAGACTTAGGAAAATCACATTCGACCCCACCTCTACACATATTCCTAGCAAAAGATAGCTTTGGCGATTCTGGTGAGGAATCGAGATGGACGGATTACCAAACGACGCAAAAATGTGGCTCAAGGCTTGTATTTGTCAATATTCGGAGGAATATTATAAATTTGACCCAAATTAGGATAGTGGTGAAATTTGGATATTTAGCATATCCATGCACGGCTGCCATGCCGCGTAATATGAAAGGTCTCCCTGCAAGATTCCATGGACCCGATTCCATAACCCAATCCCGAGCATCCGGGTCCCTGAACCTAAAGAAGTATAGGCCATTCTCAGTTGTGGATATATCAGGCATCTCCTTCTTGCCCCACAGTTTGTCAACCAAAGAGCGCACCACCTGGAAAGGGAGACGCTTGTCCAAAAATTTGAGAAGGATTTTGAATCACTCCATTTGGATCAATATAGCTGACTTATGGCTCAAAAGCGGGGCGCTCGAACGGGGGACAGGGCCTGACTTTCAACCTCAAATTCAAGGGTCTTATGGTAGGGTTTAGTTTACTTGTTTGCTTCTTGACATTGAAGGGCTAGGTCTTAGGCTTTTTCTCAAGCTGGAATCATCCGAGTTCGGAGTTCTTTAGGCCAACATAGCGAACAACATCATGGGTCAAGGGAAAATTTGTGGCACCTCCTTGGACACACACACCATACCATCTTCACAAAACGGTCTTTTACAATTTAGGGTTTCTAAACTCACCTTTCATCAAATCTAGGAGTTGGGATGAAATCCCAGCAAAACCCTAGAATATAATATAGTCAATAGAAGTACAACTAAGGCCTCCAAGATCATGTTTACATACCTTGGTGAACTTTTCACAAAACCAAGCTTTCCTTGCTAGCCTTTTCTCCTCCTTCTCTCTAGCTTCTCTCTAGAACTCTCTCGCACTCTAAAATTCCCGAAATTTTCCACTTCTTAACGAGAAGTTGGTCTAACATCAAAACCAAGAGGAATTGGTTTGCTTGGCACATAACCAAGCTCTTCTCATTACACATTTGCCATGTGTCAAGAGCTCCTACCTTGCATATATGAGTGTGTGTGCCCTCATGTGATGCCACATAAGCTCACAAAGGATATTGCACTTTAGTCCCTCTCCACTAACAAGTTTTTCAAAGTGGTCCCTTCCAAGACATACTCCAATTACAAATCTAACAAAACACTAAACTTACCTAATTGCATAATTGACCCACATGCCATAAAAATGCAATCCTAACACTTTTGCTAATCCTCTAATTAAATAATATTAAGATTGCTAATCTTAATCACAATATAAAATATCATAGGGCATAAGTTGCATTTGCTCCCCAAAAATCCTTACCTGAATATAACAAAACATATATTAATATACCGGTGTTTTACTTATCCAAAAATATATATATACCGGTGTTACACACATGATAAAAGAGAGGTGTTCCAAGTTGTGCACAAGAATAGATGGTTCTTCCAAGATTATTAAGAAGATCATAAGAATGCCTAAGGTTAATTTGCGGTGACTGCAATATCTTGCCTACATTCAAGGTTAGGATTTGAGGCCTTATCATGGTGAGAACAGGGATAAGTCTTTTTTTTTTCAACTATAGGGGTTTGATGCGGAACTTCTATCACACACCAAACATTGGGAATTCAGCCCTAATTATTGAAGAGGTGGATTGGGAGGGTCAGGCGCATTTGAATATGTGAAAACTCCTTTTTGGACCTCATTTGGGCCTTGGAAGGCAAAAAAAACGTGGTCGAGACTTGGACAAACCTGTTGTGGGTACGCCTATTGATTTTAGAAAGATTTCTTTGCGGGATCTTGGAGAGTTTGTTTTGATTACATTTGTATTCTTTTAAGTTTTGCTCCCATATTTTATTCTATCCCTTTTGGGAAGATTTGCTTTATTTATTTTAGAAGTTTGCTTTATTTATTTTAGAAAGTTTGTTTTTAGGAATTCTTTTATGTAATTTAGAAAGTTTATTTTCTAGTTAAAGTAGAAGTTGCTTTATTTGATTTAGAAAGTATGGGACTATATATACCCCATAATGTAGTCTTTTTTGACCATCGGTTCAAGTTTAATAATATTTTCATATTTCTCTTTTTAAGAGCTCTCTCTTGTTCTGCTTTGCTCTCTTGGGTGGATTCGCCCAGGGACGAGTTCGTGGCTTCTCATACCTAGGTGGATTCCTTGGTGGCGAAGTCTTTGTCGGCTTATCAATCAACTTGAATCCATAGTTGATTGTGGCGCCTTCCTCCATCGTCTATCTTGTGTGGATGTTTCATTAACCGGTAAGTAACCACTCTTGTCACCAGGCGCTCTACTAGCTCCTCGCGCTCATCTTTTCTCTAAACTTTCCATAACCAAAATTTCAATCTCAACCCAAAACTTTCCAAATCATGTTCCATACTACTAAAACCTTCCTAAATACCCATTTTCCCTTATATACCATAAATTCACCTTTCTTAACTTAGAAAATCTCCTAAATTCGTCCATAACCTATTTTGGCCCAAGAAAACTACCCCAAACCCATATTTTGACTTACCTAAACCTGGGATCATCATCACGGTCCCAACCTTGCGCCACTCCTCTTTTTCTCTCTTTGTGTGAACGAGAAGAAATGGGCTCTCTTGTGCCCTAATTCCCTTTGTTCCTAACCCAAGGGAATGGCCCACGTCGTGCCATGTCCGCGCTCGGTTCCATCTCTAGCTCGAAACAATTTATTTCATCCCAATTCAGATTCAAATTATTCTAAATGAACTTTACTTACATCATTTCCCAAAATCTCGTTTTTGGGTTCATTTAGGAGCACCGTCGCCTCGAATCATTGAAAATTGATAATCTAAAAATTAAATATAAATGCGTTTATTATTTAGATTTCACGAGAGGAATTCAACGGTGAGTCTATTTCATCATCGAGATCTAGAAAATTTTCAAGTTTCAACTTTGTACTATATGAGAATTTACTTTTTTGGATAATTAAGAATTTGTGCAGAAAGGAAATGGCCTTAAACAATAAGAAGAATACAAGAAACCAAGGCCCTGAAAAAAAAAGCAGCTGGCACCTCATATAAATATAGGAAAAGGGGCTTATTGGCTCAGTAACAATAGCCAAATGGCAAACCAACCAAATAACACAAGCCCACAACTTGCAGGCAGGAGGGAGAGACAACCTTAAGCCCACACGAGCCAGGCCAAAATGACAAGGGGGCAAGAGACAAGCCCACCCCGGGGCTAAGTAACCGCAACCAAGGAACCAACCAAAAGTTCTGAGTCGGGAAGGCGATCCACGAGGGCCTAGGATAGTTTTTTTGGATAATTAAGAGTTTAACAAGCGAAGCCCACAACCAAAGAATACATGAGCCCAAGGCCCAAAAGAAAAGGAAAAACGGACAGAACCTCCCCTAAAAACTAAGGAGAAGGCAACAGCCCGGAACAACCAATAACAACCAATGAACCAAACAAAAAACCAAACACACACCCACATCCCGGGCATAGACACCAAACCCCAAATCCCAGCCCACAGCCCGAGCTAAGGCAACCAAGGCCCAACAAAGGTCAGGACCCAACCAACAACGCAACCATCAATCAACCAAATGAATCACCAAGGCCAAGAATATTAAGAGGGAAGGACCATTCTACTGCACATTGCTGCAATTCGATGGATTATCCACCACCTTACGAGCAGTATTCTCAACCTAACATCATTACAAATGGTAGGGGCCTAGGATATTAAGAGGGAAGGACCATCTCTCACACATTGATCTGTTTACTATTTTGACCTTTTCATAAACATTCGATTTTTCTTGGGTTTTACAATTTGTTTGTCTTCTAATTGAAATATTAGAAATATTTCAAAATATTCAAAATATATGAAATCTTCGATGAATCCATATTTTCTCTATGTTTAATAGTTATAAAATAAAAGAAAGATTTAATCTTGTCATCCTTGGATACGACACGACACCCTTCTACAGGCATTAAAAAATAGCAAACGTTAAAGCATAAATTCTGTAACTTTGGTATATTAATATATGTTTTATTATATTCGAGTAGGATTTTTTAGAGCAAATGCAACTTATGTACATGATATTTTAAATTTGTGATTAAGATTAGCCATCTTAATGGTTGGTTTTTTTTTTTTTTTTTTTTTTTTTTTTTGGATAGTTAAATTTATTATTACCAAAAGGGCAATGCCCCCAGCAGGCAATGCAGCTCGAGCCAAGGCTGCACGAAAAAGAAAAAAACGGACAGCACCTCCCCTAAAAACCTAGAAAAAGGGCATCGAGCCGTCCCGGGGATCCCACATACGGGGCAAAGACCAGCATAAACCACGCATCAGCCAATCCCTAAGCGGGGCAACCATGTCAGGCGACTCACAGGCCGGCGATAAACGCAAGCCCTGGCAGACACGAGGAACATCAACAACAAACTAGACCCCACGCCGGGACCAACAAACAGCCAATAAAGCTGACCACCCCGGGCAAGGAAAAAGTAACCCGCCCACACCCAGGCCCGAAGGAGAAAAACCAACCCAGCCCACAGCCCAGTAGGCAACCAAAGATCATTCTGAGACAACCCACAGCTATGGCAAGGTACCAAACCAATCCAAGGGAGAAGGCCAATGGCGACTAATCAGGCAGCCAAGTACACCAACAAAGTATTAACTGCTTTGGCCAAACCACGGCGGCCCCCAGCGACAATTTCCACCACCTTACGTCAGACCATCTTAACGAAGCACAAAACGACACGGATCGGCTCACCGGCTGGTCGGAAAAACCCGTCCATGCGGTTGCATGGGGAGAACAATGATTGTACTGTAGACCCCTCAAAACTACGCACCCTTGCGTGGGCAAACTAACAACGGTGGCTAACAAAGCCAAAGCCCAGGCCCAAACTAATGAGGAGCCCAACTTTTGTAGATTGCAAAATTCGAATCAGACTTGATCGGACAGTCACACTTCACGTCGAATCTCCGACCATTGACGACACACAGCGAGGATACTTTGAACCCCTCGGACGATAGCAAAGCGGTGTTGTATCTCCTGCGCCCCCTTACCTCTGACCCCTTTATTATTCCTTGAACCCAATTAGATGGGTGATAGCGCGTTGGGATTTGAGCAAGAAAGAGCATTGTGAGTGTTATGCGTAACACCGACCATCAAAAATGTGAAGCTTCGCTTGTCACCAGGAATCTGGCCCGGGATTGGTGAAATCCTTATCACCAAGACCCAGAATTGAAACCTTGTCACCTGGGGCTGGTATCTGAGGAGTAGAACATCCTAGATCGGAGGTGGGCTGACTGAAAACGGCGTTCAGGCCGCCTGCTTTTCTCGTCAGCTTGACGGCCGTACCGGAACTTGCACTTGAACCCGTCGGCGGGACTAACCCATTTCTACGACTAAGGTGTGAAACACTCGGACGAAACCCATTCTCATCCCGCCTGGTTTTTACCCATACACGAAACGGTCCTTTTTTGCGGGTTCCGTCCGTGACAACGGCGGAGTCTGCTTTAGATGGTGACGAAATGACCTTGGGTAGTCCTTCATTGTTGTCTCTAGCCGGCGATTCTGGGGATGACCATCTGCGCATCTGCGATTAATGGCAATGTGAATTTACTCTCATTATCATCTTCGTCGGAACTTGCGTCGACGGTCGAGTGAGATGATCCTTTTAGGATCTCGTTCCGACTAAGTCTCATGGATGTCTGATCGACCGGCGATCGGATAGTCTCAGGCGTGCCAGCCTTCTGCGTATCGTGATATGCTGGGTTTGGTAATCATGGCGCTGCCGTCAACAATGCCGTCGATCGATATCACAATGTGCCTCCCGATCTGAACAACCTCGTTCTCGGTCGTCAGACGACGGGTCTGTCCCGATCGAATCTTTGTTCGAAATCGATTAATGATCGGCCCGTCTTTGGTGCGATCTGAAGCGAATGTTGTTGATGCGACGACCGTTGCGTGGACCTCGGCGACGACGTGGTGGATCGCAATGACCGGGACGACCATCTGTCGATCGCCGGATCTACGTAAGCATAGTCGGGAACCGCACGGGAGACGATGATTATTCTCTTGTGGGCCGGGTGAAAAATGATAATATTGATATGTGTAAGCCGATCTCACAGTGAGCGATAAAGCGGGGATGCCCTAGAGCATCTGCCGATGGAACCGCTATTTTCGGTTTCCCCTTAATGGTTGGTTTAATTAGAGGATTAGCAAAGTGTGTTAGATTGCATTTTTATGGCATGTGGGTCAATTAGCCAATCAGATGGTTAGTGGTTTGTTAGGGTTTGAAATTAAGTATGTCTTGAATGACCACTTTGAAAAACTTGTTAGTGGAGAGGGACTAAAGTGCAATATCCTTATGAGCTATGTGGCATCCTTGAGGGCATGACACCTCATATATGCAAGATAAGATACTGACACATAGCAAGTGCATAGGAAAAGAGTTGCCATGCCAAGCAAACCAATTCCTCTTGGTTTTGGATGCTAGACCAACTTCTTGTTAGGAAGTGGAAAATTCTGGATTTTTTTTTTTTTTTTGGATAATTAAGAATTTATTTCCAAAGGGCAAAGCCCCACAAACCGAAAGAATACACGAGCCCAAGGCCCAGGTAGAAAGAAAAATTATGGGACAACACCTCCCGAAATTATACAGGAAAGGGCATCAGCCCGAAACAACCAACAACAACCAAGGACAAATCAACCAAAACGCACACCCACATCCCGGGCAGAGAAAACACACCCCAATACCCAGCCCACAGCCTGGGCAAAGGCAACCAAGGCCCAACAGAGACCAGCCCCCAACCAGCTAAAGTACCATCAATTACCCAGCCGATCCTCCATGGCAAAAAATATTAAGAGGGAAGGACCATCTCTCACACATTGATCTGTTCACAGGATTATCCACAACCTTCTGAAAACTAGATATTCTTAGTCTAACATCATTACATATGAGATGAAAAATAGCGTCGGCGGGAGAAAAGATGTTCTCATGAATTCTACTATTCCGTTGTCTCCACAAGTGATAAATAGTAGCACCCCACGCAATCCTCTTAGTAATAGAGCAGAAGGACTTCCCCTTAGTAGCAATTACCCACAAGAATTCATTCTCCCAATTCCTCGGCATTCTGGAGTTCCCACATAACCTTAAAATCCTCAACAAGTGATTCACGTACCGCATTAGCGGCCAAAATACACGAGGATATAGAGTTGGTCACTTCACCATTTGAAGTTTGTCTTCGCGTAACCAACTGTCTGGATGGTCATCAAACAATAAATGCATGTCTCTTATTAGCTTGGAAACCATATCGTATAATCTTGATTGACCCATGGCATTTTTCGGGTCCTAAATGGTTCCATCTTGAGTTGCTTAGTATATTCCCCGAGGGCGGATCTAGTGACCACGAAATAATATCTCCTCTAGAGACATCAAGATGATAATTGACACAACTATTCTTGATAGCAATAAGGTCGATTTGGTCATTGAATGATTCACTTCACCGCCATGTAGCACCATCTCTGGGATTGATAAGTAGAATCATGCGCGTGACGATCTGTAGTAGAAGTGATATGGTTCAAATCGTATCATAAAAATAATCCGTCCGTGTGCGCATGAGTTCCGCATCTGGTACAAATGTTCGACCACCGGGATCGTGGATATAGCACCAGGGCTGCGATCAAATATTCTGCGATATATAATGGGATCACTTCTAAAATAATTCAAATGTGTTTCATAACATTAGCATCATTCGAGTCTTTGATACGACGTAGACCCAATCCTCCCTCCTCCTTCGGAAGACACACGGACTCCCATCTGATCTTGGCTCGATGAGAATTTCCCAGTTTTCCAGACCAAAGGAAACTGCTGAAGGTTTGCTCAATCTTAGAGATAGTGTATTTAGGGATAATGAGACAAAGCGCACCAATACATGCGGATACTATATAACCTTTGAAACAATCAAGCGCAACCTAAGCATAAGATAACGCCACAGCGTCGGGCGAATTAAGCCATAATTTTATCCAGGAGCGGCTTACAATCACAGTGGGATAACCTTGTTGAAATCAGTGGGACTCCAAGGTATTTCATAGGAAAACTCCCCAAACTGAAACCTGTGGTGTTCAATATATCAGTCTTGTCATCAGCATTTACCCCAGCAATGAAAATGGCGCTCTTCTGTTTGTTAACTTACGACCAGGAGAATTCCGCAAACTGTTGCTTCGTCCATGATAACTTGGACGGATTTAAATCCACCGGCCAAGCAGAAAAATATCATCCCTTAAAGTTTAGGTACTGTTAAGTTGATTCCTTACATTTCGGGTCAGAGCGAGTACTCCACGCCTATGGGCAGCCAACGATAAGGATCACGGAAAAGACCTCCCATAGCAATGATGAATAATAAAGCGATAAGGGTCCCCGCCGCATAACCCACCCTTGCTAGCAAAAAACCCAGCTAGCTCACCATTTATAGATACAGAGAAGGATGGGGTAGTGATGCATGCCTTAATACATTTCATAAGAAACGTAGGGGTTCCCATACAGGATAAAATACCCAAGATACAGCTCCAACTAATTGTGTCATATGCCTTCTTAATGTCAACTTTTAGAGCACACCTGGGAGGACCATTGTCACGATGATAGAAATTCTAGAATTTTAGGTAGTGAGAGAGAGTTCTAGAGAGAAGCTAGAGAGAAGAGGAGGAGAAAAGGCTTGAAGGAAAGCTGGTTTTTGGTGGAAAAGTTCCTGGGTATGTAAACATGATCTTTGAGGCCTTAGTTGTATTTCCTATTGGACTTTGGATTTAAATTCTAGGGTTTTGTTGGGATTTCATCTAACCTAAATTGTAAAGACCGGTTTTGTAGAAGATATGGCATGTGTGTGTGTGTGTCCAAGGGAGGTCTTTGTCCCGGCTTTCCCTTGACCATATGACGATTTATCCATAAGTTGGCCTAAAGAAGAACTTCCATTGGATGATTCAGTTGGAGAAGAGAAGCCCAGACCCTGGCCAGTGTTTAGAAACTGACCAAAACCAAGCCACCATAAGGCCCTTGAATTTGAGATTGAAAGTTAGAGTACAGATTACATCCTGATGCAGAGGCGGTTCATTTTGAGTCATAAGTTGAGTTATAAACAGTCAAATGGGTGATTCAAAATCCTTCTCAAAGTAGCCACATAGAGCGATCTTCTATGAAAAATAATCAAATGCTCCATTATTATAATTCGTCAAGTAAGGAGATAAATGTGATTAGATGTCCTGGGTAAATCTGAGACAGATGTCAACTCTGCTTTCTCCCCTGTTGATCGATGTTGATAATAAACTAAGAGATGGGTTTGATTGTAAATGATCAAAAACATGGCTGGTAAAATTATAGTTGAGAAAAAAAAAGGAGGGGTCTTGAGATAGGGTGAAAGGAATTTACAGAAGTGTTGTGTGTCTTTGTTTGTGTTACCCTAATAAGGGGTGTTAAATGTTGATCTTAGTAAGTGTAAAGGGAATTCACTTGGAGGATTAAGGTTTATGTTGAGTATAAGAATGCGTGTGATTCAGTGGTGAAGTAGTAATAGACCAATTGGGTAATTTTATGGCCGGATTGTTTTGAGGCTAAGAAATCTGCCGACATTATTACGAGGATCCTTTGGAGTAGCACCGTGGTTTGGACTTCCTTGGGAGACTTGTGGATTTTTAATCCCGAGAGGTAGGGATCTTATAACCTTCTCCTGTATGCGTGGTTTGATGTTGTAAGTGCATGCCATTCCGTGCTTTGGCTGTGTGATTTTCTAGTGGTATAAATGTATATTTTTATGTATATGGAAATCTTTGAATTAGCGGCCACATGATGTTTTTAAATATCCATGTGGTTAACGAGATGCTTTGTGAAATTGTTTAAAGCATGACATGGGTATGAGGCTGTGAAGTCGGATTGATGTAGTGGACACGGAATGATGACTGGATGCAGGTTGTAGTCCCGGAAAGGTCCACGGATATCACGGGATGTGGGCATATCCACGGGTGGTAAGTCCGATAATTGTCGTTGCAGGATGATCGAAGCTAGTCCACGGGTGAAAGCCAAAAGTCGATGAGGTTGAGATGGTGGTAGTATTACATTCATGTGTTTCCATCATCAACCTATTATTTGTAAATGCTCATGTTTTGAGATATTTTGAATTATGTATAAATTGACATGTTTTTATGAGCATGGCTTGTTATGGGATTCACTACTGAGTTGTCGAACTCACCCCATTATTTCCCTCTACCTTGGATCTTAGTGCGGACCCGGCTGCGTGACATGAAAGTTGGACACAACGGGGTTTTGAGGATGGGAAGTTTGTATGCCAACCTTAGCTTGTTGGTGGTTGAGCATACATTTTGATGGATATTCAGTGTTATGTGGATATTCGCACTGTATATTTGGACAGTTGGTATCTTTTGTGAATCATTGTATATATTTTTTTTTTGGATAATTAAGAATTTATTACCAAAGGGCAACGCCCAGCCAAAGAATACAAAGCAATGAGGCCCGAGGCCAGGAACAGGCAAAGAAAAACGGACAGCACCTCCCCTATAAATATAGGAACAGGCAACAGCCCGAACAACACAAAGCCACCAACAAAAACCAAGCCCACAATCCGGGCAAAAAGAGACAACGCAAACACAACCCGGCAAGGCAACAAGGCCCCAACAATCCGCAGATCTTAACCAACCTACCATGAGATAAAATATTAATAGGGAAGGACCATCTCTCACACATTGTCTGTTTGCGGGACTATCAGCAACCTTACGAATACGAAATCTGAGTCCTAACATCATCACAAATGAGGCGAAAAATAGTGTCAGCTGGAGCATAGTTGTTCTCTTGAATTCTTCTATTCCGATGACCCCACAAGTGGTATATAGTAGCACCCCACGCAATCTTCCTTGTAATAGAGCTGAAGGACTTTCCCTTGTTGGCAATTACCCATAAGAATTCGTTCTCCCAATTCCTCGGAGTTCTAGAGACCCCACACAACCATAGAATCCTCTGCCAAATACCAGCTGTGAAATGGCAACTGAAGAATAGATGGTTCCTGTCTTCAACATTAGCACGACAAAATACACAAGATATAGAACTGGTGAGACCCCACTTGAGAAGCTTCTCCTGGGTAACCAATGCAGTACATACGTATGTAGGACAATGAAGCATGCCTCCTGATGGCTTGGGGAATCAACAATAAGCTTGACGTTTTCTAATCAAAAGCTTTCTACTCTACGCCAGTGTAATCAACAATAAGTGTTATCGTACCAACCTGTACCTAACCATGTAAATATGACTCCTCTTTAAGCGATGGGCCTTCGCGATTGTTTAACGTGTCTGCAAGGTTAAGGGAAGTCCATACTTATATAATGTCAGGTATGTTTCCTTTTTTGATGTGTGACGTTAGAAACATCCTCCCATATAGACACGAAGTCCTCATTGTGTTTCATAGGAGCCAAAGAAACCAAACTTCCACATTAAGGTCGAGGATTGACTCTAATGCTATTTGTAGTGGTTATACACCTAATCATTTAGATATTATTCGCTCGAGATCCAAGGGGCCCTTACAACTTTAAAATGCGTATGCTTAGTTAAGAGGAACTCATGCTTATATAGTATCATGAACTTTCTCTCCTATATGGTATAGGACGTTCGTTACAAACAGACCCCCATGTAGTAGACATACAACGTCTTAATTTCTCGTGTCTCATGGAATTGCCCCCTGGAATCAAACTCTCACAGTGGGGTCAAGGATTGACTCTGATACTATCTGTAACGACCTCACCAACTATATAAATATATTGTTAACTCTAAGTTCAAGGGGTCTTCATGACTATAAAACACATCTGTTTGGTTAAGAGGAGCTCATGCATCTCATAGTTCAATGATTAGTTTTAGTTTCCTTTGTGAAAGAAAATTTGTGTGTTCATGCTATCGAGATACTTGAAACTTTGGCTTAAAATTTTACTACGTTTTTCAATTTTACTTTTTCTTTTAGGCACGTGAAATTGACTTTTTTTTAACTAGAATGGCCGGGTTTGGTTTTTAAAAGATTATATAACAAACGGCCTCTTTGGCCTAAAGTGGTTCCAAGCAGAGCTTACAGTGAAAACCCCAGAAGGATCTGGGGTCCAAGAGATAGTATCCTCTCTAGAGGCATCGATATGGTAATTGGCTGTGTTCTTGATAGCAATGGGTCCCACACAGAGATTAGCGTGGAATGATTCCACCCCCCTCATCAATAACCCCGACTACTCGAGCATTACAATGAATTGCGGGAGTCATACAAGATTCGCTCACCATAATAGGGAAGGAGAGGACCAATAGGGTTCAATCATGCCATAAAAGGTGTGCACCGTCACCCACCTTTTGCTTTATGAGGGCCTGATCTCTCTCTAAGTTGAAGGATTTTCCGCCAACTCCCGGGAACAACTTCGTAGGGACCTTTGCATTCACGAGACTCCCACACGCGACGAGATAAAACCCTCCGCACCGCCACCCATAAGGAGTCCTTCTTGTAAACGAGATTCAGATATACTTCATAACATTTGAATCATTCGGTCTTTAACCGTCCCCGAGGCCTAAACCGCCCCTCCTCCTTTGGAAGACACACGACTCCCAATTGATCTTAGCACGTGGCGCTGCAGATTTCGGACCATAAGAAGGTACGCAATGTATTTGCTCAATCTTAGATATAGTATACTTGGGGATAATAAATGAAATTTGCACCGGTACAATTATTATCTTGTATAAGACCCGAAACAATCCCGGTATCAATTCTTAGGCATAAGATAGAAGTTGCTAGTCAGAGACTGAATTTGGCGTAATTCTTTGAATAAGAGGCATACAATCACACGTGAGTGAGCCTTGTAAAAATCGAGAGGGACTCCCAAATATCTCATAGAGCACACTTGGGGCTATTACCTGTAGCGTTCGACAAGTCATACCTAACTTCATCGAAACTCGGCTAGGAAATGGCACTTACGTTTGTTCACTTGAAGCCCAGAAGCTCGCAAACACCTTAGTCGTCCATGAAGACTGAACAAGGTCGTCCACGGAAAATAAAAACATATCATGCGCAGAAGCATAGTGAGTTAAGTTGATTTCCTTGCATGCAGGGGTGGGCGACCCTTGCCTATTGGTTGCCCTGGCTAAGGATCACGGAAAAGGCCTCCATTGCGAGGATGAATAAAAGATGATAATGGGTCCCCACTGCCTTAACCAAGCTTACTTTAGCAAAAACCCATAAACTCATTTACCGAAATAGAGAAGGATGGGGTAGTGATGCATGCCATAATACATTTCAATAGGTGAGTAGGGGTACCCATCGGGAGAGAATACTCGGAATCACAGTCCCAACTAAGCGTAGTCGTATCTTATTCATGATGTCAACCTTCAGCACTTTGGGAGGACCAATATCACGATGGTAGTTTAACATAAGGTCTTAGGTGATAAGGACATTGTCGTGATGCTCCGACCTTATACAAAAGCGGTACGGTAATAATATCACGGGATACCTTTGTTGCTCATGACAATGATCTTCGAGATGCACTTATAGATGGTGTTGCAACAAGAAATAGGCCTATAATCGTGCATAGAACCAGGATTGGGAACCTTAGGCACCAAAGCTATAACTGTACAATTAATCTCGCGAAGCATACTTCTAGATTCAAAAAAGGAACTCACAGCTGCACAAACATCACTTCCAATAATGCCCCAAGCCGCCTTGAAAAAACGTGAGGAAAAACCAAGTGTAAGTGTATAGTTTTGGGTACATTGTGTAAGCGAGGATCATTGTATATTTGGCTTGTGTAGCCACTAGTTTTTGGAACTTTGTGTAAATGTTATTTTGATCAAGTGTAAGTGTATAGTTTTGGGTACATTGAGGAATTAACTCTGTACCGATATGTGTGTATGTTTGAGACACAGGGTAGTGTTTATTTACGTTTCCAGGTGATTATAAGTGGAGTTTAGACTCAAGTGTTGAAAAAAAAAAAATTAGGTGGTAAAAATAGTAGCATAAATCCTGATTAGGTTTTAGGTGTGACACATTCTATCTTGTTCATGTGTTTTCTAATAAATATCAAATTATGTAGAAATCTTTGATGGATCATTTTCATGTTTAGTAATTGAAAAATAATAGAAATTTTGAATCTTTTGCATCCACTAGATACATCAGGGACAACTCGACATAAAATATCTCTAAAAAATAGTTAATGTTCGCTCAATTTTGTCTTATTTGTGTCTTCTATTAAAATATCCAATCTACAATCCCCTAAATCCTCATTGTTTTTATGTCCTATAGTAATTAAAAAAAAAAAAAAAGATTAAATCTTTGGAAGCCTTGGATACAACAAAGCGATCATGACATCAAGCATCTAAAAGAGCAAAGTTTACTCATTTTTTTCTCATTTGTGTAACTAATTGAAATATAGAATATATGAAATCTTAAATCAATCCACATTGGTTATCAAAAAAAAAAAAAAAATCAATCCACATTGTTTTCAAATCTTTTAATTGAAAAATAAAATATTTTTTGAAACTTTGGCATCCCTGGATACAACAAGGCACCCTTGAACATGAAAATATCTAAAAGGGCAAACATTCCTCATTATGTCTTATTTGTTTGTTTTCGAATTGAAAATTCCAAAATATATGTAATCTTCAATCAATCCACATTATTTTTATGTCTCATAATTGAAAAATAAATGAAAAAGATTGAATCTTTAGTATATCTATATATAACAAGGGGTCCTTCCATGGAAACGTCCAAGCGTTCACTCATTCATTCTTGTTTGTATGTCTTCGAATTGAAACATCCACAATATATGAAATCTTTGATAGATCCAGTTTTATTATATCTAGTAATTGTAAAAATAAAAGAAAGTTTGACTCTTTTGCATCCCTAGATACAAAATAGACCCTTTTGCATAAAATGTCTAAAAATAGCAAATGTTCGCTCATACTATCTTCTTTGTGTGTCTTCTAATTGAAACATCCAAAATAAATCCACAATGTTTTTATGCTTGATGGTTATAAAGTAAAAAGAAATATTGAATCATAGGCATCCTTGGATACAACAAAAGGGACACTTTAAATATAAGACATCTAAGAAAGAGCAAATGTTCGTTTCATTTTAATGCTTGTTTGTGTGTCTTCTAATTGAAGCATTCAAATTATATAAAATCTTCAATGAATCTACATTATTTTGTGTCTAGTATTTAAAATAAAGAGATTGAATCTTTGGCATCCTTGGGATTACATTAGGACATTTCTTTTTTTCTTTTTTGGATAATTAAGCATTTATTTCAAAGGGGCCAAACCCACAAACCAAAGAATACGAGCCCAAGGCCCAATAAAAAAGAAAAACAAAGGCCTTTCATGAAACATCTAAAAAGAGCAAAAGTTCTCTCATCTTGTCTTTTTGTCTGTCTTCTAGTTAAAATATAAAATATATGAAATCTTCGATCAATCCACATTGTTGTTAATGCCGAAACTGATGAGTAAAAGAAAGATTGAATTTTTGGCATTCTTGAATACAACAAAGGGGGCCTTCCTCCAGGAAACATCAAAAGATGCAAGCGTTTGCTCATTCGATTCGTTTAGAGTCTTCTAGTTGAAACATCCAAAATATATGAAATCTTCGATGAATTCTTCGTAGTTTTTATGCATAGTAATTGAAAAATAAAATAAAATTGAATCTTGCATTCCTTATCACGACAAGGCACTTTTGCATGAAACATCTAAAAGAAACGTTCACTCATTCTGTCTTGTTTATGTCTTTTTCTAATTAAGATATCAAATTATATGAAATCTTCAATCAATCCCACGTTGATTTTATGTCCAGTAATTGAAAAAGGAAATGAAAGAAAGTTTAGAATTTTGCATCCTAGACACATCAAGGGACCCTTCACTATAAAACATCTAAAATATCAAATGTTCGATCATTCTTTCTTTTTTATGTGTCTTAAGTTGAAACATCAAAATATCCCAGAAATCTTTGATGAGATCAACATTGTTTCTATGTGTGATGCCCCCAAAACGAGGGTCAGTTGACGCCCATCAACCCACAGAATGCACTCGTGAATGTCGGGTAACTTAGAGCACTACTCCACGAAAATCGGGCGGGAATCTCCCTTGTGCGGGGAGCTCTGCCAAAACCACACAGTCCCAATCATTATCATAAGACATAACATGAGTAAAGCGGCCACCCAGGCCCGGCCACGATACTCATCAATATACACAACTATATACAATAGTTTCAAGAGTTAATAAATTACTCTTATACAACATATATTAAAGTTTAAAACATTCTAATACATACATACATAATAATACCAAAGCCCTGGCAGCTTTCTTCATGACCTCTATGATGGCTAGTCTCTATAAATCTTGCTCTGTGCACAATAATATAATTCCCCTCGTGAGTGAAATTTAATGCAGTAGTGGAATCACCCTAAATGAGTTACTCCCCACCTAAGTGTGTATGCAATGATCCTATGTAAACACACATTCAAGCGATTACGTGATCCCTACTTATTATCGTAATAGCCCATGTCACGAGTCCTCGCGCGACTCATCGCGCTACTAAGCCATGTATGAAACATTATTTTCAAAACCTGAATTTGTTTTTAATTGTGGACAACCCTCAGGTATAAGTAATGGACCGATAGATTATCTATTTGGTGGACAACCCTACGATGTGTATATCAATTGGTAGACTCAGATGATTGATATTTTATATGGACCTACCCTCAGATATTGTAATGGACCTCAGTAATTATTATTATTAGTTAACCCTCGAAACAATTCTCTCAATAAACCACCTCAGCCACACTCCACTCCTATTTTCTAGGGTGCTTGAGCGCATATGAATGCATGATGTAATTCAATCTGATTTATATAACTGTACAAATATATATAACATGATATCTGATTACATAATTTAATCCACCTGAAGCATGTTATGTAATTTACAATCCATTACACCAAAAATTGGCTCTATTGTGAGCTAACAACCCACGAGCAATTCGATTTGAATTACTAAACCAAACACATTTTTCTCACAAAATTTATTTTGTGAACACTATTCACATGAGCAAAACCTCGGTTCTTTGTTCCAATGCAAACATCGGTTCCACTTCGTGAACCGAGATTCATAATACATTTAGGCCTCATACACATCTGTGTAATTTATTTCACAAATTATACCAATAACAACCCAAACAGTCAAAAATTGAATGATCCACGGTATTTGCACAATTTGGGTTCCACAATTTCTCACACTCCGGTCCCAAGTTTTGGGGCCAGGTGTCTTGGGTTCAGTATCGAACCAAGCACGAAACATCCACCGAAACCTTAAACAAAGTGTAACTAGTAGGATGGAAACCCCTACCTCACGGAGTTTGTTGAACTCATGCGGCAGACACGCTTAGGCTCTTTGCGTAAATGACTTTCCTTCTTTGGAAAGATTCAGGCGGTCGGATCATGCCGTAATCTTAGAGAAGTCACTCTCTCTCTCAACTAGTTTCAAAAAACTAAACTCCTTTGCATCTCCCTTTTTCCCTTCCGTTTTTGGCTTATTTTGAATGTAAGAGACGACAATATTCTCTATTTCGTCCTTCACTTATCATTCTTTTCCATTAATACCAATCATGTCCTAAAGCGATTTTTCGACATTTGGCACAATCTCGGGTATCTGTTTGATATTTCTCTGCTCATACGCATATGTCACATGAGTACATGTTATAGGTGACTTTCGTCATCGCGCGTAGCGTTTACGGCCTTGCTTCAATCTGCCCAGAAAAACGTGCAAATTAGGCTTGTCTCGAATTCGACGAAGTTACGATCTGATAGCTAGATTTCGAGGCGATTCCAATGGTGAAATCCAGTTTAACCCCGTCAGGAATCTGAAAAATTTTGGGTTTTGGCCAGAAATTACGATTTTGCCATTTTCGAAATTGGAATTTTCTCGGGTCTTACTATGTCTAATATTTATAAAATAAAATAAAGACTAAATCTTTGGCATCCTTAGTTCTGACAAGGACCCTTTTCATAAAGAACGTTTAAGAAAGAGAAAATGTTCGCTCGTTTTGTCTTGTTTCTTTTCCTTCTAATTGAAACATCCAAAATATATGAAATCTTTGATGAATCCACATTGTTTTTATGTCTAGTAGGTATAAAATAAAAGAAATATTGAATATTTCACATCCTTGGATACAACAAGGGACCCTTCCATGAACATCACTTAGAAGAACTAAGCGGTTTGCTCATTTTTTCTTATTTGTGTTTCTTCTAGATGAAATATCCAAAATATATAATATCTTTGATCAATCCACATAGTTATGATGTCTAGTAATTAATAAATAAAATAAAATTTGAATTTTTTCCATCCTTGGATACAATAAGGAAACTTTCCACATTAATCATCTAAAGAAAGCAGAGAGCATTCACTCATTACATTTTGTTTGTGAAACCGATTGAAACATTCAAAATATGAAATCTTTGACAAATCCACATTGTTTTTATGTTTAATAGTTATAAAATAAAGAAAAGATTGGATGCCCCAGCATCCTTGGATACAACCACGACACCCATTGGCTTGGAAATATCTAAAAGAGCAAAGCGTTCACTCATTCTATCTTGTTTTGTGTGTTTCTAATCAAAAAAATCGAATTACTGAAATCTTTGATTTTATGTTTAATGATGAAAAATAAAAGAAATTTTTAATTTTTTGCATCCTTAGATACATAAGGGATCCTTCTGCATGAAGTATCTATAAAAGCGACGTCCATTGTAAAATCTTGGGTAAATTTGAATTTTTTCAAAAAATGGCAAAATGGTAAATTACCGTTATAGTACAAGTTGCAAACCTAGAATTTCTCTATATCTCGGATGACAAAACAAACCTCATACGTTAGATTTATGTGAAATCTATGGTTCACAGATAATTGGTTGAATTAAAAGGACAATTGGATTTGACTCTTTTTAGGCGTCAGGCTAGACGATTGACCCAAGCGGTTGAAAATCTCAAAAGTGGAAAATAAGAAGTAAGTAAGTTCATTTAAAATAATTTGAACTTAGGCGAGATGAAATAAAATCGTTTTAGTAAAAATAAACCGGGACGAATTGTGGACAGGGGCAGCATGAGCTACTCACTTAAGCTTAAGTGAAGGCTTGGGACAAGGAAGGATCCCATTTTCCTTTTCCCAGTTCATGTGTGAGAGAGGAGAAGAAGAGAGCTCCCAAGCTTCTCTCTTCGATCCTCGAAGTTCCGTTGGTTGGAATTCGTCGAGCCAAGAGTAAAACTTCATCTCCTTGACGAGGGCTACATGTGGGTACCAAAGAGGAGGGGTTTCACAGAAGATCAAAATGAGGAGTTTTTGGGAAATCAAAGATTTTGAAACTGGAAACTTCCCACAGTGCTATCACACTTAGTAAGTTCTTCTACCTTGGTTTATTCATTTTGAAGTGAGAAAAATGGGGCTTGAGTTCTAACTCGATGTTCTTTACTGGCGACATGAATCTTCTCTAGGAATTGACTCTTCGCCTAGGTAGAGGAAGGACAGCCTAAGTGAAGGGTTTTGCCAGTGTAAAGGGTGTGGTTCGTCAAGCTAACCTGGGGCAATCTTGTGCGGCCTTGGTCCTCCCCCAGGCGACGATTCTTCGCTGAAACCAAACTATAAAGTCTGAGTATAGGTTATTTGGAGCCCCCTTTGTGGACTGTTGTGTAGGTGATGCAAGGGAGCTTCTATAAGCACCTCGAACATTAGAATTCAGCCCTAATTATTGAAGGGTGGATTGGGAGGTCAAGGCGCATTGAATACATGTGAAAACTCCTTTTAGACCTCATTGGGCCTTGGAAGGCAAAAAAAGTGGGACCAGGACTTGGACAAACCCACGATGTGGAGCAGCCATATTGATTTTAAGAAAGATTTGCCACAGGATCTTAGAGGATTTGTTTAATGATTACATTTGTATTTCTTTTAAAAGATTTGCTCAATATTTTATTACATCCCTTTTAGAAAGATTTGCTCCAATATTTTTTTGGATAATTAAGAATTTATTACCAAAAAGGCCCATGGCCAAACAAACAATCTGTGTAGAACACTAAACTAGCGGCTACCGAGATAAGACAACAAGCGGACCACCTCCCCTAAAACATAGGGAGAAAGGGGCATCGGCAGATCTATAACACAAAGCTAAACCCCCGCAGAGGCAGGCGACCGAGCATAAAGCGAGCATACCGGCCATAGCTAGCAGCCCACATCCCCGGGCGGGGAATCCGCCTAATTCGGGCCAAGCAGCCCACAAGAAAACCAAAGGAAACAAGGACACACAACACACTCCAATCAAATCCCGAACATGAATGACATATCGAGTAAGCAGATTCATCGAGACTTGAGGAGAACTTTGGCGAACAACCCGATCCTAAAAGGGCACAAGTCGTCGATACTGAACAAGCGAAGGCCAAATTCGAGGCCCGGGCAATAATTCCACCAATGGGATATTCAGGAGACTACCTCTAACATCCGGCCACAACAACGTGAAGGCGTAAGTCGACTGACGGCGAACAAATTCATTCTACGAAGAAAAGACTATCGATCATTGATGAGAACCATAATTAATGGCAATTCCTTGAGTGAATTGACCAGCAAATAGGCAAACCCATGGCAATTAGAACGACCATCAGTCAAGTATCAAACCCATTATTGTGTCCAATCTCTGGCCTTTTAGGAACTCCATGGCCCAGAGCTACACAAAGTTGGAATCCGAGAACCATACCCATGGGAGAGTAGACCCGGCCGAGCAAAACCAAATGACTGCCCGCCAGTCGGCCCAAGGCATGAACACGGGTGTTGGAGGAGCTATAATGCCCATCACCACTCGAATAGAAGGAAGAAACATCGCCGGCAACTTACCGCTAACAGGGGAGACCAACTCCAAAAAGCAACCTGCCGGCACCGGCATAACCGGATTTGGATTTTCATACCCCATCGCGACCAGCCCCATCTCTCCGGCCGTCATTGTCGGCAGCGTGGTGACGGAAAATCGGGCGGCGGTAATGGCTGCGCCTTGACACCTTGGCGTGGATCACGCTCGGCTTCCATTATCGCCGAATCACGGGCTTGGGACCAATCGGCGACATCCATAAATACGGCACCTTGAGCACCAACCATCCGAGAAATTTCCGTCGCCGACAGCTTCACAATACCCGCTGACGGATGCCCTTGTTGCATCAGCCGGATCGGAACCCCAAACTCGGACCCCACCTTGGCGCATGATAAGACCACCTTGTAAATTTTTCGATCCCGCTGGTCTTCTTAAATACATCGGCGTCATCTCACCGTCTTGATCAGATCAATCTAAGGCCCTCATTGCCGCTGGGCTGGAACTTCGAGAATCACGCTAATCCGAGTGGAACCCGCCAGACATGCCTTTTCATGCGGGATTCGCGAGTCGGCGCCCGGCATGATCGGATCTGGAGATCAAGAGGAAATCAGTAAAAATAACCCCATAGTCCCGCCGCGGCGTCCGCAGCGACACAGCGAGATCAAGAACCTTTGTTTGGGTAACCACGATATCCACGCATACGGCTACCTGGCTGAACTATGGGAAGAGCTTCTACTGGAATATCAGATGGATAACCACATCGCTAGAAGGCCCAGTAACATCAGATGGGTTTGGGGGAAAAAGTGGGATCTGAACCCAAAATGTGGATCCTTTTCATGAACCAAGTAAAGCAATTTCCTCAGATACCTCGAGACGAAAATTGAGGGCACGAGGATTCTCTTAGGCTGGATCGGAGATCAAAGAAAAAATAAACGAAGAGCAAATGCTTTCGCCATGAACCTCATCTCGGGAGAGAGAGGGAAACTCTTGCACCCATTGATCTGCTCCAATATTTTATTCTATCTCTTTTAGGAAGATTTGCTTTATTTATTTTAGAAAGTTTTCTTTTAGGAGTTGCTTTTTGTAATTTAGAAAGTTTCTTTTCCTAGTTAAAGTAGAAGTTGCTTTGTTGATTTAAGTATGAGACTATATATACCCCCTAATGTAGTCTTTTAAGAGGGTTCAAGTTTAATAATATTTTCGATTTCTCTTTTTAAGAGTTCTCTCTTGTTCTCTTATCTCTTGGTGGATTCCTTGAGGACAGTGCGTGGCTTCCTCATACCTGAGTGGATTCCTTGGTGGCGAAGTCTTTGTCGAAACATCAATCAACCCATCCATAGTTGATTGTGGCGCCTTCACTCCGTCATCTATCTTGTGTGGGTCGTTTCATTAACCCGGTAAGTAATCACTCTTGTGCAAACTCTACTCTCCTCACCATCTCATCTTCTCTTTAAACTTTCCATTAACCAAATTTTCAACCTCTACCCAAAACTTTCCATATCTTGTTCCATACTACTAAAACATTCCTAAATACCATTTTCCCCTTATATACTACAAATACATTCCTAACGAAAATCTCATAAACTTCGTCCATAACTTGTTTTGTACTAGAAAACCCATGTACGACACAAAACTTCTAGATCATCCATCACGATCCCAACGCCGCATGAAAGTGGTATCGAGCTCAAGGATTGATGGGTGATCATAAGCGCTAAAAGGCTATTCAAGTTCAGGAGACAAAGTCACCAATCATGGTTCAAGTGGTTTTGCCACCGATCCCCACTTTATGGCATTGGCGATCTTGAATCCGTGGATTCGGCGATCTACAAAAAGCGAGATGGCTATCAATGATGATCTATGGTGACAAAAGACCTTCATGGAAGGTGAGGTGATGAAAGTTTTGTGAGGAGCTGTGCGCCTAGCCAAGTTCGAATTACTTGAGGCCTGAAAAGCCCTAGGAGCAAGCATTCAAGAATATGATTATGGAGGAAGATTAGAAGATACGATACCTTGATGATGATTACTATGAGAAAAGCGTAATAATGATGAAAGTTCTAGATTCAATCCAAAGCTTGATATTCGAATATTTGAAGGAAGAATGCATGCTGATGACTTCTTGGATTGGCTTAATACCGTCGAGCATTGTCTTTGAATATTGATCCCCCGAATGGCAAAGGTGAAGTTGGTGGCTATCAAGATCTTAAGAATGCTTCTTTTTGGTGGGAAAATTTAGAAAATAGGTAGCATCAGAGAGGTGACAAGAAGAAGGTGAAACTTGCGAAAGATGAAGAAGAACTAAAAGGAAGTATCTTCCTTTCCACTATCGCCAAGATATCTTGCTCAAAATTCGCACTCGCTTAAAACTGACTGTAGAGGAGTATTCGGTTGAGTTTGAAAATTTGATGATCAAAGGAGACTTGCAAGAGGCTGAGGAGCAGTCCTAGCCCACTACCTTGTTGGTTTGAGGTTCGAAATTTCTAAAACTGTTCAATTGCAGCCATATAACTCTCTTCAAGATGTGATAAAGCTTGCCTTAAAAGTTGAGGCTCTAAACAAGTATGGGGGTTTTACTACAAATCGGATTAAAGAAGGATTTATCATGAATTCGACTGCAAGGGTTCCTAGTAGTGCTAAAACCACCCTTAAACCTCAAGTAAAAGGTGAAGTGCACAAGCCACAGCACGAGTCTACCTCTAAGTCAAGGCAATACTTTAAATGCCACAGATTTGGGCATATAGGTTCTGAATGTCCTAACCGACGAGTGGTTGCCCTAGTTGAAGAATATGAAGCTGAGGAAGAAGACGTCGAAGAGGCAATTGAATCGACCATGAAGATACATATTTACTATGCTCCGACCATGGGACTTCCTTAGTTGTTCAAAGGAGTCTTAAGATAAAGGGGCAGTCATGAAAGGTAGGAGAATTGGGTTATGTCCAATGTCTTTCACACAAAGTGTACATCTAAGGACGTGGTTTGTCTCGGTTATTATGAGCAAGTGGGAGCTTCGAGAATTGTGTTTCCGCGGAGATAAAAAGCTTGATTTGAAGATGGATCCACATCTGAAACCCTATAAACTTAGTCAGTTTCAAGAGGGTAGTGATATCAAGCAAAGCACAGTGCCTTGTCTCTTTTACAATTGGAAAGCACTACCAGATTTAGGTATGGTGTGATGTTGTTCCAATGGATGTTTGTCACTTGCTACTGGGAGGCCATGGCAATATGATAGAAGGTCTTTTTTTTTTTTTGATAAGTAAGAATTTATTTCAAAATAAAGCCCAACAACAATCAATACAATACAAGAAGCCACAGCCACTAAACGAAAACGACAAGACCTCCCCTAAAAACATAGGAAAGGGCAATTGAAACAAACAAAATCACCGATAAACAAAGAAACCAAACCAATACAACCCACAAGCCACACAAGCTAAACCCCAAATGTAACACCAACAACCAAAAGCCCACATCCCTGCACAGCCTCATAAACAAAACACCCCCAATACTCCTCACCCCGGAGCAGACCCCCAATCTCAATGTAGGCTACACTCGAGAACAACCATGCAACCGAGCCAAAGCAACCCAACAAACAACCCCAAGCCATAACCTCGGGACAGTAAGAACAAGAACACCACGCCCACACCCTCGGCGGGTGCCACCAACCACCCAAGTGGGCAAGGTCATAGTCAACAGATCACCACAATGGCCTAGATAGAAAGAGGAAAGCACCATCTCCCACCTCAAGATCTCAAGTACAGGATTATCATCAACCTTCTCTCGCAACCCCCGAGACTCCTAAGTCCGACTCCTCATTACATATGATGTGAAAAATAGCCTCATGAAGCATAGAGGTTTCGCGGATTTCTCCCGCTGCTATGCTGTTCCATAAGTGATATATAGTAGCTCCCTCACGCAACTTCTTGTAATAGAGATGAGTGGGATTTACCCGTTCCAACTACCCACAAGAATTCATTCTCCCGCTCGGCATCTGAGTTCCACACACAACCTTAAGATCCTCATCCAAATACCCGCAGGAATTGCAAACAAGAACAAATGGTTCCCCAAGCCAACATTAGCCCGACGTAATATACATGACATAGAGTTGATAAGGCCCCATTTCAGGAGTTTGAGTTCTGGGTATCCAATCTGTCATGGATGACCAACCAAACAATAAAAGCATGTCTCCTTATAGCTTGGGGAACCACACCGACTGCGCCGCCTTACTACCTCGCATTCTCGTCTAATCTCGGGTTCCAAGTCGGCTAACAAAGAAAACCCCAGGAGGGGCTAGTGTCCAAGAAACAATATCCTCTCTAGAATCATCAATAGGATAGTCCCTGCAGCTATTCTTGATTGATAGGAAGGTCATTTATGATGGCTTCAAGATCACTTACACATTCCACAAGGATGGGCACAAAATTGTCTTAGCACCGTTGAAATCAAGAATTGCCTGAATTTCTCCAAACCAAGAAAGGCACTCATGTTAAAATCCGAGTTGAGAAAGAAATCAGAGTCAGTTAAGATGACGGCCTTGGTTGCTATTGAGGAAACCAAAGTGAGAAGGGAGATCCCAAAAGAAGTAGAGCCACTATAGAATTTGTCGATGTAGTACCCGAGAGATTCCACCATGGTCAGCTCTTTATGAGAGATATTCTTTTTTTTTTTTTTGGATAATTAAGAATTTATTACCAAAGGGGCAACGCCCAGCCAAAGAATACAAAGCAAAGAGGCCCGAGGCCAAGAACGGGCAAAGAAAAACGGACAGCACCTCCCCTAAAATCTAGGAGCAGGCAACAGCCCGAACAACACAAAACCCCCAACAAAAAACAAGCCCACAAACCGGGCAAAAAGAAACAACGGATCCACAACCCGGGCAAGGCAACAAGGCCCCAACAAACACAAATCAAGCAACCAACCTACCATGAGTTAAAATATTAATGGGGAAGGACCACTTCTCACACATTGACTGCTTGCGTGACTATCAACAACCTTTCCGAATGCCGTAAATACGGGAGTCTAACATCATCACAAATGAGGCGAAAAATAGTGCTTAGCTGTAGCATAGTTGTTCTCTGAATTCTTCTATTCCGATGACCCCACAAGTGGTATATAGTAGCACCCCATGCAATCTTCCTTGTAATAGAGCTGAAGGACTTTCCCTTGATGGCAATTACCCATAAGGACTTTCCCAATACCTCGGAGTTCTAGAGACCCCACACAACCATAGAATCCTCTGCCAAATACCAGCTGTGAAGTGGCAACTGAAGAATAGATGGTTCCTGTCTTCAACATTAGCACGACAAAATACACAGGATATAGAATTGGTGAGACCCCACTTGAGAAGCTTATCCTGGTAACCAACTGCTCGAACGCCAACCGCACAACAATGAAAGCATGCTCGATGTACTGGGGGAACTAAATCGACAGTGCCAATTAACAAATCCGCTGCCTAAAGTGGTTCCAAGCAAGCACAAGGAAAAACCCCGTATGATCTCGTAACCAAGAAATAGAATCCTCTCTAGAGTGCATCGATATGGTAATTGGCACAACTGCTCTTGATAGCAATAAGGTCCCTGCACTACTGATAGCCATTCCACCTCCTTTCATCAATAACTACAACTTACTGAAAGCATTACAATGAATCAAGCAGAATCATACAAGATCCGGCCACCATAATAGGGAAGGAGAGACCAACCTGGGCCTGTAAATCATGCCATAAGAAGGTCACCATTCACCCACCTCAGGCTTTGATGAGGGTCCGATCCTCTCTCTAAGTTGAAGGATTTTCTGCCAACCCATGAACAACACGTAGGACCTCAAGGTCTGCAGACTTCCCTCGCTGCATAAAACCTCCGAACCCACGCTACCCATATGAGTCCTTCTTGAAGAAATCGTATTCCATATATGTTTGATAACATTTGAATCATTCAGTCTTTAACACGCTCCGAGGCCCAAACTAGCCTCCTTCTTTAAGTGCACACCGACTCCCAATTGATCTTTAAGACGACGAGCCCCGATTTCTCTGCACTCATAAGAAGCTGCTTAATAACTCGCTTCAATCTTAGATATAGTATACTGGGGAATAATAAACGTGTCGCATCAAGACAATTGTATACCGTATAAGATCAAGCACTCAATCAGGAATCATCAAGATAAGATAGAGAGTTGCTAGTCCAAGACTCGACCTGGCCGTAATTTTTGGATTAAGAGGCATACAAATACCGGTGGGTGAGCCTCAGAGAAATCAAAGGACTCTAAATATCTCAGGAAACTTGCCTTGTGACACTCCCCGTGGCGCTCAACAAGTCATACCTAACTTCATCAGAGACTCCGGCTAGGAAAATGGCACTTTTCTGTTTGTTCACTTGAAGCCCCGAGAAGCTCGCAAACCTGCTTAATTCTTCCATAAAGACCTGAACACTGGAATGCGTCCCCCCAGAAAATAAAAACATATCATCTGCAAAGCATAAGTGAGTTAAGTTGTTTTCCTTACATCTGGGGTGAAACTGAAACCCATGCCTATTGGTTGCCACTGCTAAGGATCTGGAAAAGGCCTCATTGCGTAGGGATGAATAAAAGGAGATAATGGGTCCCGCCTAACCTACGCTGCTAGCAAACCCCGCAAGCTCACCATTTACCGAAATAGAGAAGGACGGGGTAGAGATGCATGCCATAATACATTTCAAAAGGTGAGAAGGGGTACCCATACATGAGAGAATGCTCAAGATACAGTCCCACCTAACTGTGTCGTATGCCTTCATGATGTCAATCTTCATCGCACACCTGGGAGGACCCATCTCACGATGGTAGTTTAACATAAGGTCTTGGGTGATAAGGACATTGTCGGCTATGCTCCGACCTGAACAAAGCAGCATCATGAGGGGTTGATAATATCCGATACACTGTTTAATCCTCGCAGCAATGATCTTCGAGATGCACTTATAGATGGTGTTGTAACAAGAAATAGGCTCAATCGTGCAAAGAACCAGGATTGGGAACCTTAGTACCAAAGCTATAACTATTAAATTGACCTCGCAAGCATACTTCCAGATTCAAAAAGGAACTCACAACAAACATCACTTCCAATAATGCCCAAGCCTTGAAAAACGTGTGAGGAAAAACCATCAGGCCGTGAGCCTGAATCATCAATGGAAAAATGGCCTCTGATAATCTCCTCATGGGAAATTTGCTTTTATCTGTATCCAAATGCTGAGGTGACCATCTGAAGCCATCCAAGTTGTTTAAATACTCGGAGTGGTTAGCAGAGGAATCAACAGAACATAAAATACCTTGGAAGTGTCTAACAGCTTCCTGCCTGATGACAACCGGGTCTTCAGTTCTGCAACCATTCGCCATAGTAATAACCTTTAAAGCACTCCTAGCATTACGAGCTTTGACAAATTTTGTGAATAGCTAGTGTTCGATCCCCAGTTTGCCATTGAACTCTAGATTTTGCTCAAGAAACCCCTCCTCAAAGAACTACTAAGTCATGATAATTCTTACTAATATCCTCCTTCATTTTCCCCCCAAAGATGGTTAGAGGGATCATATACGCCAGATCGTCGCAAAGTGTCCGTCTGCCGCCTATAATCGCTTCATGCAATCCACTCAAAAGATCGAAGTTGAAGGCTTTTAGTGGTGGCCTTCACACTCTTCACTATGACGCTCCTCGAACATGAGTACCTGTAGGACTTCATAACTCCATGCTTCCTTTACAAGCCCAATGAAGTCGGGATGATCAGCCCAGAAATTAAAGAATTTGAAAGGGATAAGTTTCCTGGGCCCCGGGACCTGATTTTCCTTCAAACTGGTAACCAAAGGGCAATGATCAGATAACCCAGGGGGGAGAACTTCCGTGAATGCATTGGGGAATAAATCCAAGCTGCACTCATTTTGGAGGCATCTGTCTAACTTCCTAGCAATGAGGTTAACACCCGCTTGACGGTTCATCCAAGTGAATAAAGGCCCCAAGAAAGGAACATCCGCAAGCTCAAGAGAGAACAGGCACTCGTGGAAGTCATTCATGGCCGTGTCATTCACCGTGCTGCCCCCGACCTTTCACTCACTAAACTGCGGTATTGAAATCGCTCCATAATCATCCGTGGATTTCACAACCAAGGGCTCACACCATAAGAGATGGCGCTGCAGCACTCTTGAGCCTCTGCACTGTGTTCAACATCAAATAGACCTCGTACTGTGTCTCTCGCTTTGCCCAATAAACCTGGGCCATAGGATGAGTCCTAAAGAACATGAAGAGCTTATAAGGCAAGTTGATGAGTCAAGCCAACAAAGGCTTATTCGAGAGAGAAAGAGCCCTTTGTGTGGTTCCCGCCCGCTAGTATACTCAAAGAAGGATGGATCTTGGAGGATGTGTGTTGATAGTAGGACAATAACAAGATTACTATTGAATATCGATTTCCCATTCCAAGACTCGACATGATTTGCCGGATCAACTCTATGGAAAGGCCCATCTTTCTCGGGGTTATTTGATTTGAGTAGAGTGATACCATCAAATTCGTGATGAGGAAGGGGAATGAATGGAAGACGGCTTTTAAAATCCTCGAGATGGACTCTATGAGTGGATGGTATTACTTTGGACTATCCATGCCCTCAGAATTTTATGGTGTTTATGAATCATATCCTTAAGCCATGTATCGGGAAATTTTGTGGTGGTATACTTTGATGATATTTTTGATCTATAGAAAATTCGATGGAGCACTTAGTTTGAGGCAATAGTTCTCTATTCAAGGGAGCAAATCTATTATTTACAACTTGAAGAAGTGTGACTTCTATGCCGCATTAAAACATATTTCTTGGTTACGTGGTCATAGCTATAGTTTGATCGTTGTCTTCAAAATGAATGTTGCTGATACTTCAAATGCATAATGGAAGTTCAACATCCTGCTATCTGATCATTGCCTCTGTCACTAGTTTAACATAGTCTATTTTCGAAAGCACGTAAAATTTCCTTTAAATTTTAATTTTCAAATAATCTACCCGCTTTCTGAGATTAAAGGGCATAGCTTGGGAAAGGTGGAAGTGCTTGGTACTCCATGTACGCATTGATCACAGAAATGAAAAGGGTAAAAGCGGTCCCTTGTATGCTCAACTTCCATCTCGTATGGTAAGTTGCGTGATCGAGCTAGGAAGCCAGTGAGAACTTGAACCAAAGCCCAAACGTCAGATTGAATAGTCCTTCGATCACTTGGCCAGGAAAATGAGAGGAAGTATTTAAAGAGATACCATGATCTAAATTTATGCAGAGGAGGGCTTTAAACGTAAATCTAGAGTTCGCTGGCTCAAACTGAGATCGTATCACGCAGTTTTCCATAAAGTCACAAGTTCCAATGCACTGAGTGCGATAAAAGCCACATCCTCCTCCTGATGATGCACTGATGACCCTGAGGCCATCAAAGAGGAAGCCGTTGGTTTTTTCAAGAATGTATTATGCTCTCATGGTCCTTCAATTAAGAATACATGGAAAATGTTGGTGGCTCACATGGTCTTCGCAACACCGGACATTTTAAAGGGTGAAATTACTCATGAGGAGATCAAAAGGCCATACTTATTGATGAAAACAGCTCCCGCCCCGGCGGTTTCTCGTCCCTTTTTTTCAAGGCAAAGATGGTCTATTATTGAAGCGGATGAAGTTGAGGCAAAGGACTTCTTTTTCAAACTGTAGGCTTTTCGGGAGATTAATTGTACGCTATTGCTTTGTGCCCAAGGTCCCTAATCCCGAGACTATGAATGATTATAGACCAATCTCTTGCTGTAACACCATGTATAAATGCATTTCAAGATTATAGCCGCAGGTTTAAACAATGCATCGCCGATATATAAAGTCCTTCAACAGTTTTTGTGCAAGGCCTGAGTATCGCCGATAATATCCTTATCACCTAAGAGCTAATGGTCAACTATATCAAGCAAAGGCCTTGTGTGTGCTCTAAAAAGTCGACATTAAGAAAGCATATGACACAATTAGCCGGAGTCAGATTTTGGGTATTTTAGACAAAGATGGGAACACCTACATTTCGATGGATTGTTAAGGAATGCATCTCTACCCCTACATTCTCTCGTATCGGTAAATGGTGAGTCATGTTTTTTCATAGCAAGCGCGAATGAGGTAAAGAGGATCCACTTTCTCCGCTTTATTTATCATTGCTATGGAGGCCCTTTTCAGGTCATTATCGGCTGTCTATAATCAGATTTTCGCTTCCATCCTAAATGCGGGAAATCACCAACCCTTCTAAGCTTCTTTCATGATGATATTTTCCTCTTTTCTCGGAGGGACAAAATCCAAAGGTACAAGTTGATGGGCGAGTTGGTAAAGTTTGAGCATTTTTCTGGGCTGCAAGTAAACAAGCAGAAGAGTGCCATCTTCATGGCAGGGGTAAGCGATGACAATAGAAATGATTTATTGAACACCACAAGATTCAGTTTGGGGAGGCTTCCTATGAAATATCTCGAGTCCCTCCGATTCAACTAGACTTTCCCATTCGACCGTCGCCACTGCCATCGGATAAAAATTCCCGCAAATTCATTCGTGGACAAGGTGGCATTATCATATGCGGAAGGCTACCGATTGTCTGCTTTTGTATAGCATACAAGCAGATTGGTGCAAATATTTATAATCTGAAATTCACAATTGCTAAGATTGAACAAGCTTTCAAAGCTTTCTTTGTCCGAAAATTGGGAATTTCATCGCGCCAAGATCACCGAATGGCTTGTCTTCCGAAGGAGGAGGGCTATCACGCAAGGTCAGATCAAAGATTCGAATGATGCAAATGTTATGAAACACATTTGGAATCTCTCTTTATAGTATGACTTTATGGGTCGTATGGTGCGTGAGAAGGCATTTGAGAAGCGGAGCCGCGGTGTGCTAAAATCCCTTCGCTTGCTCACAGGAGCCGGCTTAAAATTACTCACCAGAGATGTGATCAGGCCCTTCATCAAACACAAGGTGCACAACGGTAAGGGACTTTTTATGGCATGACTCGAACCCTATGGTCTCTCTTCTACCATATTATGGAGACCAGATTGATATATGATTCACTTTATTCATAAATAATGGTAGTCGAGGTTATTGATGGTGGTAGGTGGAATTGGCCAATTGCTTAACTCTCACAGATCTTATCTATCAAGAATAGTTGTACCAACTATAGCCTTGATGACTCTAGAGAGGATTTTATCTCGTGACACACTTACTTTCCGGGAATTCACTGTGAACTCGGGCTTGGAACAATTTTAGACCAAAGAAGCCTGGTCAACCTGGCATCATACTACTTGGTTTCTCAAGCTATCGAGACATGCATTCATCGCTTGGTCGCCATTCAGATAGATTAAGCAGTAAGACAAGCTTCTCAGGTGGGGCATGATCGACTCTATATCGTGTGTTTTCTGCCGGACTAATGTTGAAGACAGGAACCACTTGTTTTTTGGTTGCGATTTCACCGTCGGGGTATCCGGTTGAGAGTTTTGCTGCTATGTGGGAATTCTAGAACTCACTCGACTTGAGAATGAGTTCTTGGCGGGTAATTGCTACCAAAGGGAACTTTGTTCTATCAACACCAAGAGGATTGCATGGGTGCTACCTACTTATCACTTCTGTGGAGACAAAGGAATAGTAGAATTTATGATAACATTTATTCTCCAAATTCGATGCTATTTTTCATCTCATTCTAGAATACGGCAACAAAATGAGAATCTCAAGTTTCCAAAAGGTGGTGGATAATCCAGTGAACAGAGCTATGTGTGAGAGATGGTCCTTCTTTTTTTTTTTTGGATAATTAAGAATTTATTTCCAAAAGGGCAATACCCCAACAAACTAAAAATAGTACACAAAAGCCAAAAGGCAACTGTAGAGAATACGAAATCGACAGCACCTCCCCTAAAAACATAGGGATAGGCATCACTGATACAAAAACCACCGTGAGTGGAACCAAACAAGAGATCAACAACTCAAGACAAAACAAACCTAAAAATGTGGCAAACTAATCAACTCGACCAGAGAACCACAACCCCATATCCCGGCAAAAACATACGTACAAACCCGCCACATCCCGGCACGGTGACCAGGCCAGAGTGATTAGTCGGTATCAACACAATGGCGGAGAAATGGTGTCCACTTCACGCTAGAGTTCACAGCCTGATAGCATGTTCTTTTCTCGCTCTTGAGCTCTTGACACATCGGCATGTAGTCCACCATCAATTCTCTTTATATGCGAAACGCTTTCACAAACAGAGAAGTGTCTGAGAAATCAAAGAATATTTGAATGGTCAAGTTTCGAAGAATCCAATGATCCTATTCCACTTAGAGTGGAGATAACATTTGGAATATTATCTCGAACCAACCGCTATAGAATCAACGTGGCAAATCCCAGAATGCCGCATCAACACCCCTAGTTAAACATTCAAGGCATGCCACAAATTTTCCGGATATCAAGAACCTTCCCATTTCCAAATTTTACCCGGGTTGTAATGTGGTTGTCTATATCATCGCCAGTGATAACTAAGACCACTCACTAGAGAAGAATCAGCATCATCAACATAGTCTTTAGCAGGCCTCTTAGAGAAGTGGTCCAGACCAGTTGTATTTCCAGAGTCAACCATTTTCTTCACACCCTGACATTTCCCATGACTATGGCCAAAGATCTTACAAAGCAGGCGCAGCTCGAGGAACCCATGGCACTAATTCTAATAGTAGTACTTACCATTTCCCGCATCCAATATTGCGCATTTAGGAAAAGTACAATTCACATCCACTCAATGCATATCCTAGCAAAGGATAATCTAGAGTGATTCTCGGAGAGTGTCTAAATGATAGGGAATGTCTTACAAAGACTTGCAATGTATCCAAGGCTAGTAACAGTCCAGTATTCCAGAGGGATGTTAAAAACTTTTACCCAATAGGTAGGAGGTGATCTCAGACGTTCAAGATCTCCATGCCTGCTTTTAACCGAAGAATGATTGGCCTCCCAAATACCAAGGCCCATTCTCCAATACTCCAATCCCGAGCAACCGTCTCCGAACCTGAATATGCATAACCCATTATCCGTGGTGGATCCAGGCATCTCGTGTCAGCCCCATAGCCGCTCGACGAAAGATTTAACCACATGTAATGGGAGACGCTTGTCAAAGAACTGACCCACTAGGCTACCTTCCCAAAGACCCACTCCTTCAACCACTGCCTCCGGAGGAGGTTTGATAGTCACCTTCCCATCCATCGTAGCTGGGCCGTGGAAAGGCCAAAGAAGAGCAAGATTTTGACCATTCGACAATAGTGACCCTCCAATTGTGGCTAACCTTGGTAGTATCCGATTGCTTGACCTCAGAGCTAGTCCTTGCCTTCACTGACCCAGACACGAACTTTGAAGCTTCTCTGTTTGCACCGGAATCCGACGATGGCCGAATTGGTGGGAAATCGTCATCTCCAAGACCCAAAATTGAACACCCCCGATCGGAGGTGGACTGACTGAGATCAGCGATCGGGCCGACTGCTACTCCCGTCTGCTTGACGGCCCTTACAGGGACCTCAACACCGGAGCAAACCGTCGGCGGGGGAATCCCATTCCTACGACTAAGATTTGAAACACTCGGCCGGAAAATGTTCTTTCTGGTTTTAACCCATTCACGAGTTGGTCCTCATGAATCATCCGTCGACGGCTTAATTTAACCCATTTTTCCCCTCAAAACTTTACTCGACCGTCTTCCAATGCTTTTCTCCCTACACGGCGATTGCCTGAATCATCCTATCCGCAATCGGCAAAGATCTAAGAATGAGGGCTTTACCCGCATTCGCTCTTCTCGTCTGATCTACGCCGGCAATCGCCCAAGAAGATCCTTTTCGATCCTCGATCGCGACTTCCGCATCTCACCATCTCGTGCTTGGCCCCACTCTTCAAGGATAATCCCCGCAGGTGGCTATATCTCGCAACCCGCCGAAACCCATTTCACGCTCACCCCCCGCCAAAGGTGGAAAAACCACGTGGTCACCTCCTCTCGCTTCTGACCACACCCATTCCTCCGATCACAGGACCGGTCGGAGCCCGATCCCGTAGATCCGTAGAGTCAGACCGGACCAAGGCATACGGTGTTTGTCACGGCGCCACCGGGAACGGTACTGTACGCATCGCTGACGACGACGCACAAGGAGCTCCAAAGCGTGAGCACCGGAGGATCCATCATGGGTAATCTGGAGGAGCGAACCAGCTATGACCGATTCATCATGGGTATCCCTTTTATTGGGAAGAGAAGGGGAAACCCCTTTTTGTGGAGGCCAACCACGCGTGGTCAACCCCCCAACATTCTTGGTCCCCACCACAACAGTTGTCATCCCTGTGAACTCACTGATGGTTGACATTGGTCCTTCCCTCTTAATATTCTTGACATTGGTGTTTCATTTGGTTGATCGATACTCTGCTGGTTGGGTCCTTATCTCGGTTCGGGCCCGGGCTCTTAGCCCTGCCAGGGCCGGGCCAGGGGTGTGGTGACTCTGCCCAGGATGTGGGTGGGTGTCTGTTTGTTTTGTTTTGCTATCCTTGTTTTTTTTTTTTGGATAAGTAAGCATTTATTTCCAAATGGCAAAGCCCCACAACCAAAGAATACACAGACCAAAGGCCCAAAATTACAGAAACTGACAGCACTCTCCCTAAAAATGCGGAAGGCAACAGCCCGTAACAACCAACAACAAACTACATGACAAAGCAAAACAAAAAACAAATAGGCACCCACCCACATCCCGCGTATTTCACACCTAAAGCTCCACCCCACAACCCGCTAAGACACCCCAGCCCAACACGCCATGACCCAACCAAAGAACGAAACCATCAATCAACCAAACGAAGCACCAATGTCAAGAATGTTAAGAGGAAGACCATCTCTCACACATAGCTCGTCACCCGGGATTATCTACCACCCTTCCGGAAACTTGAGATTCTCAGCCTAACATCATTACAAATGAGATGAAAAATGCCATCAGCTGGATAATACATATTTTCATAAATTCTACTATTCCGCTGTCTCCACAAGTGATAGATGGTAGCACCCCAAGCAATCCTCTTGGTGACAGAACAAAAGGATTTCCCTTTGGTAGCAATTACCCATAAGAACTCATTCTCCAATTCCGTGAGTTCTAGAATTTTACATAGCCTTAAAAATCCTCAACCATATACTGAAGAAATGGTCCGGCAAACCAAAACAAGTGAACTGGCTCTCTCAACATTAGTCCGCAAAAACACACACGATATAGAGCTCCACTATGCCCCACCCGAGAAGCTTGTCTTGCATAACCAATCTACCCGAATGGCCAACCAACCGATGAATGCATGTCTCTCGATAGCTTGAGGAAACCAAATCAGATAAGGCGCTGACCACCTACTGCCTGCAAAAATTGTTCCAGCCGAGTTCACAAAGGAATTCCCGTAAGAAGCTAGTGTCCACGAGATAGAAATGCTTACCTTTGGTCCGTTGCCTAAAATTGTTGTTGGTTGTTTTGGTCGTTGGGTTCTCCCTTCCGCTTTTAGGGAGGTTCTGTCCATTTTTCGTAATTTCGGGGCCTGTCCGTGTATTCTTTGGTCATGGGCTTGCCCTTTGGAAATAAATGCCATTTATCCAAAAAAAAGATGGATGAGATGGATCAAGCAAGATAGAGGCGATTAAGAATTGGCCAACTCCTAGCCTCGATCCATGATGTGAGAGAAGTTTCTACGGGCTGTTTCTTTTATAGGAGATTTATTCTTGGATTTAGCTCTATAATGGCTCATGTAACTGAATGCTTAAAGGGAGACAAATTCAAGTGGACTAGTGTTGCCGAAGAAAGCTTCGAGTTGATTAAGAAGAAAGTAACTGAAGCCCCATGTTTGGCTTTACCTGATTTCAACAAAGTCTTCGAAGTAGAGTGTGATGCAACTCAAGTTGGGATTGGTGCTATCCTTAGTCAAGAAGGAAGACCCATCGCTTTAGTGAGAAGTTAAATGAAGCAAAAGGAAGTACCCACCTATGACAAGGAGTTCTATGCTTTCTATGTAGCTTATTCATTGGAGTCAATACTTGATTTACAAGCCATTTGTGCTTCTCAGATCATGAAGCACTAAAATTCATCAACCGCTTGGATCTCGTGGTCCTCGGGCTGCTTTCCAAGAAGAAGCTCAAGAAGCTGAAGAAGCAAAGACATGTTGCCAAGGCTGCTAAGGCTTGCAGTGTTGTGGATACCATCTCTCCCTATATTATGGAAATTGACTCAATCAGCCGGAGTGTTCCCGCTTAGTCAAGCTATTGGTTACTTCAGGCCTCGGGGTTGTGGGCTGGCTTGGTTTCTTCCTCGCTCCTGCCAGGGGCTTCTTATCTCCTCGGTCGGGTCCGATTGTGATGTAGAGCATCTATATAAACACACCAAACATTCGAATTCAAATTCAATTATTGAAGAATTGGATTGGGGAGGTCAAGACGTTGAATACATGTGAAAATCCTTTTTGGACTCCTCATTTGATTCCTTGGAAGGCAAAAACGTGGTCATACTTGACAAACTCGATGTGGAGCGCTTTATTAATTTTAGAAGCTGCTTTATTATTTTTACTAAGATTTGCTTTTATTTATTTTAGGAAAGTTTGCTTTATTTATTTTAGGAAGAGATTTGCTTTGTTTATTTCTAGAAAGTTTTCTTTAGGAGTTGCTTTTTGTAATTTAAAAAGCTTTTTCCCTAAAGAAAAGAGAATGTTGATAGCATGAGGCTATATATACCCTCTTACAATGTAGTCTTTTGACAATCAGTTCAAGCTTAATAATATTTTCGTATTTCTTTAAGAGTTCTCGTTTTATCTCGGGTGGATTCCCGACGAAGTTCGTACTCATACCTAGCGGATTCCTCATGCATGTGTCTTGAAACCGCTTATCAATCAACTCGTCCATAGTTGATTGTGGCGCCTTCACTCCATTATCGATCTTGTGTGGATCGTTTCATTAAACCGGTAAGTAACCACTCTTGTACAAACTCTACTCTCCTCACCATCTCATCTTTTCTTTAAACTTTCCATAACCAAATTTTCTACCTCAACCCAAAACTTTCCAAATCTTGTTCCATACTACCAAAACCTTCCTAAAATACCCCTTCCTTATATACCATAAATCTCACCTTCTTAACTTAGAAAATCCAAAATTCGTCCATAACCTATTTTGGCCCAAAAAAACTACCCCTAACCCATATTTTGACTTACCTAAACTTCTGGATCATCCATCACGATCCCAACCTTGCATCAAAGTGGTATCAGAGCTCAAGGATTGATGGTTGATCAAAAGCTAAAGAGTATTCTTGGTTCCGGAGACAAGAGTCCTAATCATGGTTCAAGTAGTTCTCAACTCCACTGCAAAAACGCATTGTTGATCTCAATAAGGGTTCAACGCCTACAAAGCAGATGGCTATCAATGATGATCCTATATAACAAAGACCTTCATGGAAGGTGAAGGTGATGAAAGTTTTGACGAGGAACTGTGCCGCCAGCCAAGTTCGATTGGCTGAGGCGCAAGAAGCCTAAAGACAAGCATTCAAGAGAATATGATTATGGAGGAAGGTATGAAGATCGACATATCACTGATGATGATTACTATGAGAACGAATAATGATGAAAGTTCCGCATTCAATCCAAAGTTTGATATTCCGGAATTTGAAGGAAGAATGCATGCTGATGACTTCTTGGATTGGCTTAATACCGTCGAACGTGTCTTTGAAAATTATGATCCCCCCGAGAAGCAAAAGGTGAAATTGGTGGCTATCAAGATGCGCAAGAATGCTTCTTTTTGGTGGGAAAATTTAAAGAGGCAGCGTCAGAGAGATGACAAGAAGAAGATTGAAACTTGGGAAAAGATGAAGAAAGAACTAAAAAGGAAGTACCTTCCCTTTAACTACCGCCAAGACATCTACCTCAAAATTCAGAACTTTAAGCAACGATTCGAAAAGGAGGAGTATTCGCTAAGTTTGTGAACTTGATTATCAAAGGAGACTTCAAGAGGCCGAGGAAATATGCATAGCCCACTAATTACATTGCCGGGGTTTGAGATCTAGTATCGCTTGTATTATTTTTTCAGAACCATATAATAGCTCCCAAGATGATGAAACTTGCTTAAGGTTGGGACTAAAAAAGTATGGAAACTCTACTACAACTAAGAGTGTGGCTAATGAAGGGTTTGTTTAGAGGTTCTAATTTGAATCCTAGTGGTAGGAAAAACTACCCACACTCAAGTAAAGAGTGAAGCACTACAAGAATGGCCAAGTCAAAGACGGTTTTTATGCCAAGGGCCTGGCACATTGGATTCCAATGTCCTAACCAAAAAAAAGCGTCATTTTACTGAGGAAGATGAAGCCAAGGAAGAAGATGTCAACAAGGATCAATCTAACCATGTCCAAGAAGACGATGAGAATAAATCACCATTGCCAAAAATCTAAGTCAGATGTTGAAGAAGTAGTCAATCTAACCATATCCAAGAAGATGAGGAGAATAATCACTAACGTAAAATTTTTATTTAGAAATCAAAGATGTTTTAGATGTGACTAATTTAATGCCAAGAAACCGAAAGTGAAAAGGAATTCTCACTAGAAGCAAAATCGATTATAGAATTTGTCGATGTAATGCCCAAGAAATACCACACTGCTTCCACCTATGAGGTATTCAGCATCAAATAGACCTCATACCAGTTTGGTTTTTCCTAATAAGCTAGCGCCTCTATGAAGAGCTCCTAAGGAGCATGGAAGAGTTTAAAACACAAGTTGATGATTTTCGACAAAGGGCTTGTTCAAGAGAGTGAAAGTTCCTATGTGGTCTCTGTACTATGCTGGTGCATGAAAAAGATGGATCTTGAGTATGTGTTTTAATTGCCAAGCGTTTCAACAACATTTTTATTCATGAGGAAGCAAGATTCAACAAAGGGCAAAGAGGAACAATATGAAAGACAAGTATATGGTTGTTATCAACTACAAGATTTGATCCGTGAGATCTGACAGTTACATGATAAAAGAGAGGTGTTCCAAGTCAGGCACAAGAATAGATGGTTCTTCCAAGATTATTAAGAAGATCATAAAGAATGCTTACAAGGTTAATCGTTCTATGGATCGCACATCTCGGGCCACATTCAAGGTTAAGGATTCAGGCCTATCATGGTGAAGACCTAAGGACAAGTCTTTTTCCTAACTATAGGGTTCGGCGCAGAGCATCTATAAACACACCAAACATCTGAATCTCAAATTTTAATTATCGAAGAATTGATCAGGGAGGTCAAGACGCATCAATACATGTGAAACTCCTTTTCGACCTCATTCGGAGCCTCAAGGCAAAAAAACGTGGTCAGACTTGGACAAACCCCTGATGATGTGGAAATTATCCAAAAAAAAAAAAAACCCCTGATGTGGAGCTGCCATATTTATTTTAGAAAGTTTGCTTTATTTATTTTTACAAGATTCATGATTTATTTGTAAAGTCATTTTATTTATTTTAAGATTTGCTTATTATTTTGTGAAGCTATTTTATTTATTTTGGAAAAGTTTTCTCAGAGTTGCTTTCAGAATTCTGTAGAAAAGTTTCTTTCCTAATAGTTAGGCTTGCTTTTTTGATTTAGAAAGTATGAGGCTATATATACCCCATAATGTACTGACAATCGGGCTCAAGTTTAATAATATTTTCTGATTTCTTTTAAGAGTTTTCTCGTTTCCTCTTATCTCAGCGATTCCTGTGACGAAGCTCGCTTCTCATACCTAGGAAAGGATTCCTGGTGGCGAGTCTGGTTCGCTTTATCAATCAACTCTGGTCCATAGCTGATTGTATGCTTCACTCCATTATCGATCTTGTGGATCGTTTCATTAAACCCGGTAGGCAACCACTCTTGTACAAAACTCTACTCTCCTCACCATCTCATCTTTTCTTTAAACTTTCCATAACTAAATTTTCAACCTCAACCCAAAATCCAAATCTGCTCCATACTACCAAAAACCTCCTAAAATACCCCTTTCCCCTTATATACCATAAATTCACCTTTCTTAACTTCTTAGAAAATCTCCAAAATTCGGGCCTCATACCTATTTTCGCCCAAAAAAACTACCCCTAACCCATATTCACTTACCTAAACTTCTGATCATCCATCACGGCCCCAACTCGCATCGATTGGGTGCCCCGTTTAGGGTTTGGTTGTTTTCAGGGGTCGTTGGTCCTAATGTGTGGTGTTTACATGCTACCTGGCTCTAATGCCCCTTTCCTATGTTTTTGTGTGGGAGGTGCTGTCCCGCTTTCGTTCTCCTCGATAGCCTCAGTTTTCTACTATTTGTTTGGCCGGGTTGGCTTTCATTTTCGTAATAAATTTAATTATCCAAAAAAAAATTCATCAACCACTTGCACAAGTTGAAATCAAGACATGCGATATCGGGTGGAATTCTTACAAACATACAACTTCACAATCAAGCATGCCGGTGTTCATAACGCTGTCATGGATGCCTTGAGTAGGAGACATGCCCTAGTGACTTCCATTCAAGTCCAAGTAGCTGATTCATGTCAAGAACTATAATGCAGGAGGATGCCGATTTTTATGAAATCCGGAAGGTATGCGCCGACAAGCCTTTCAAAGGGTTTTGCGGGCTACGGACTATGAGACTGATAAAGTAATCGATAGACACAAATTACAATCCTAGAAATTTCAGATTCTGATGACGACGCCGATCACGCCGCTGGAATTCGCTTTTACAAATCTGCGACACGCTTGAATTTCGTTGAATTTCAGATTTGGCCGAATTTCACGTATTTCGGCGCCGTAATCGGACAACGGTGTGGCTTACACATGGCAGCGAAGCGTGCATGCCATGTGGGCAAATTCGTAAGAGGAGAAGACACTTGGCAGTCCAAAGGCCAAATGTCTCGTTTGAGTATCGTCTTCTCAGATTGAGTATTCTCGATGAGTTGCACGGAGCACAGAGGACACATCGGGTAAAGCAAAAACCTTAGCTCTGAAGGAAGGCAAACTATTTCGCCCAAGTTCTTAAAAGACATCGCTAGATTTGTCAAGTAGCGTGTTGTGTGCATGATGGCTAAACTCATGGAAACAATAAGTGACTATACATCACAATTCCAAATATGCCACTGGGAGAAGGTAGTTCTGATTTGTTTGGGATTACCTAGAACACAAAGAAACAAAGATTCAATTATGGTGGTTGTTGACAGGTTTTCAAAGATGGCTTTTCAGACATGCAACAAGTCTAATGATGCTCGCATGTCGCCGATCAGACTCAAAGAGATTATGCTATTACAGATTCTAATACTATGGTTTCAGATCGACTCTAAGTTTCTTAGTCACTGAGAACTCAGTGAGGAAATCCTGACTTCTTTAATTGCTCGCACTCTTATCAAATTTTTAATTAATGGTCAAACCGTTACTAATAAGCTTGGGAAATTTGCTAAGGAGCTATGTATGAAAGAATGGAAACAATGGATTTGATCTACCCCCAAATCAGTTTGCTCTACAATAGGTCCAGCATGCATTAACTGTTATAAAAAGTCCATTTGAGGTAGTCTATGGACTACAACCGATTGGACCCATGGAATTAGCACCCCATCCGACTATTCAACAATTTAGTGGAGATGCTGAAGTTAGAGCCAAAAAGATCTTCTCTTTTTTTTTTTCGATAAGTAAGAATTTATTACCAAAAGGGCAAAGCCCCTAAAAAATAACCAAGAACAAACCAGAAGCCTAAGGCCCCCAGAAAAACGAAAAAATTTGACAACACCTCCCCTAAAAACATAGGAAAAGGGGCATCAGCCCGATACAAGAAACACCTGATAAAACAGCAAAAAAACTAGAAGCATCAGCCCACATCCCGGGCACAGGCCACACAACCAACCAAAGAAACAACAGCAAAAAAAAACGGACAGCGCCCCCCTTAAAAACAAGAGAAAGGGCAACAACCAAACAAAACCCTAAAACCACATCACGCATAAGGACCTAAACCGCCCACAACTCGCACAGTCACACGTAATCTAAAGAAACTAGACAAGAAAATCTGAATCATAACCCACATCCGGGCACTAGCACAAACAACACTCCAACCTCACGCATCCCCGGTGGCCCTAAAGATAGCAAGGGGAAAAGGCCATCTCTCGCACATAGCTCTATTCGCAGGGTGGTCAGCAACATTCTGGAAGCTTGTGATTTTGAGCCTAACATCATTACAAATGAGAGAGAAAATAGAATCAATGTAAATAAAAGTGTCACATGGACTCTAGCATTTCATCTCCACAAGCCGAGAGTACTATAGCCCCTCATGCAACTTTCATGATAGAGCAAAAGGATTTACCCTACACTCAGCCACCAACTGAACTCGGTTCTCCCACCTCCTGAACCCGAATTGGCTCCACATACCTAAGAACCTCATCCGTGATATCATCGAATGTGACCTCGGGCAACTAAAGAATAAATGGTTTCTATCTTCAACACCGCCCTAAGTAAAACACAAGAGAGAGGAATTGATGAGTCTCATTTAAGGAGCTTATTCGAGTGGATAGCCTATCTGGATAACTAAACAGTAATGAAGGAGTACCTTTAATCGTCTCGAGAGAAACCACACACCGCATGCCAAGCAGGCTCATAGGCCCGCTTGGGCTCGATGGAGTTCCAAGCAGAGCTAACAAGAAAACACCCCATCTGAGATCAGGTCCAAGAAATAACATCCTCTATGGAGGGGAGGTATCAAGAATGTATTCAACAAATTGCCTTGGCAAGCATGAGATCTCACGAGATAGTAATAAAGCACCCACTCACCATACATGACAGAAACAACATACGCATTCCTGTGAATGGCGGAGTCATACAGAATCCTTTCCCCAAAGAGAGGAAGGATTGGGCCCAAGGGGTTCCAAAAATCATGCCATAAGAAGGTCCCACCCCCATTACACACTCTATGCCTGATAAAGGGCCTCACCCTATCCCTCAACCGAAGAATCTTCCGCACCCGTGAACTTCGAGGGATCCCGCATTCTGCATAATCGCCCGCTCAACAAAGCCAAAGAGATTCAAGAAGTCGCATGAAGAAGTTCGAGCTTGAATATCGAGAAGAAGAATGCCAAATATGTGGAACAAGCAACAGACGCCGCAAGTATGTCAGCCTGAGGTCACAGAACTGTCGCACCTTCAAGGATAGGTTTCCACCAGGAAAGTTTGGAAAGCACAAGCCAAAAGTAGATGACCCTTTCATGATTATAGAGAAAATTGGATAGAATGCCTACAAGTTGCAGTTGCCAAACGAATATGAAATTTCTCCAATGTTCAATGTCAAGGACTTGAGGGCTTGTCACAGTGAAGACTTGAGGGCAAGCCTTTTTTCCCAGCTATGGGGGATTGATGCAGGAGCTTCTATAAACACACCAAACATTAGGAATTCAGCCCTAATTATTGAAGAATAGGTCAGGAGGCTGCACGACAACGGCATGTGAAAACTCTCTTTAGACTCCTCATTCAGCCCTCGGGCAAAACGTGGGTCGTACTTCGACAAACCCCGACGTGGAGCCGCTTATATCGATTTTAGAAAGTTTTGCCTCGTGATCTTTGAGGATTTATGGCGATTCACGCATTTCTTTTTAGAAAGATCGGTTCCAATATTTTATTCTTATCCCTTTTAGGAAGATTTGCTTCTTTATTTACTTTAGAAAGTTTCTTTAGGAGTCGCTTTGTAATTTAGAAAGTTTTTTTGGATAATATAATTTAGAAAGTTTCTTTTCCTAGTTAAAGTAGAAGTTGCTTTTTTTTGATTTAGAAAGTATGGGGCTATATATATCCCCCTAATGTAGTCTTTAAAGGGCAGTTCAAGTTTAATAATATTTTATATTTCTTTAAAGTAGCTTCTCGCTCTCTTTATCTCGTGGATTCCCTGCACGAGTTCGTACTTCTCATACCTGTGTGGATTCCTCGTGGCGAAGTCTGTCTCGACTTATCAATCAACCCGCCCATAGTTGATCGCGGGCGCCTTCACTCCATCAATTCATTCAGGTGGATCGTTTCATTAACCCTGCAAGCAACTACCTTGTGCAAACTCTACTATCCTCACCATCTCATCTTTTCTTTAAACTTTCCATAAACTAATTTTTTAACCTCAAAATCTAAAACTTTCCATATCTTGTTCCATACTACTAAAACATTCCTAAATACCATTTTTCCCTTATATACCACAAATACACATTCCCTAACTTAGAAAATCTCATAAATTTGTCCATAACCTGTTTCGCCCTGTGAAAAACTACCCCAAACCCATATTTTGACTTCTACCAAACTTCTAGATCATCCATCACTTCAGCCCCAACCTTGCATTAGTCTTCTAATTGAAACTCTCCAAAATATACGAAATCTTTGATGAATCCACATTGTTTCTATGTCTAATAGTTATAAATAAAAGAAAGATTAAATTAAGCTTGGTATCATTGGATACAACAAAGGACTCATTTGGCATAAAACATTTAAAAGGAGAAATGTTCACTTATTTTGTCTTGTCTTCAGGTGCCTTCTAATTGAAACACCCTAAATATATGAAATCCTCGATGAATCCACATTGTTTTTATGTCTAGTAGGTATAAAATAAAAGAAAGATTGAATCTTTGGCATCCTTGCATACAACAAGGGACCCTTCCGTATGAAACATCTAAAAAAGAGCAAACGTTAGCTCATTTTTTCTTGTTTGTGTGTCTTCTACTTGAAATATCCAATAGATATAAAATCTTCAATCAATCCACATTGTTATTATGTCTAGTAATTGATAAATAAAAGAAAATTTGAAAATTTTCCATTCCTAGATACAACAAGGGACCTTTTTTTTTTTTTTTTTTTTATGACCTAGGGGTGATCGGTCCGCTTTACATCCCCATAATCCCCTAGGGGCCCCGGAGAACCGACCGGGTAAGCCTCCCCATTTCTGGGGAATTCCCCAGTGTCCCCCCGGGAGGCTTGAACCTGGGACCTCCGCCTTTGTGAGGCAGGGCCAAAGGCCAACCGAGCTCCCTATGCATGAATCATCTAAAAAATGCAAACGTTCACTCATTCTGTTTTTTTTTTTTTTTTTGTGTCTTCTAATTGAACATTCAAAATATATGAAATCTTTGATGAATCCACATTGTTTCTATGTTTAATAGTTTTAAAATAAAAGAAAGATTGAATCTTTGGCATCCTTGGATACAACAAGGAACTCTTCCACATGAAAGATTGAAAAAAGAGAAAACGTTCGCTCATTTTGTCTTGTCTGTGAGCCTTAAAATTGAAATATCCAAAATATGCAATCTTCGATGAATCCACATTGTTTTTATATCCAGTAGTTATAAAATAAAAGAAAGATTGAATCTTTGCATCCTCGATAAATATAACACACTTCAAGTAAGAAACAACTAAAAAGAGAAACGCTCACTCATTTCGCCTTGTTTCCAGGTGTTTAAATTGAAATATCCAAATTGAATGAATTCTTTCGGTTAATCCAAATTGTTTTTCTCTGCCTTGTACTGAAAATAAAGAATTTTTAATCTTTCATGCCAGATACATCAGTGACCTTTCGCATAAGACATCTAAAGATAGTGAATGTTCCCTCATTCTGTCTTATTTGTGTATCTTCTTATTGAAACGTCCATAATATATGAAATCTTCTAAAAATCCACATTGTTTTTATGTCTCATAGTTATAAAATAAAAGAAAGGTTCAATCTTTGGCATCCTTGGATACAACACGGAACCCTTTCACATGAAACCTCTATAAAAGAGCAAACGTTCACTCAATTATCTTGGTTGTGTCTTCTAATTGAAAAATATATGAATTCTTCGATGAATCCATATATTTTTTTAATGTCTAGTAGTTATAAAATAAAAGAGAGATTGAATCTTTAACATCCTTATACAACAAGGGGTTCCTTCCAAGATGAAACATCTAAAATGAGCAATTGTTTGCTCATTTGTCTTTGTTTATGTATCTTCAAGTTGAAATATCCAAAGCATATGAAATCTTTGTTCAATCCACATTGTTATTATGTCTAGTAATTGATAAATAAAAGAACGATCGAATTTTTTGCATCCTTAGATACAACAAGGGACCCTTCCGCATGAAACATAAAAAAGAAAACATTCGCTCATTCAATTTGATTTGTGTGTCTTCACATCCAAAATAGATGAAATATTCAATGAATCCCCATTGTATTTGTCTAGTAATTGAAAAATAAAAGAAAGATTGAATCTTTAGCATCCTTAGATAAGGCAAGGCACCATTTTGCATGAAACATCTAAAAAAAGCAAATGTTCATTCATTCTGTCTTGTTTGTGTGTTTTTTAATTGAAACATCCAAATTATATGAAATCTTCGATCAATCCACATTGTTTTTGTCTAGTAATTGAAAAATAAATTAAAGATTGAAGTTTCAAAGATCTCGATACAACAAAAGACACTCCATATGAAATACCTAAAGAATATCAAACGCTTGTCCATTTTGTATGATTGTGCGCCTTATAATCAAGCATCCAAAATATATGAAATCATCTACAAATCCACTTCTTTTTTTTTTTTTTTTAATTTCTAGTAACTAAAAATTAAAAGAAAGATTGAATATTTGGCATCCTTAGATACAACAAGGGACCCTTCCTCATGAAACATCTTAAAAGAGCAAACGTTCACTTATTCTCGCCTTTGCTGCGGTGTCTTCTAATTCAAACATCCATAATATATAGAATCTCAATCAATCCACATTGTTTTTATCTAGTAATTTAAAACACATCGGGATAATGGCTTCCCGTCCGTCATCAGGTTCCGCCTCCCTCCTTTCCCAAGGGGCTGAATCGAGCCCCAATGTCGACAAAACCGGGTCCCGCCGGAGCACATCGCCGGTTATCGCCGATTCCGGTGTCGCCCCAACATCACGCCGCCGCTCTTTCCTCCGATATTCCCCGCCCCTGCCCGTTCTCAAGCCAAATCCCATTTAGATCCGAGGATCAGCGGCCGATCGATTTCATCCCTCCGTGACCATGGGGTTGTCGATTTCCATCGCCACCGATCTGCCCGCAAAAGTGGTCTGTGGTAAGAACAAAGGAGCTACTTGCCGGAAAGGGGTTCTCGGCGCTAACCGCCTTTCTTCAATTTCTTTAGTGATGTCCGGTTCCTTTGCAAGGGAACATGTTTCTTCGTGGAGCTATCACAGCTTTTGAAGGGACGGCTACCGGTGCGCGCTTTCCCCTAAGGTTGATGAAGCCGCCGACTCTACTTCCATAAAGAGCATCTACAGGAAACAAACCTGCGGCTTCGTTTTCCGTGTCATCTAAGGTGACTATCGACGTATCCCTCCCAAATTTGTCGGGGGTTAGCAGAAATGGACTTTCTGGCCTTCCGAGCATATTTGGTCTAAACGCTGGCCGATAGATCTCGACCCTGATACCCTCCTGTGGATTCCTGTGAACCTGGGCCGTGAAGTCCCACTGCACAATCCCTAGGGAATGTTCAATGGAACCCCACTTTTAAGAAAGAAAGTAAACACATGCATGAATATAATACCTCAAATATATAAAAAAGATCCACAACAACCAATCCATAACCGACTCCATCTTACTCGTAGTCATAACCACAAACACATAATAAAAGACTCATATATTTTTTTTTTTTTTTTTTTTTTTTTTTTTTTTTCGATAAGTAAGAATTTATTTCCAAAAGCGCCAAAGCCCAACAACAATCAATACAACAAGGAAGCCACAGCCACCGTAAATCAAAACTGACAAGACTTCCCTAAAAATACAGAGCGGCAACAAATTAAACAAAACACCGCCGATAAACAAAGAAACCAAACTAATACAACCCACAAACCACACAAGCGAAACCCAAAATAGAACAAACCAAACTGCACTCCACATTCGCAAAGCAACTAAAACCACAACCCAAATGGCATGTACCAGTGGCAAAGCAACTAGACCACTAATGACCAATTCCCAACCGCACGTAACCATCAATCACCCAGACAATCTACCATGGTCAAGAATATTAAGTGGAAAAGACCATCTCTCACACATTGCCCTGTTCACTGGATTGTCCGCAACTTTTTGAAAACTAGTAATTCTTAAACGAACGTCATTACATATAAGATGAAAAATAGCATCAGCAGGAGAAAAGATGTTCTCATAAACTCTACTATTCCGTTGTCTCCACAAATGATATATGGTCAGACCCCACACAATCCTCTTAACTATAGCACTAAAGACTTCCCTTTATAAAGACTAACTCCACAAGAATTCATTCTCCCAACTCACAATGCCTAACATTCCCACATAACCTTAAAATCCTCAACCAAATACCGCCAGAGAATCATGAAATCAAGAACAAATGATTCCCTGCCTTTCAACATTTGAACTGGTTAAAACACATGATATGGAGTCAACAAACCCCATTCAGCAGCTTTGTCTTGTAGCCAACTCCGTCCCGGCACTCTGGCCAACCAAGCAATAAAAGCATGTCTCCTAATAGCTTGAGGAAACCATATCGAATGATGCCAGCTAGCCACCGCATTTTCATTCAAATGATTCCAAGTCGACTAACAAAGGAAGACCCCGTATGGGCCAAGGTCCACGAATGCTATCCTTCTAATAACATCAAGATGGTAATCTACACACCTATTCTCGATGTCGATAAGGTCACAGAGTTCGCACAGCCGCCCACTCCGCCCTCAACACACCTCCACTACTGGGCATTACTGATAGTCGACCATATACAATTCGACCTATAGTAATGATGAGTGGACCAACCGGACTTAAATCATGCCAGCTTAAAAGTCCCCTCGCTGCTACAAACCTCAGTGGTTTTATGAAGGGCCTAATTTTTGTCTTTCAAATTAAAGAATTTTACGCCAACTCCACGAACAACTCGAAGGGGTTTTTGCACACCAAAAGCTCCCACGTCTCAAAGACATCCTTCGCACCCATGCCACCCATAACGAGTCCTTTCTATAAAACAAGTTCCATATGTGTTTCATTACATTCGCATTATCTTGAGTCTTTAATTCACGCAACCCTGCACTCTCCCTCCTTCCTTCTAAGGCAACCGACTTATTTAATCTTTGGCTCGATGAACACTCTCAACATTTCCGTACCCCAAAAACTCGCCGAAAGTTTGCTCAATCTTATAAATAGTATATTTCGAATAATGAACAAACCGCACTAATACCGGCGGATACTATATAAAACCGAACCAATTAGCCAGCCTTCCAAGATAAGAAAGGGCCCCTGGCTATTCAAGATCAATTGCCAAGATTTTATCTCAAAGAAAGGTCGACTCATATGAGTTCAATACTAAGATCGAGCATTCTAAGAGTGTTTGCGAATTTAGGTACAAATGAAAAATAAATAAGTCCAATAAAATAAAGATGTATAGATAAGATATCACCGCAAACTGTCAGCAGTAAAGAGTGATGTAGAAGCCGGCACGAGGTAAGTTTCCTACGAACCGCCCGACCTAGGAACTGATTTAAACAATAAAACGTGAGATAATAAATCTCATGGAGTGGCATAATTCTTATAAAAATAATATTTTATTAAAATTCCTTCTTCAAGACCTCACGCCCACTTTGCAAGGTTCCCGTTTAAAATCATTTCACAAACCCAAACTATACTCCAAGTCAATATGAAATTCATGCTCAAAAATTTAACCGAAATTATCATTAAGATAATTATAACCTGAATTTATTCACCACATAAAAATTGAGCATAAAATATATAAACATCATGTCGTACAAATAATCATGAAAAATACAATAACCATAAATATTGAAATGGTTATAGCTACTCCGAAACCAACAATGTACCATACTATACCCATTATAAACCGTGATACCCCACCTCACGAATTCTCAACCTCCTCGAAAGGTGCCGTGGTAATAATAATAAACTGTCGGTAAACCCGACCTCACTACCGTGGAAATAATATGCAACCGTTTGATGAAACCAACCCCACGACACGCGCAAACCCGCGTAATCGTAATATAAATACTGAATCGAACCTCTGGTATATATGGATAATAATAATAAACCGTCGGGTAAACCCCACCTCACGGCCGTGGAAATAATATATAACCGTTGGATGAAACCAACCTCACGACACCGTGGCAAACCCAATGCAATATAATATAAATACTGAATCGAACCTCTGATATATATGGATAATAATAATAAACCGTTTAAACCCACCTTACTACTGGAAATAATATATAACCGGCTGATGAAACCAACCTCACGGCACACCGGTGGCAAACCTAATGCACGTAATATAAATACCGACCGAACCTCTCGTATATATGGTACATCAATTTATAACAACCACCACGTGATCCTTACCACATATACTTTTCCAACGATACCAGATTATAAATTAAGAATTTATAAATTTAATTTCAAATAACTCAATCAAATATAATGATGAATTTCAATTCATCAATTCATGCCGAAATCGTAGAACTACCACAATGAAAAAATATTCACCAAACCAATTTTAAGCACATAACACTTTAAAAATATTTAACATGCTTAAAATCATAAAATCTCAAAATCCATTTCTAAATCAATAAATTTCCAAATATTTAAACTCAATCCATGTACTAAAAATATTTAAATACCACAAATTTATCCATGAAATCGCAAAATTTCCAAATATTTAAATGTTGACAAAATTCACATGAAATGATAACTTGTTTATATAAAAACAGATAATTATATTTATACATAACCAACCATTCGATCAAATAATATATATATAAAATAATTAACCACAATTATATATCATAATAATACCTCAAAGCATTTAAAAGATATAAACCACTCACAGACCATAGACGTCACCATGCTCTCCTACAGATCGTCTGCACTCACTGAGTGCATGTAATAGTAACAAAAAAATACATTTAGGCTCCAATAATTCAAACTAAAGACACGGATGCCCCAAATGTCTTAGAATAATTTGTAGAACTATGAAACTGCTCTAAATCGACTCCGACAGTCCAATTATACAAGGCGCCTCTACAAACCCTAAGACTCCAAAATTGGGGCTTTACCCAGAGGCTACCTTTCAAAATTGAACCCTCCAATAAATCATAAAATATCCACTTCACTAATCCATCTTCAATTTTTGCCTAATTTAACCAATCGTGCCCACTCACCCAAACCTTTTCTAAGAATTACCCTAAATGACCCAAAAATGGAAAACTAACCAAACGACGTCCAAAATTTACAAACTTTATATCAATGGAAAGCCCAAGAGACAAGGAACACATCAGCACCCTTACCTTGGTTCAAAAGTTTCGGTGGTGGCCGGAAAACGCCATCCAATCGTCGGCCAAACTTCCTTTCATTGTATCTTTCAAACGGTGAGGAATCTGCGAAAAAGGACCACGGGAATGAGTTTAGAGGGTCCAAAATGGGGGAAGGGAGGTATGGGCCTACCGAATGGTCGCAAAACTACAACCACGACTCCAGCAGACCACGCCGCGGCTCACCGCCCGACTAGTCTCGTCCCGCCGCGGCTCGGGTCAGGATTTTGGTCAAGAAGGTCGCCTTCACTCCGCTTCTTCCTCCCTGGCCGGCGCGTGTGCAAGGATGGTGGCCGAAATCGTCTCCCACGACTAAAACCCGATTGGCCTTAAAAAGGGTCGAAACGACATAGTTCGGGGTCCACAGGTCTTGGGGATATTTTCTCGGATTTTGGGGCTGAAATGAGTGTTTTGGGGCTGGGTACCCTCTTTGGCACACAAAACTAGGTTTATATAGAGCCTAGGGTCGTTTTCAGGTAAAAACCTCGGACTTACTTGGACACTGATAAAATACTGTTGTTTGAACTTCTCAGGGCCATAACTTTTTATCCGTAAGTCGGATTTTGAAGTTCAAACCGTCTATGAACTCGTATCGACGAGGCCTACGAAATGGTCTCTTAGTCAACCCAAAATTATTCATCCTTGAAAAAGTCAACTTGGGCCCACATATTAATTGTTGGTCAAACTTGGTCAAACTTAGTCAAACTTGGTCAAACGTGTTATAAACTTGTATTATTTTGTACGGGTCGTTACATTGGCTCTATTTTGTTGAATGACCCGGATGTTAAATCCACCGATCTGACTACTCGGGTCCGCCTTGTTCAAAAAAAGGGATTTGTTTTTGCTTCTGGGGACCTAAATCCTTCTAAGAAAGTTGACCTCGCTCACTCTAGTTCATGGTTCCTCCGCAGAGGGGTCTGTGTGGGGTTGCTTGGTAAATGATGTGGTGATTCACGTTGGTTTCTGGGGCCTTTCCGACAAGAAGGATGCTATGATCGAAGGGGTTCTCCACCGCTCTGGTTTTTATTTTCCATTCCAAGCTTCCATGTCAAGTCGTCTGGGCTAGGCTGTTCGTGTCCTGCAAGGGTCAGGTGGTTTCCCGGGTTGTTCCCTTGGTGGGATTGGCTGCTCGTGACCGGTTGTGGGCTTTTCTATTTTGTTGTCCTTGCCTTTGTTCAGTCATGGCTGGTTTGCTTTGTCTCTCCGCTTCGGGGCGTAGGGTCAGTTTTCTTTGGTGGGTTTGCATGTCAGCCTCAGATGTGGGAATATTTGGCTCTTGATGTTGGCTGTTCCTGTGTAGTGGTAAGGTTGCTGCCTCTCTCATTCTGGGGAAGGCGCCATCTTCCGATTTTCCCCTGCTTGTGCAGGCATGTCCCAAGCAATTAGGTGTTAATTTTCAGTTATGTTTTTCGCCTTGGCCCGTTTTGATCGAGTTTCGTGTTGGTTGCCTGCTTTAGATGGCCTGTGCCCTGATGTGGTCTCGTTATTTCTAGCTTCAGGTTGCAGATCGGTTTCAGATTCAGCGATGCCCTTTCCTATATTTTTAGGGGAGGTGCTATCCGATTTTTGTTTTTTCCTCGTGGCCTGGCTTTGCATTGTTCTCGCTGTTTGGTTTCTGGGCTTTTCCTTTAATAAATTCTTACTTATCCACAAAAAATAAAATAAATAAAAGATAGGTTGAATCTTTGGCATCCCTGGATACAATAAGGCACCCTTTTACATGAAATATCTAAAAAAGAGCAAGGTTCACTCATTCTATTCTTTTTGTTTGTTTTCTAATTGAAAATTTCAAAATATATGAAATCTTCGATCAATCCACATTGTTTTATGTCTTGTAATTGAAAAAAAAATCTTCAAAGATATCTATAGGTACAACAAGGATCTTTCCATAAACATCTAAAAAGAAAATGTTTGGCCATTTTTTTCTTTGTTTCAGGTGTCTTCTAATTGAAATATCCAAAATCTATCAAATCTTTCATGAATCAACATTTTTTTTATGTCCGTAATTGAAAATAAAAGAAAGTTTGAATCTGGATATAATATGATCCTTTTACAAAACATCTAAAATGAGCAAACATTCACTCATTCTGTCTTATTTGTGTGTCTTCTAATTGAAACATCCAAAATATATGAAATCCTTGATGAATCGTCATTGTTTTTATGTCAAGTAGTTATAAAATAAAAGATAGATTGAATCTTTGGCATCCTTGGATACAACATGGGACACTTTCGTACGAAACATCGAAAAAAGAGCAAATGCTCGTACATTTTGTCTTGTTTGTGTGTCTTCGTCTTATTTATGTGTCTTCTAAGTGAAATATCCAAAATATATGAAACCTTCGATGAATCCACATTGTTTTTATGTCTAGTAATTGAAAAATAAAAGAAAGATTTAAATCTTTTGGCATCCGGATACAAAGATATCCTCCGCAAGAAACATCTAAAAAAGAGCATGCGTTCACTCATTTTGCATTGTGTTTGTGTTTTCTAATTGAAACATCCAAATTTTTTATAATCATCGATCAATCCACATTGTTTTTATGTCCAGTAATTGAATTTTTTTTTTTTTAATCTTTTGCATCCCTTGATACATCAAGGGATCCTTCCGCATAAAATATAAAAAAAATAGCAAATGTTAGCTCATTCAGTCTTATTTATGTATGTTCTAATTTAAATATCCTATTTATATGAAACCTTTGATGAATCCTCATTGTTTTTATGTCTAGTAGTTATAAAATAAAAGATAGATTGATTCTTTGGCATCCTTGGATACAACAAAGGACCCTGTAATTATCCAAAAAAAAAAAAACAAAGGACCCTGCCGCACAAACTTCTAGAAATGAGCAAACGTTAGCTCATTCAGTTTTGTTTGTGAGTCTTCTTGTTGAAACATTCAAAATATAAGAAATCTTCAATGAATCCCCATGGTTTTTATGTTTAGTAATTGAAAAATAAAACAAAGAATGAATCTTTGGCACCCCTGGATTCAATAAGTTACCCTTCCGCACGAAACATCTAAAAAAGAATCAACGTTCACTCATTCTGTCTTGTTTGTGTGTTTTCTAATTAAAACATCCAAATTATATGAAATCTAGGATGACTAATGAGTGTGAAACTCATCTAATTTTAAACCCATTTTTCATGCATATTTGAGGCTTGAATATTCAATTTAATGCAAAATTATGGAATCTTCACCCATATTAGTGTTTTGTAGGGATTTAGAGCAAAATAAGCAAAAATAGCAAGAAAAACAGCTAATTTTGTGACACCCCAAAAACCTAGGGCTCCATTGACCAACTATCAACCCGCAAAAATATCCGTGGAAAAGAAACCATGGAATGCTCCTGTGGCAAACCAAAGCCACAACGCATTGAAGCATGGTCAGCTCCTGGTGGATCTCAAAGGCGGAGTGGGTCCACGTGATTTTCGCCTCCTCCCAAGATGGGATCTCTCAATCTTGGGTTCCCAAAAAGGGAACCAACGCCAAACCGCACGACCATGGCGTGTTCTCCCAAACCAAACACAGTGGTGTGGTTGCAACGGCGGCGCGCTCCTGAGGGGGTCTCCTGCGATTCCATTGAAGCGCGCATCAAGGTTCCTCGTGTGTCATACATCATCGGCTGAACGCAAGCACTAACGGCCGGAAAACTTAAGATTGGTCACCGACGCAGCCTCCGTATCCGTATGGCGCCGCTCGACGATCGATCCAAATTGAACTCATCTGAGGGTACGAACGCCAAATTTCAGCGCCGCTGGGTCAAGACGGAAAGGGAACGCCACCACTACTACGGCGACAAAGCTTCTGCCCGACGAGCTCAGATCTGAATGGCGTCGCCGAATTTAACTCAATTCCAGCCCACTGATCTCAATTCAAGTCCCCTAGTCTTGGTACCCTCCGCAAGGTGGATCGCAGCATGTGATGGGCGGGTCTGCCCGGCGGAAAATGGGTATGTTCACTTTAGCACTGATTTTCCTGGGCCTGTCATTGGCGGGAGATGACTGATGATCCTCTAGTAAAGTCTGAAAAGCTCGGGTCTCTATGCCCTGCGTGGAAAACAGGGGGTCCGCTGTACGGCGAGCCGCATTATGTCAAGGTAAGCTTGAGCGCTGCCTCCTGTGAGAGGCAAAGTGAATGAGGGCATCGGCATGTGGGAAGCGGGTGTTTAGTGTGGCAATTTCTCGATGTACAAGCGACTCTGCTCTGCAGCGACCGGGTTAATGCGACTTTGGGGCAAAGAGGGAGACGCCTAAATACTTCAACAACCGAGAATGGTTTATTCTTCTTCGATTCGTGGACCCGAGGCGCTGGATCGGGTTATGGATGATCGACTCATGGCACTTAGCAGTGGAGACTCGCTCATATTACGCAAGGCATGGAAGCCCGGAATGGACATGCTCAACGCCCAGTTCATCATCTATACCACTCGGGGTCGTTCTATAACATTCCTTTGAATACCGGACGAGCACGTGTCTCGGGGCATTACTTGCAAGCACTATCGAATCCCGCTTACACCTTGATCCTCTCACTCGAAAACCAAACAAAACTGCTCTTTTGCTAGAATTTGCATGAGGTTTCGGGTTGATTGTGAGTTCCTAAATCTCGTGCTCCCGGATAGGGGTAATGGCGCTTATTCTACCATAAGGATCGAATATCCCTCGGGCTCCTCAATGTTGTTCAATGCAAGCTTACTTGGTCATAACCCGCAATTGTCGGCTAAGAAGAGACGAGCAAAGGGCATGATCTCCACAATTTCGAAACAAGAAGCATGAGGCGGTAAACGGGAAGTGGAATTGATGAAGAAGTGTAAAGGATTGAAGATAGTACTGAACACATGCAGCGGCCGTAAGTTTCCACTATTTCGTAATCCTTTTCTCTCGTAACGCATGCAAAAAGCCGGCATTAGTTTGGACAAAGGACAAAGAGTATGCCATTGAGGTCGACGCCCTCTCAAGTCGGCAGATGATAACACCTTTGCTTCTTCTAGTCAAGAAAGCGAGGTACAGATCCTAATTGGTGAAGAGGGTTCGCCGCCCGCCTCATCGCAAACACCGATTTTTCTGATACCTCCATTATCGAAGACTTTCTGCATTAATACAAAAGGGTTGATGAGCTGATTTCACGCCGTGCCTCTTCAAGGAAGAAGCTCAAGAAATTGGAAGCAAAACTGGAGCCCTGGCTAATTCAGATCCGGATAAATCCACACTTTCCCACGGTTAAGTTCCGCCTCTTGGAATTTAAGGCCTTTGAACGACCAAGCAAAGAGAAGTGCGTTCTTTTGTAAAGTTCCATGCTCTTGATTTTATTTGTCTCTTGGAAACTCGGGTGCGAGCACCTAACAGGGACAGAATTTTTAGCTCACTTTTTCCGGGGTGGAGACTTTTCCATAACTATGAGCATGCTCTTGGTAGAATCTGGATTTGTGGAAACCCTGAGAAGGTCAGCATTGATATTATTCACTCCATGGACCAAGCTATGCTTTGCCACATTACTGTGCTGGAAAGCAACATCTCCCTTTGGTTATCGGCAGTGTACGCCTCAAACAACTACATGGGATGCGTAAGAGTGCTCGGCGCCATCTCTTATGGTGTGTGAGCCCTTGGTCACAAAACTCGGATGATTATGGGCGACGGAATACCACCAGATGAAAAGGAAAGGTCCCGGGGCAACACGGTGAATGACATGGCCATGAATGACTTCCACGAGTGCCCCGTTTCTCCTCGAGCTTCATGGATGTTCCTTCGGGGCCTTTATTCACTGATGAACCGCTGCCGGTGTTCCGTTGAGCGGAATGGTGCCGGATGCGCTCAACGGTCAGCCCAACATCCACTTGTCCCCGGGTTATCTCGATCATTGCCTCGTTACTGGGCCAAGGAAAATCCGGTCCCGGGGCCCAGGAAACTAATCCCTTTCAAATTCTTTAATTTCTCAAGCTGATCATCCCGACTTCATCGGGCTTGTAGTCAAGCGTGGAGTTATGGAAGCTCTGCATCCTAATGCTCGTGACCGACCGCAAGCTAAAAAAGTGTGAAGGCCACCCTAAAAGCCTTCAATTTCCGATCTTTTAGTGGTTTGCATGAGCGCTAGGCGGCTTATTGTGCACTTTTTGCCAGCCCAATCACGCAAGGCTTAATAAATTCTAATCCCATGCTGAGGGAAAATGAGAAGAGTTGCTTAAAGAATTATCATGACTTAGCCGTTGCTGAGGAGGGTTTCTTGAAGCAAAAATCTAGAGTTCAGTGGCTTAAACTTAGGATCGTAACACTAGCTTCTTCCATAAGGTCACAAAGCTCAGAATTAGGAGTGCTTTAAAGGTTATTACTACGGCTAATGGATGCGTAATCAAGACCCGGCTACATCGCAGAAGTCGTGAAGACACTTCCAAGGTATTTTATGTTCCGATGATCCTCAGCCTAACCACCCGAGTATTTAAATAGCTCGATGGCTTTTGCGGTCCCTCAAAGATAATGGATACACTTAATAAAACAATTTCCCATGAGGAGATTACAGTCATTTTTCCATCGATGACTCCAAAGCCCCCGGGCCCCGATGGTTTTTCCTCACGCTTCAAGGCGACTCAGGGGCATTATCGAAGTGATGTTTGCGCAAATTTGGCGAGTTCCTTTTTTGAATCGAAGTATGCTTCGCTAGATTAATTGTACGCTTATAGCTTTGTGCCTAAGGTTCCTAATCCTCGGTTCTATGCACGATTATAGCCTATTTCTCACAAGTAACACCATCTATAGTGCATCTCGAAGATCATTGCCGCGAGAGTTAAACAAAGGTATCCCGTATATTATCGCCCTCGCAGTCACAGACAAGGTCGGAGCATTGCCGATAATGTCCTTATCACCCAAGACCTTATGTTAAACTACCATCGTGATATGGGTCCTCCTGTGCTCTGAAGGTTGACATCATGAAGGCATACGACACAGCTTAGTCGACTGTGATTCGAGTATTCTCTCCCGTATGGGTACCCTTCTCACCAAATGTATTATGGCATGCATCACTACCCCGTCCTCTATTTCGCAGAAATGGTGAGCTTCAAGGGGGTTTTGCTAGCAAGCGTGGTTAAGGCTGTGGGACCCATTATCACCCTTTATTCATCCTCGCAACGGAGGCCTTTCCATCCTTAAATGCGGGCAAACCAATAGCAAGGGTTTCTGCTTTCACCCTGCATGCAAGGAAATCAACTTAACTCACTTATGCTTTGCAAGATGATATGTTTTTTATTTTCTCGTGGACGATTCAGTTGTTCAGTCTTCATGGAAGAATTAAGGTGTTTGCGAGCTTCTGGGTTTCAAGTGAACAAAACGTAAAGTGCCATTTTCCTTGTCTGAGTTTCGATGAAGTTAGGTATGACTTGCTGAGCGCCTGGCCAGGTACGCCCCAAGGTGTTTCTATGAGATATTCGCGGGAGTCCCTCCTGATTTCTACAAGGCTCACTCACTGATCGTATGCCTCTTATCCAAAGAATTACGCTAGAATTCAGCCTCGACTAGCAACTCTCTATCTTATGCCTAAGAGTGCCATCGTTGATTGCTTCACCTATACGCATACAATTGTACCGGTGCACTGCTTATTATTCCCAAGTATATTATATCTAAGATCGAGCAAAGCATAGCAGCCTTCATGGTCCGAAATTCGGAGCTCGTCGTGCTAAGACTTCAATCGGGAGCCGTGTGTCTTCCAAAGCGAGGGAGCTGGCTTGGGCCTCGTGACGTGTTAAAGACCGAATGATTCAAATGTTATGAAGCATATCCGAACTGCTCTGTAAGAAGGACTCTACGGGTAGCGTGGGTGCGGAGGTCTCGCGCAGGAGTCTCGAATGCAAAGGTCCCTAATGAGTTGTTCATGGAGTCATGGAAAATCCTTCAACTTGTAGAGATGGATCAGCCCCCATAAAGCACAAGGCGGGTGACTAGGCGCGACCTTTTATGGCATGATTTCCCTCTCGAACCCGCTGGTCCTCTCCTTCCTATTATGGTAGCTTGATATTGTACGACTCGTTGTAATTCATTGTAATGCTCGAGTAGTCGGGGTTATTGATGAGGTGTGGAACTCCAGCCCATCGCTAATCCAGGGACCTTATCGCTATCAAGAACAAGCAAAGCACTACCATATGTCGATGCTCCTAGAGAGGATACTATCTCTCGACCCCGTGATCCTTCTGGGTTTTCATCAAGCTCGCTTGGAACCACTTTAGGCCAAAGAGGCCGCTTGTTAATCGGGCACTATTCGACCGGTTCCCAGTTTCATCAGAGGCATGCTTTCTCATCGTCTGTCAGTTGCTCGTAATTGTATTGGTTACCCAGAGAAGCTTCTCAAGTGGGTCTCACCAATTTATATCTTGTGTATTTTGTCGTGCTAATGTCAAGACAGAACCATCTATTCTTCAGTTGCCATTTCACAGCTGGTATTTGGCAGAGGATACTATGGTTGTGTGGGGTCTCTAGAACTCCGAGGTATTAGGAGAACGAACTCTTATGGGTAATTGCCATAAAGGGAAAGTCCTTCAGCTCTATTACAAGGAAGATTGCATGGGGTGCTACTATATACCACTTTGTAAATACTGAATAGAATAATTCAAGAGAACAACTATGTCTAAATTGACACTATTTTTCGCCATTTTGTGATGGATGTTAGACTCTCTGTGATTTCGGTATCTCGTAAGGTTGTTGGATAGTCCCGCAAACGTATCAATGTGAGATGGTCCTTCCCCATTAATATTTTATTTCATGGTAGGTTGCTGCTTGATTTGTGATTGTCAGCTCTCATGTCTTGCCCGGGTTGTGTTTCGTTTGTTTCTTTGCCCTAGACAGGCTTGTTTTTGTTGGTGGTTTGTAGTTGTTTCGGGTCGCCGTCGTTCCTATACTTATAGGGAGGTACGCCCGCTTTTCTTGCCTGCCTCTCGCCGTGCCTCTTTGCTTTGTATTTTTGGTCGGGCGCCGTCTACTGGCACAAATTTACTATCCAAAAAAAAAAAAATATCCGCGATGAGTATATTCGAAAATCTATGCTATCTAAGCCCATTAATTGGGATCCATTCAATGAGTCCTAGGTAATCACATACCTATGCCTTGATACCATGCTGTGAAGCGAGGGTCAAAATTACTTGTGGATATTGTTTGTCTCGATACTCATTAATCATTCAATCCCATTCACTCTTAACTGCTGTACCACATTCAATATACTTTTTATGTTATTTTCAAAACATATTACTATGAGTTTAATCCTAAACTCTATTACATACACAGACATATTCCAAAACAAGTTCTTTCCAAAGGTTTTACACAAAGAACTATACCAGCCACATGTCAGCTTTCTTCAACTTCTTAGCCTTGAATGAGAGTCGTCCATCTATGTATACCTTGCACTTAAAATGTTTTCCCATAAAGGGTGAGGGAAGCCCAGTAGAGAGACTCCTACAAAGGCTATTACCCCCCTAAATGCACATGCAATGTTTTTTTTTTTTTTGGATAATTAAGAATTAATTTCAAAAAGGGCGAAGCCCCACAAACCGAAAGAATACACGAGCCCAAGGCCCAATAGGAAAAAGAAAATCGGACAGCACCTCCCCTAAAATTATAGGAAAAGGGCATCAGCCCGAAACAACCAACAACTATGATTGTGATCAACCAAAACTCACACCCATAACCCGGCAGAAAAACACACCCCCATCACCTGCTCTACGTACCGGTAAAGGCAACCACGCCCCAACGCAGACCAAATTTCCAACCAACTATAAGTACCATCAATCACCCAGACGATCCACCAGGGCCAAGAATATTAAGAGGGAAGGACCATCTCTCACACATTGATCTGTTCACAGGATTATCCACAACCTTCTGAAAACTAGATATTCTTAGTCTAACATCATTACATATGAGATGAAAAATAGCATCAGCGGGATAAAAGATGTTCTCATGAACTCTACTATTCCGTTGTCTCCACAAGTGATAGATAGTAGCACCCCACGCAATCCTCTTAGTAATAGAGCAAAAAGACTTCCCCTTAGTAGCAATTACCCACAAGAACTCATTCCACCCCCCAAGATTCCGGGAGTTCCCATTATTAACCTTAAAAATCCTCAACCAAATACTAAATAGTGAATTGGCAAATCAAGAACAAGTGATTCCCGTCTTCAACATTAGCCCTAAGAAAATACACATGATATAGAGTTGATCTATAATTTCACTTGAGAAGTTTGTTCAAGGTGAATCAACTGGTCCCGATGGCCATCCAAACAATAAATGCATGTCTCCTGATAGCTTAGGAAAACTATATCGTATAATGCTAATTGACCACCGGGCATTTTCGGTCTAAAATGGTTCCATGTTGAGTTAACAGTGAATTCCCCGGAAGGAGCTAGTGTCCATGAAATAATATCCTCTCTGTAGACATCAAGACGATGAATCAACACAATAACTATTCTTGATAAGAATAAGGTCAACTCGACCCGCAATAGCCAATTCCACCTACCATCACCAATAACTCTCCTACCTACATGAGCGTTATTATGAATAGCTGAATCATATATGATTCGACTTCCATAGGCGGGAGGAGAGGGACCAACCGTGACCTGCAAATCATGCCATAAAAATGTCCCCTGGCCGTTACACACCCTTTGATTTATGAAGGGCCTGATCCTGTCTCTCAACTGAAGTAGTTTACGCCAACTCCACGAGCAAATAGAAGGGGTTTTAGCACACCAAAGACTCCCGCTTCTCAGATACATCCTCCGCACCCATGCCACCCATAATGAATCCTTCCTATAAAACAGATTCCAAATGTGTTTCATAACAACATTAGCATCATCTCGAGTCTTAATACGACGGGACAAAAACCTCCCCTCCTCTCCTTCTAAGACACCTGACCCCATCCGATCTCGTCGACGAGTATTCCCTAGTTTTCACAGAATTGTGAAATCAATAATGTTTGCTTAAGCTTAGAGATAGTGTATTTAGGGATAATGAACAAACTGCACCAATACAACTGGATACTATATAAAACTGAAACAATCAGCTTCAACCTACCCGCATAAGATAACGCCCTGCTTGTCCAAGACTGGATTCTGGCCATAATTTTATCCAGAGCTACCGATACACAAAGGATGTTTTGCTGGAAATCAATGGGACTTCAAGGTATTTCAGGAAAACTCCCCAAACTCCAAACCCGCGGTGTTCACAACCGCTGACATCACCATTTACCCCGGCAATGAATATGGCACTCTTCTCGCTTGTTCCTCACTTTGCAGCCCGCAGAATTCTCAAACTCGTTTAATGCGCTCCATGATAACTCGACACCGGATTTCGGCCCCACCAAAGAAACAGTAAAAATATCATCCGCGGCTTAAGTGCTGTTGATTTTTACATTTAAGGTGAAATCGGGATACTCCCGCCTATGGGCACCACTAATAAGGATCTAGAAAGGCCTCCATAGCAATGATGAATAATAAAGGCGTATAAAGGGTCCCCATGCAACCCACGCTCATAGCAAAACCCGCCTAGCTCACCGCTTACGATACAGAAGGAAGCGGTAGTGATGCACGCCTTAATACATTCCATAAGAAAACGTAGGGTTCTACTGATAAAATACCCAATATGTACTCCAACTAATTGTGTCATAAGCCTTCTTATGTCAACTTTTGAGCACACTGGAGGACCATTATCACGATGATAGTTGATCATAAGCTCTGCACAAGGATATTATCGGCACACTCCACCTGCACAAAAGCTGATTGTGAAGGGCTTATAATCTCAGGGATGCACTGTTTAATCCTCGCAGCAATAATCTTCGATATGCACTTATATACGGTGTTACAACAGAAATTACCATAAATGCTCATATACTCAGATTAGGCACCTGGGCACCAAAGTGCATCAGCAAGCACTTCCCGGAAGTAAACCGCCAGATTTGAAGAATGAGATCACTGCCTCAATTACATCACTCCACTATACTCACGCCGCTCTTGAAAAAGTGAAGAGAAGCCATCAAGGCCCGGGGCTTTGTAATCATCTATAGAGAACATGGCCTTCTTGATCTCCTCATGAGTTATTCCACCTTTCAACGTGTCCAGATGCTGCGGAGTCCAAACGAACCCATCTAGGTTATCCAAATACTGCAACATCATGGATCCATTATGATATAATATATTTTAAATAGCATCTTGATGCACCCAACCCCACTGCACTATCTGTGGTCGGCGGACTTTTAACATGATCGTATCCATTTCAGATTGGGCTTGTGGTGTAACTGTTTCGGATCTCCGTGTTTATTTCATTGAACTCTAGATTTTTGTTTTAAGAATCCCTCCTCTGCATAGGCTAAATCATGGTACGTCTTTAAACATTCCCTCTCATTATCCATCAGCATTGGATCAGAAGGATTGTTCGCCAGAGCACCACCGTTCACTGCCCCCTCGCATCCACAACACGCTTCCTCGCAGTTTTACCAAATGAGTGGAAATCAACGCCTTAAGGGAAGCTCTCACTCTTTCGCTGAAATAATCAGACATGGGAGTTCCGTGCACGTCACTTTCCCACGCTTCCTTCACTATCTCAAGGAACGCAGGGTGGTCAGCCCAGAAGTTAAAAAATTTGAATGGGAAGTTTTTCTGCGCTCGGGAACCGGCCTAACATTAAGGCTGGTAACCAGAGGGCAATGATCAGATAACCTAGAATGCTGGACTTCCGTTATTGCATTGGGAAACATATCCAAACAAAATTCATTTTGGAGACAACGATCCAACTTCCTAGCTATGAAATTTACCCCCTCTCGCCGGTTCATCCACGTAAATATAGGCCCCAAGAAAGGAACATCCGCCAATTCAAGATTGAACAGACACTCGTGGAACTCATTCATGGCCGTATCCTAAACCATATTACCCCCAGATTTCTCATTGACAAACCTGGTGGTGTTGAAGTCGCCTATTACCAACCATGGATTTTGGCCTACCACTGGATCACACCATTGAAGGTGGCGCCACAGCACCCTTCTATCAATGTAGTTATTCGAAGCATATACAGCTGAACACCAAAATTAGTAGTTGTCCTTGAGAGCTGTAACGTGACATAGTATTGCCTGGTCCATAGAGCCGGATAATATCAATGTTAACCTACCAGATTTCCACATATCCAGATTCTGTCTAGCAAAGCATGATCATAATTATGAAACAAATTTCCATCCCTAAATATAGATGTGAAAATTCGTCTCGTGAAGCTCCAACTCATCAATCCTCTTTTATATGCTTGAACGTGTCAAGAATAGGAGAAGTATCGTAAAACTTAAGATGTTAGCGATGCAAGGTCGGGACCGCGGACGGATGATCCGTAAGTTTAGGTAAGTCAAAATATGGGCCTGGGGGTGTTTTCTTGGGTCAAAATAGAGGTTATGGACGAATTTTGGAGATTTTCTAAGTTAAGAAAGGTAAATTTATGGTATATATGTGAAAAGGGTATTTTAGGAAGGTTTTAGTAGTATGGAACTAGATTTGGAAAGTTTTGGCCGAGGTTGAAAATTTGGTTATGGAAAGTTTAAAGAAAAGATGAGACGGTGAGGATAGTATAGTTTGCACAAGAGTGGTTACTTACCTGGTTAATGGAAACCAATCCACACGTAAGATGGGGAGTGGAGGAAGGTTTTTAATAATCAACTATGGATGGCTGATGGATGTTTTATTAAAGACTTCGCTACCAAGGAATCCCACCTAGTATGAGAAGCCACGAACTCGTCCCTGCAAGGGAATCCACCCAAGAGATAAGAGAACAAGAGAGAACTCTTAAAAAGAGAAATCTGAAAATATTATTAAACTTGAACTGATTTGTCAAAAGACTACATTAGGGGGGTATATATAGCCCCATACTTTCTAAATCAAAAAAAGCAACTTCTACTTTAACTAGGAAAAGAAACTTTCTAAATTACAAAGAACAACTTCTACTTTAACTTATCCAAAAAAAAAACAACTTCTACTTTAACTAGGAAAAGAAACTTTCTAAATTACAAAAAGCAACTCCTAAAAGAAAACTTCTAAAATAAATAAAGAATCTCCTAAAATAAATAAAGAAACCTTTCTAAAATACAAAGCAAACTTTCTAAAATAAATAAAGAAACTTTCTAAAATAAATATGGCAAAGCCCACATCGTACTTCATCTAAAAGCTCGACCACGTTGCCTTCCACACCTAAATGAGGCCAAAAAGGAGTTTTCACATGTATTCACGCGCCTTGACTCTCCCCAATCCAATTCTTCAATAATTAGTGCGCTGAATTCCAATGTTTGGTGTGTTTGCAGATGCCCTCGGGATCGCTTAGATCGTGACTGAGGACACTATAGATTTTGTCAGCTCTTCTTCCTCACTTCTGGCCAGATATCCGAAGGCATTACTCATGTAACTCGGGATGGTCAGACAATCCCATTAGCCAAGTTTAATTACTTCATCAAGATACGTCTTGGCCTATTTGATTGCATCCCTGTCTTCTACACTGCTATTAACAACACTGTCATCTGTAATAACAATGGTATCACCTGTTGACTTCTTCCTTACCCCCGTATCCTGAGTATCCTTCTTATCATCAGCCAACATCTCAACCCCAGCCTCATACTCACTGTTCCCAGGAATAATGGTGACATTTTTACTGCTTGGTCCCTTCTTAACTTGACAATTTACCAGGTTATGGCCAAATCGCTTGCATTCAGGGTAGCATTGTGGAGCCCAAGGATATTCCGACTTTATCGTAGAATATTTGCTATTACCCCGGGCCCAGAGCACGTACTTAGTGGAATTCACAGTCGACCCCCACCTCTATTCATATCCTAGCAAAGGATAATTTTGTCTCTGCTCTCGTGAGCGAATCAAGGTGGAGCGACACAACAATACTTGCAATGTACCCAAGACATAAAGTTTGTCCAATATCTAAAGGAATATTGTAGAACTTGACCCAGATTGGGATAGTGGATAGCTGAATGTTAAGCATATCCATGCCTGGCTGCCATGCACGTAATATGAAAGGTCTCCCTGCAAGGTGCCAAGGTCCAGATTCCATAACCCAATCCCGAGCCTCCGGTCCCTGAATCTAAAAAAATATAATCCATTCTCGGTTGTGGATATGTCAGGCATCTCCTTCTTGCCCCCACACCGCAACTGCAGAGCGCACTACGTGAACTAAGACGTTTTATCCAAAATTGTCCAACCAAACAACCCTTCCACATATCAATGCTCTCTTATTCACCGTCCACGGAGGTTTGACAACAAGCTCCCACTCCACTATATGGCCTATAGAACTCAGAATGACCACCTGTTTTCACAGGCATTGAAAACAGAGTCTTCCAGGATTTTACTGGAGTAGCTTCACCTTGCCTCCGTGTTTCCTCTGCTCCTCTGCCGGGCCTGGAACTCTGCTCTTTTCCTTTCACAACCTCAATCCCAGCCGCCACTTTAAGCCATCAAGTACTCGCACTACCAGCCGAGGTCTATAGTGAGCCTCATCTTGGCCATAGTGCCCCTTTCCGGAACGAGCGTCATACCCATTTCCCACCGTATCCTCGGACTTACGTTCATACCCATTTCCCACCGTACCCAACTCCTGCGTATCGGTCTTAAGCTCTCGATCCTCGTTTTCCCTTGATGATCGGAGCTGACGCCTTGCCATGGGAGAGGAAGCCTTCTGGCCCACGACCATTAGCGTGATCGATCTAGGGTATGATTGCCGAGGAGCAACATCTTGCGTGATCCGAGGAGGAATGCACCCAGAGACAGCTGACGGCCGATGTTGGTACCACGCGTAATCCGCTTTAACTGCCACATCGCTGACGGCGCCGGGTGGTGTTGACGACCCGAGGTGCGCGCCTGACCGAGCCAATTCCACTACGCCACCGAAAACCGATCCATTGTGGGTACCTTTTTTTGGATCCAAGTATTTTTGGGAAGGCCGACCACGTGTGGTCAACTCCCCACCAACTCCGGTCCCCACCAACTTATTTGTCATCCCTGTGAATCAATGCGAAGACGACAAGGGAGTCATCGCCAGAGAGCATTTGGTCATAGCATAGTTGACAACATCCTCCTCACTCAGGAGTTGATGAAAAACTATTTCTGTAGTGGTGAATGGTGAATTCCACATTCACATATATATCAATATTTCAATAGAATGATGCAATTCTAATGGAATACTATATGTCATGCCAATAAACGGTATTTGCACCACTTAATGCATTTAAAAATCCAAGTCATCACAAACCCCATCACACAATGCATAGCCAAGGTGTGATAACATTCATCTTCGATGAAATTCATCCAATGATTACTTTGAAACAAAATCAATATTTTAAAAATCAATTTTTTAGAAATCAAAACTGATTGAATATTTCACCTCTAAGGATTATTTTATTGACAAAATATATGTCTTTTCGGGAAGGCGAATTTTCGGGGTCTCACCATAGGCTTCGCACGCCTTCCTACACTTTCACGGGCTTTCACCGTTGGACACATGTATAACCAAAAATACTGGGTCTTTCACCTAAGGGGGTATTTATCCTTGCTTGGTACTACCTAACACAACTTTTTATGCTCTAAGAATAGTGGAACTCCATTGAACTTCGTTCAATATATCGAGCCCACTCATCAACCAATTGCTGACGGTGTGTGATGCAAGACGCCCTCAAACCTCGGGGTCCCGTCACCACCATCAACCCTCAGGAACCTCGCGCTGCCTCATATCACTGCACTCCATCACCCAGTAAATGACCTATCAGGCCCATCATATTAATACAAAACATATATTAAAAACTGGGGCCTCTTCTAATATATACACAAACTTGAATCAAGGTCACAAATCCGCCCGCTTCACAATCCCGCCTAAGGAGTGTCGTCTCGCCCGCACCGTCCCAGATTCGAAGGGGTCCCACGACAAAGAGCTAACGCCCAGTAGAGATAAATCCTACAAGGGCTAATCCCCACCTAGGTGCACATGCAAATGATCATGTCACAGTCAAACCAACAACCAATCCGTGCATACATGTTGTCCTATCATGGAAAAGAAAAAAAAACTACATGCATGTATGAGACGACACTCTACATGCCCCATGTACCGGGTCACCCTCCGACCCACCACCCAATGCAAGTGCCAATGGGAAATCAATACCGAGTCAGTCCCGACTCCCATCTCACAACCCGTAGTCTATGTAATTAATTGTTTCGTGTCTTTTTGGGCAACAGAACTTTCCGGGGTCTCACTATTGGTCTCTTACACCCTCCGACATTTTTCGAGCTTTCACTAATAGATACACTATCTAACAAGGTTTTCAAGTTTTTCACCTAAGGGGGGTGTCTATCCCCTACTTGCTACGCTCGACACTATTCGTTTTCCATTTTCATTTAACACTGTGGAACTCAATTAGACTTCGTCCCATTCCCAAGCCCACACGATTCAGCACCAAATGCAGTGCCAAATCAATACCATGTACACACCTATGTAATGCGGTGTTACCGCACACCAATGCAATGCAATTTGTGCTACTCACACTAAACCCATGACCAATGTATGAAGACCTATATCGACATCTCTACACTCGTACACTATGTGTGTGCTATGAATACTCATGTCTAATGCACACAAACATTTATTCCAATTAACATCAACATACATGCAATCATGTTAATATTCCACACATTCAAATCAGTACATCACATAGGCATGCACTACATCTTTTCTATCATTCAGTTCATTCATGTCAACACATCATTCAAGCATGTATTAACATAATTCCAACCATTACTTAGGCAAGTAATGTCATAATTCATATTCCTGTGGCCGAGATGTGATGTCGGGCCAGACAACCCAATGCATATAATTATTTCCATCTTTATCAAACATATATCACATAATTTCACATATTTAGCATGTTATTCAATTTATGGCAATAACACACATTAGCCATTCCTACCATAACTGCCATGCTCGGGTCTCGAAACAACTGACTTAGTCCATAAAGTCCGCTTTTGTAAATACCACACAAAACATCCAACACGCTTATTCTCACTGGGCCATATGTAGCCCTAAGCATTTCAACATAAACCGATTCCAAAATGTAAGTTCCGGAACTGCATCGTACACTCAACTGCCCGTGACCCAAATTTCAATGTTCAAATTCTATGTTTTGGTCGAGCACTTTATTCTATTAAATTCTAGACCAACGAGCCAGAGAGTCCAAGAACGTGCAACCTGAGTTTGACGGAAGTTATAGACGTCCGGGTTGATGCCGATTTACAAGGATGCTAAATTCTGGGCACACCGCTTGCAATTTACTCGGATTTTGTCAGTCCCATAACACAATGTTTGGTTTTGGAAAGTCCTGAAACCTCATGAAGTCGGTCTTTGACCATCACATAATCACAAACAAACCACACAACATACGAATTTGCCTGGAAGCCATACGAAACTCGTAGGCCATTACACGGCCCCTAGGTGTAAATAAATCCGAGTAGAGGAAACGCACTCTCGTAGCTGCACCCGAGTTCCTTTCCGTCTGGTCTCGCTCACTGCGGCGACACTCCTTCCTTTCCTCTTCTTTTCCTCTCTTCCTTTTTTTCTTTTCTCTTTTCTTCTTTCCTTTTCTTTCTTTCCCTCCCTTTCTCCTTTCCTTTCCTCCCCTTTCTTTCTTCCTTTCCTCCCTTCTCTTTCCTTCCTTCCTTCGTCGCTCCTACGAACCTAATTGGAACTCCTATATTTATAGCTTTTAAAAGTGTCATGCATGTCGACACATGTACGATGTGTCCTATGATGCATAAAGCCTTTATCGTGACACATTGGTTTCAAGAGGCGCCCACATGGTTCACCATGTGTCACCCACATGGTTCACCATGTGTCACCCGACACCCGTTGCCTCGAAATATGTGAAATTCCGACTATCTCGAAATCCAACAAAATCTCGACCTTAGCTAGATTGTGAAGACGCTTCTAACTATGGCAACTTTTCATCATCCGATATCTAGAAGAATCAACATTCTGATCGTCTTAAATTACCGCTCTCCCTTTTTTTTTTTTTCAAAATTTAATTAAAATTTCACTGGTTTTACACTTCCACTTCTAAAATAATTCTCGCTTCGAAATTTTCACATACATACACATTCAAACACTACATACGCAATGTCATTTAAAAATATTAATGACCAAAACACACATTCCCCCGTCGAACAAGAAGGGATATCGCGCGTGATGGTGTTCTCGCGCTCCCATGTCGCTCCCCGACCCCCCGCCTCCCACAACATCCCATAGCCTCACAAGCCTCGCCATGCAAAACCCGCTTCATCCATGATACGCACTGGCCCCTCCGGGCCCCATCCGCATCAACAATGCTCGCCCAATCCACTATATGAGTTGGATTCGAGTGCACTTGTTACGTGACGTGAAACACCCTCATGAACAGCGAATAAACTCCTGAGCAACGCTTAACCGACAATCGCACCCACTTCGAGTATCCCTCGAAGGGTCCAATGTACCCCTGGGCCATACCTTCCTCGCTGCCACGAATCCGATCACCCTCTCTGTGCATCAACTTCAAGAAGACATGATCACTCGCCTCGAATCCCCAGAGGTCGTCGTCAGATATCATCCTTCCTGATCGCCCAGTGGCAAGAGACGCTTCCATCACATGTCCACCTTCCTCCGGAAATCTCATCATCAAAATTTTAACCATTGATGGTTCTCCAACTTCTAGTCCAACATATCAGGATCGATACGGCCTCCCATAGAGAGCCTTATAGGGTGCCATCTGAATACTCGCCTAATAACTGTTATTGTAGGCGAACTCCACCAAGGGCAAGTGCTACTCCCAACTACCCTTGAGATCTAGGACGCATGCTCGTAGCATGTTCTCTAAAATCTGAATAGTCCGCCTGGACACCATCCGTCTCGAGGATGAAAATGTACTCATCGATACTGTGGTTCCTGCATGGCCTTCGAAACTTTTCCGTAATCAGCCGAACCGAGGATCCCGGACCGATACTATGGAGACCGGCACTCCATGCAACCGCATTATCTCCCCAGATATGGCAATCCCAGGTTCTCCAGCGGTGAAGGTCATCTCCACGCGTAAAATGGCCGAATTTGGTGAGTCGGTCCACTACAACCCACACCGCATCATGCTTCCGCGATGTCCATGGCAAGTGAGTCAGAAAGTCTATCGTGACGTGCTCCCACTTCCACTCCACTATCTCCAATGGCTGAAGTAGCCCTGCTGGCCTCTGGTGCTCAGCCTTGACTTGCTAGCATGTGAGACACCGTCGGACAAAATCCCCGACATGCCTCTTTATCCCGCTCCAATAATACTACCGACGAAGGTCACGATACATCTTCGTGTCACCTGGATGCACAGCGAATCGGGAGTAATGGAACTCCATGAGGATTCCCTCCTCAACCGCTGGATCGGGGGACTACAACTCCATCCCCTATAATCAAGACTTATCCGTGTGGATGGCTCAGCCTTCATCCGTTGTACCCGATCAGACTTCATTCCTAATAGACAATAGGTTATGTGGGTCCCGCCTCGACTCTATCACTCGCTTCAAGAGGACGACGTAGCCATCACACTTCCCAAGGTACCCTAAGCCTGCTCATCGTACTGCAGTCTGAACTGCCTCACTGTCTCGAGCATCCACCACCCTCGAGAAGCTATACTAGCCATTACTCCCCGTGACTTTTGGCTGAATGCATCACACCGCACTCCGCTTTAACGATGGTAAATGCAGCCTGCTCATAATCTTCCAAAAACCCATCCACCTACGTCGTTTCATGTCGAGGTTCCGCCGGCAGAAGATGTATTTCGTACTTTGTATCCGAAACACCTCGAACTGCTCACCATATAAGTAGTGGCGCCAAATCTTCAAGGTGAAGACTACGATCGCCAACTCCATGTCATGCATGGGGTAATTCTGCTTGTGATTCTTCAACTGCCGAGAACCATAAGCCATAACTTTCTCGGACTACATCAGAACACATCTCAGTCTGTCCTTCGAAGCGTCACAGTACACTGGTATCAAACGAAGCTAAAGGAGTATAGATAAGAAAAGTACCTACAAGTATCAAAGGAAGAGTCTTTATTCTGTACTCCTACGGGAGATAGGACAGTCTGATAAAGAACAAGAAGAACGTATAAGTATAGGAATGTATAGGTATAGGTCATAAGATATGATAAATCATAAAGTAAGGCGAAGATATAAGTTAACAAAGATATAAGAGGCATGCGATGATGATATGAACATAATGTGATATGATATAAATATAAGATTGTCAGTACACAACCTAATAGATGGAACATGATAGGAACATGAATGAGTAAAGTATACATGATAGAAATATAGAAAGTACATGAATAGCTAAACATGATATAAACGCATAAAGGATATGACATAAATGATATAAAGTGGTATGAATAGATAAAGATATATATGAATATATGAATACAAGTGCATAGATGCATTCACATGATATAAGATAGATTACATGGCATGATACGAAAACAAAACTAAATGATAGAAAAGATATGAATATACGTATTGTGTTAAATATGAGAACAACAATACGGTTTCAAGAAATACGCTGGCAGACATGTGATTTAAATAACAGTGGCATCTCTATCGCATACATGATAACAATGGTTATTCATGTAGATGAGATATGTACAGAAAATGTAATAAAATGGATTGTCTGCTTAGAACCTGGTAGAGGGATAGATGGGCATGCCTATTAGGGAAAAACAAGTTTGCAACATACTGACTACCATTCCGCTTTGGGGTCATTATAGCGCCTTCTCGTTCTTTATGTACTTTCATTATCGGGTTTCATAATGATAACAAAGACCTTCTGTAACGACCGTGCCAAATAATACAAGTTTTAACACGTTTGACAAAAGTTTGACTAAGTTTTGACTAAGTTTGACCAACAATTAGTATGTGGGCCCAAGTTGAATTTTTTCAAGGATGAATAATTTTGGTCGACTACACACCATTTCAGAGGCCTCAGCCGGGACATAAGTTCATATACCTAATAACGCCAAAATCCGACTTACGGATAAAAAGTTATGGCCCTGGGAAGTTCAAACAACAATATTTTATCAATGTCCAAGTCAGTCCGGGGTTTTTACCTGAAAACGACCCTAGGCTCTATATAAACCTATTTTGCGTGCCAAAGAGGGTACCCAAAATTTCAAAGACTCATTTCAGCTCCCAAAACTGGAAAATTCCCAAGACCCATGGACCTTGAACCTGGTCTTTCGGACCGCCAGCCACCGGGTTTTAGCCGTGGGAGACGATTCCAGCCACCATCCTTGCACACGCGCCGTCCAGGGAGGAAGAGCAAGGTGAGGCGACCTTGCTGGCCAAAAATCACGGCGAACCGTCGCCGGACGCGCCCCGCATCGCAAGCCCTGGCGAACGGCTACGGCCGCGGCCACCTCTGGCCGCCGGATTGGCCGCTTTTCCGTGCCGACCCATACCTCCCTCCCCCATTTTTGGACCCTTTGAGCTCATTCCCATGGTCCTTTTTCGCAGATTCCTCACCGTTTGAAAGATACGACGAATGGAAGTTTGGCCGACGGTTGGATCGTGTTTTCCGGCCACCACCGGAACTTTTGAACCAAGGTAAGGGTAATCACGTGTTCTTTCTCGCTTTCTGATATAAAGTTTGTAAATTTTGACGCGCTTGGTTACTTCCATTTTTGGGTCATTTAGTAATTATCGAAAGGGTTTGGACCGAAATTAAAATCAATTGGTCAAATTAAGCAAAATTGGAAGCATGGATTAGTGAAATTGATATTTTTATGATTTATCGGAGGGTTCAATTTCAAAAAAATTAGTCTTAAAAAGCCCCAATTTTGGGTAAATTTGTCTATAGGGCACACTCGCAGATAATTGGACCTCGGTCTGAGTCCAATTTTGATAATTCCCAGTTCTAAAAAATTTATTCTAAGATATCAGCATCCCAATGTCTTTCTTTGCTTATTATCGGAGCCTAAATGGTATTTTATTAGATTATACACCACTTGAGGCCCTACACAATCTCGTAGGAGCAGGATCGAGATCCAGAATTTCCATGAGCGGTTTATATGTTTTAAATGCTTTGGGGTATTATTATGATATATAATTGTGGTTAATTATTTTATATATATATTATTTGACTCGAATGGTTGGTTGTTATACAAATATAATTATCTGTTTTTATATAGTCAGTTATCATTTCATGTGAATTTTGTTTCAACATTTTAAATATTTAAAATTTTAATGTAGTTCATGGATAAATTTAGGTATTTAAATATTTTGGTACATGGATTGAGGTTTTAAACCACTTTGAAAATTTCTATTGATTTAAGAAATGGATTTTAGATTTTGATTTTAAGCATGTTAAATATTTTTAAGTTTTATGTGCTTAAAATTACTATGGTGAATATTTTCATCAGGTATTTCTCGATTTTTAAGATGAATTATTGAATTGAAATTCACCAATATATTTGATTGTGAAGTTGTTGAAATTCCTTAAATTCTTATAAATTTCAATTTATAATACAAAAGATCGTTGGAAAAGATATGCGAAGAAGTGATATCAAGGTTGCTTATAAATTGATGTACCATATATACCGTGAGGTTCGATTCCAAGATTACACATAAAGGCACTGGTTTGCACGTGTCGTGGAGGTTGGTTTCATCCAACGGTTATATATTATTTCCACTACAGAGGTCGGAAGTTTCATCTGACGGCTTATTATTATTATCCATATATACCAGAGGTTCGACCAAGATTTATATTACAAAGGTAATCGGGCTCTTGCTACGCCTGTCGGAGGTTGGTTTCATCCAACGGTTATATATTATTTTCTATACGTGAGGCCTAAGCCACTCCGACGGTTTATTATTATTATTATTACCACGCACCTTCGACATGTTGAGGGTCGAGGTGGGGTAATCCCACGGCTTATGATGGGTATAGTATATGGTACATTGTTGGTTTCGAGTAAGCTATAAATCCATTTCAATATTTATGGTTATTTATTTTCAAGGATTATTTTTACGACATGATGTTTATATATTTTATGCTCAATTTTTATGTTGTGAATAAATTCAGGTTATAAATTTTCTTAATAATAATTTCAGTTAAATTTTTGAGCCTAAATTTCATATTGTTAACTTGAGTATAAGTTTGGGTTTTGTTAAATGATTTTAAACGGGGAACCTTTCAAAAGAGTGGACGTGAGGTCTTGAGAGAAGGAATTTTCGAAAATAAAAACATTATTTTCCTTATAAATTATGTCACTCACTCGGTATTTATTATTTCACAAGCTTATCGTTTTAAACTGCCTTAGTCCGTGCAATCAGTAGAGATCACCTCGCACCAACTCACATCACTCTTTCTACGACAAACAAGTAAAGATTCTATCTTATCTATCCGTCTTATTTTATTAATTTATTTATTTTCATTTGTACCTCTAAATTCGCAAAACACTCTGTGAACGCTCCGATCTATAAGATTAACTCATATGAGTCTTTATTAGCGTGGTGTTTGTGGTTGCGACTAGCAAAGAAGATAGGTCGGTTGTAAATTTGAGTCAAGCAGCATCTTTTATATATTTGATGTATTATATTAACGTACGCTGCTTACTCCTCTCCTTCTTAAAGTGGGGTTCCATCGATATTCCCTGTGATCAGACAAAATGACACTTCACTGCGCGACCACCCCTAATCCCGGAGGGTATCCTGCCTGGGTCCCGTCATTCCTAGCCCTTATAGTTTCCTTTATTCACTTATGTTTTTCGACAGTGAAGACTTATTTCCAAAAAGCGGCAAAAACCCAACAGCAACAACCAACGACAATACAAGGAGCCCCGAGGCCCCAAGAAACCCGAAACTGACAAGACCTCCCAAAATCCAGAAACGCAAGGCAATGAAACAACAATGTGACACCAAAAACCCAAGCCGCCAGACATGCCCCACCGGGCTTAGGAAAAACCGTAGAGAAATGAAAGCCTACCCTCAAGAAGCGAAGCGGCAAATACCTACTACAACACCATCAACAACAAACCAAACCCCACATTCAGGGCCAACAAACAACCAACCAAAGAAAGCCAAGCCCACACCCCGGGCAAAGGACAACCATAGATAACTCAAGCCCACACCGCATAGGAAGACCACATAAAACCCGCCCCACAACCCGCACAGCAAACCAAGAAGACCCATGAGAAAACAGGACGACAACCCGTACATCCATATGCCAACACGGACACCATCAGATACTGACAGTCCACCCCGAAACTGAAACCATAAGGGAAGAACCCAATTTTAATTAGGTAACCACGACCGACTCCACGAACAGTCAACCAAATCCGGGCGAAAACCATGCCCACACACCGCAATGTGTAGTGCCGCATCTGAACGGAGGTTCGATATCTCGCATATCAAGATTCCATTTCACCGGATTGTCATCAACCCAAAAATCCAAAATTTCAAACAATGAACTGCAGAACGATCCAGAGGACCGATGTAAAATCGCATATCGCCTACTCAAGAAGAACTTCCTGTCCACGTCCAAGACGCCTAAACACGCAATTCGAAACCTCTTTCATCTTCGATACCGACCGGGCGGCAAACAATGGTCAAATTTGAACTGAAACTTGGCAACCAGACCAAGTCCAAACCGCTTCTGACGCCTTCCTCGCCTGGGTGACTGCCTTCCCCAGAAATGTCGCCGACTAACGACGCCAAACTCCTTCCGCAACGCCACCGCTTCACCCGAATGGATCAGGAGATCCAATCTCATACCCATTTACCGAAGACACAGGCGACGACATCAGATCAGTGACGCGGGTCATCAGCCCAACAATTTCAGCCGGCAAAACATCGACGTCCTCCATTCCAAGCAGTCCGTAGAACACCAAAAGCGCACGGCATTTATTGTGCTCCACTTTTCAACCTTGCAGGTTACCGGCCGTCGAGGAACACCAAATTAATTCTAGATCTAAACATTCACTAAATGGATGCTACCGCAGTAAATGCATTAGCGGAAAAACCACCGCATCCCCATAAATTACGTATGGAAGATCTGAAGAGCCCTTCATCCCTAGATCGGCTTCGATCCGAGTCCGAAAGTGCTGATATCAGCAGATCTGAGCTAAGAGTAGAGCCCTCAACTTCGTCTGAACACATTTGGAGCCACACAAGAGCTCCGAACGTTACTCGGACCTCAGGCATGCCCAAAACAACGACATCGTAGCCTCTGCCAACCCACTCCTGCTAACACGCACTACTTCGCACTTCGCCTCACAAGAACTCCGTATCCGCACTTCGTGGTTCGGGATCGGGATCCACCATCAACTTGAAAACAAACCGCTTCCTCTCCGATAGAAACGGATCCACACCGCCGACATGGAAACCGGCCCTCCCAAATTTAACCAACAGACAAGGTAAATACCTAAAATTCCTCATGCATTGGGAGCTCCCATATACCGCCATCATTGGCCATGTCGTAATCTGGTCCGAGGATCCAAAAGCATACCCACATGCGACATTCAAGGCGCGAAATAAAAGTGACGCCGCATTTCATAACACACAAGGCCAGCCCACCGAAGGCACATCAAGATCCGCATCTTCATTAGCGATGATGGTATCACGGAGAGGTGGCGCTCACCTTCAGATCGCTGAGCACCGAAGAAGCCGCATCCCGACACATGGAACAACAACCTTCCCTTTTTGGGGAGGGAAAACCCGATTTTTAGTAAGACCCCGCGGGTCAAAACCCCACACCCTTATCCCAGGTTCACACTCACTTGTAGAGAAACTCAAATCGATGTTCATAAAGTAACTGAATCGAAACCACAAAATGGTTAGCGATTAAAAACCCATCTCGAGAGAGAGACGGGGGAGACCCCTTTCTCCCACGCGAGGCCAAGGCACATTGCTCAAGCGTTTATGCGCATTTAAATAGATAAACAAATGATTTAGTCATGGATATGAAAAGATATGATATGATTCAAGCAAGATAAGACTACTACAAGCAATGATAAGTCAGAACATGAGAGATTATAAAATCTACATGATATATGAAAATGTATAGGAATGTAAAATGATCTCAAAAGTTAATATGATATGCAATGAGGCGAAAAGGCACATAGTACATGAAACATTACATAAATATGATATAAATTAGTAAGAAAATGTCAAAGACATGAGGGTCAAGAGGTGAAATACATAATGATGATAAAGACATGATGTAAATACAGATATAGTAACAGAATATAACAAGTTTCAGATAAGATATAATAAATGGAAGTAATATATGTGTACACATCATGACATGCATATAGACACACATATGTAATGAACCATTAGGAAAGATAATGTGATCAAACGATGACTGTATCAAAGTATATCAATATGAAAGTATGTCAATGTCAAGGATAGCTGTATGTTACATTAAATGATAAGATAAGGTATTTGTTTGGTATCACCATGGCTTATCGGTCATCTACGTATGGGTTTCCTACTGTTTAAAGCTTAAGACGCGGTTTTAATCCGTAGAAAATGCAGCTGTAAGAGGCGATATGATGCTATGAGATCCCACGATCAGAGCAGCCAACCGTAGATAGGTGCTCACCCGTGACCGCTTCCACAATCTCCAGATTCGAATAGGTATAAGTTTTGTATATCGAGAAGCAATGGGACCAGCGTATGTAATATCACCACTACGCGGTACTTATAATGTATATGTAAAAGAATCTTTGTTATTATAGAATGTGCAATGTGAATGAGAAAACAGTGTACAAGAGTCACCTCCGAAAGCAAAGTTAAAGAGTCCTGGGGCTCCGAAGTGTGACACTCGCTGACACCCCATCTGGGAAAGCTGGTCAGGCGCCACATCCTTAAAGGTGAAATGTAGCCAAGAAGTGGAGAGGAGGAACCCACATGAAACAGTGAAACAAAAGAGGATGAAAACAGCACCATGTGCAAGGTGGTCAATCAAAGATTTTGAAACATAAAGAGAACCACCCAGATCATAAACAAAATATGAACAACACAAAATACATCAGTGGTCAGATAAAAATGATGTTCATCAAGCATTCGAGGTGGAATAGCTCAATGAAAGTGAGCCTGAGGATCATCAACTCGGTGGGGCCGCATCGTATTTGAAGGAAAATGACTCAATATGTATATGGATGGATAGAGACTACTTCCAAGCTTTCCAAAGAGACCTTATTTACTCCATTCGGGGCTTCAAATGATCAAGTTATGACTCTCAGTCAAGGAAGAAGAGAAGAGAGGTTAAAAGTAACCAGTTTGAGCATTTTGAAAATTACGTCTTTATCATAAGTTTTAAAGTGTTCTTTCTGGCTATATCTAGATTTTCTAAGCTTTCCAACGATGCCAACATCACCAACCGTGAGTTCGATGAAAAGTAATGGCAAAAACTAGCCTACGAAAAATTCCTCAGAGTCTCTGCGAATCATTTAAATTTTAATAAGGCGAAATTTGTTAGGGCCTGCTCAAGGAATTTTAAATTTTCTTGACAGTGGGCTATGAATTCTGCAACTCTATGAATTTCTCACAATTTTCCGAGCTCTGGGGACCTCTCTCGCTCGAATATTAGCACAACTCGCAAACATAAACACGTAAAATCCATAAAATAATAGGAAAACAAGAAGCTACAATTAAGATTAAGTTAAGAAAAGGTAAATTGAAGGAAAATTTTGAATAAAGCAAAAGAAAATAAAATAATGTAAAATAAAAGATCAAACAAAAAGAAATGGACTCTGCAATCTCAGGGGAGATTGGGTCCACCTAACGCAATTTCTCAAGCCTTGTCTGGTGGTGTTGGAGGAATTGGTGGAGCCGCTGGGGTGATTGGTGGGTTGATAATTCTTCATCAAACTCTTCTAAACTTCCATCGTCCCCCTTGCGCCTTCGAAAGTACGATGTTCCCACACTAGTTCCTACCAAGAAACTCCTCCTGACCTCTTCCTCTGGATTGGCATGCTTGCTGCTTAAATGAATTATGTTGAGCTCCAGTGTCATATTTCCAAATGTGAGCTGCATGACCCCATTCTGACAATTGATGATGGCATTTGATGTGGCCAAAAATGGTCTCCCAAGTATGATGGGCACATAATTTGCCCTTACCGCCACTGGCTCGATATCAAGAACAATGAAGTCTACCGGATAGTAGAACTTATCACCAAAACATCTTCAACTATGCCTTTAGGAATTTTCACCGATCTATCTGCCAAAGATAAGGTGATGGTGGTAGGCTTTAATCCTCCCAACCCTAACTTTTTGTAGTCTGAGTAGGGTAACAGGTTTACACTAGCTCCCAAATCCGACAATTCTTTTTCTACACAAGTTCACCTAATATTCACTGAAATGGTAGGAGACCCGGAATCCTTGTATTTCCCTAGGGTCTTACACTAGATGATGGAGCTCACCTGTTCTGTCAAGAAAGCTGTCGTATTCACATTTAGTCATCTCTTTACAATGCACAAGTCTTTTAGAAATTTGACATATGTCAGACTCGCGCTTGATCATGTCTAGAAGATGGATATTAACTTCACTTCTGCCTCAAAGATCAAAAATCTCAAATAGTCATCTACCCCATTTTTTCCTAAGTGCTCGAGGAAAAGGTGAGACATGCTCTTTTCATCACATCTTCTTGATCACTATTCTTCCGACTCTCTTCGTTGTTCTTGGTTACCTCTAAAGGGTTTAGATATTAGCTTATCAACTTTTTTACCACTTCTCAAAGTGATAATGGCTTTTACCTCATCCATCTTAGGAGCAGCTTCATTGGCACTAGCTACCTGTGGATTCCTTTGGGATTCTACTAGGTTTGTGAAGGAAATTTGCCCTTTTCCGCACTTACCGCCGACAGGAGCCTTGAGATGGAGTACTGTAGGTTGTCTATTTTCTAAGCAATATCATTTTGGAGCCCATCTATTCTTTTGTTCAGAGTGCTTTCCACAGTATCAATTTTCTGATTCAACTGAGCATTGATTGCTTTCTTCTCTTCCATAAAGTTACCTACCACCATGCTCAAATTTAGAATGGCTTGCCTAACTCGAGAAGTTGATCATATTGTGATGGCTGAGATGTTAATGCATACTGTGGAGGAGCAGGTGCTGCATACTGTGGAGGTTGTGGCTTCCAGGAGAGATTTAGGTGATTTCTCCACTTGCTGTCAGGCAGCCGCCATATGGGGCATTAGCTTGGATGGTTTGAATTGACCATTGCTTGTCCCACTAACATCTCCTCATTGCTGGAATAGCCGGACGTTGTTCTCCTAAATGCTCGCTGGACTCCACAAATGAAGCATGGCTTTGTTTGGCATGTGAATCTCGCCACCGCTTGCAATCATGCCGGTTTCCTCATTTCCAGCTTCTTCCAACCTTCTAGCTAAGGTTGAAACTTTGGCTTTCATGTCCATGTCTTTTGGAAGAGAGTACATGCCACCCCATGTCTTTCATGTCCATGTCTGTCTCCCTTGGGTTAGGCTCATCCCAACCTTTTGAAGCTTTAGCTACATAACTCAAGAACTCCAAAGCTTCCTCTGTATTTTTGCTTAAGAAATCTTCTCCACACATAGTCTTTAGCAATTACTTCATGGCAGGAGAAACTCCATCATAAAAATAGTTGACTAGCAACCATGTGTCAAATCCATGGTAAGGACAAGCATTGAGCGCTTCCATACATCTCTCCCAACATGCATAGAATTTTTTCTAATTTCATTAGCCGCAAGGTGGAAATCGCCTCTTCAAACCGCTTGTTTTCAGGAGCGGAGGAAGAATTTCTTCAAAAATTCAGCCCGCATCTCACCCGCTGATGCTCCGGGCCTCAAGGAGTTGAGCCAAATTTTGGCTTTATCCTTCAATGTGAAAGGAAAAAGCTTAAGCCTCATTAAATCCATAGTTGTAGTCTCCTCCTTGAAGGTGTTACAAACCTCCTCAAACTCTCTCATGTGCGAATAAGGGTTCTCACGCTTCATGCCATGAAAAGTGGGAAGAAGTGGCACAAGGTAAGTCCTAATAACCATTTGCTCAGTTGGAGGCACTATGCAAGAGGGTGCACTCATTCGTGGAGGGTGTATGTGGTCCCTCATGGACCTGTATGCATTGAGGTTCCTCTCTATCCCCGTTGACTCGTTTATCTTCAAGTGGAGGTTCCATCAGGTTTAAATTCAGTTCCAATTTAACTGATTCCTATGGAATTAATTTTGACTAATATTCCTCTAATTCTAAACCATTGAACATAAACTCGTACATGAAAACACACAGACAACAATTTAAAAAAGAAATGAAACAATTATACTAAAAAGGGTTAATGTTAACTAAAAAGAATAAAAATATATAAAACAAAGGAAATGAAATTATAACCTAGCAAAGAAACTGCAAGAATGCTAATAGAAAAATCACTAGAGCTAGATGAGGGATCACAAGTAGCCTGAAGACATTGTCATTTGCACTAAGGCACCATCCCCAACAACGACGCTATATTTGATCATGTTCTCATAGGTATCTCTAAATCAAAAAATTATAACCTAATACCTCATACTACCGCAGTACGCTACTATAGCATGTAGGCTTTGTGGATCGTCCATTGGTGGATGCCGCTTTGTTCGTGAGAAATGACTAATACCGAGGTTTGCACCGTGATCAGAGCTTGGATATCAGTTATGATAAAAATGGGTCGTTTTAATGGGTTGTCAACGAAAATAAAATGATTTTTTTTCGATAATTGCCATATTTCCAAAAAGCAAACCACAATCAAAGAATACACGAGCCCAAAGCCCAATGAAAGAAAACGGACGTAACCTCCCCTAAACAAGGAGAAGGCCATGTACCTAAACAACCAAACAACAACCAATGACAACAAAACAAAAGAAACCAAACTCACTTCCACAACCCTAAGGAGACACCACACCCCAAAGCCCAAATTCCCACAAATGCAAAGTGCAACCGTGGCCCAAAAGTGACAAGGACCCAACCATCACCAAACCCATCAATCAACCAAGAGAACCATCAAGACTAAAGATATGAAGTGAAGGACCATCTCTCACACATAGCCTGCTCACGTGATCGCCCACCACCTTCCTGAAACTAGAGATTCTCAACCGAACATCATTGCTGCATGAGAGCGAAAATGGTGTCAAGAGAGAATAGATGTTCCCTGAATTCTACTATTTCGATGCCCCATAAATGATAAATGGTAGCACCCTCACGCAACTCTTGCAATAACAAATGATTTCCCTTGTGAAGCACATACCCATAAGAATTCATTCTCCCAACTTCGCTGCATTCTGAATTTCACATAACCTTAGAATTTCAACCAAATACCAAAGAAGAAACAAATCAAAAACAAGTGATTCCTATCTTCAACATTTGACTAAGAAAACACATGAATTATTGTTAGTCGACCCCATTCGAGAAGCTTGCCTCAGGAACTAATCCGCCCGAATGGTCAACCAAACTATAAAAGCATGTCTCCCCGATAGCTTGGGAAACTGATATCGTATAATGCCAAAGAGCACCACCTACATTTTCGATCTAAATTGGTTCCGTGCGGTAATAAACCGTGAAGATCCTGTGATGAGCAAGAGTCCATGTAATAATATCCTCTCAGAGACATCTAAATGATAATTGACAACCGTTTTGATTTCGATAAGGTCTCAGAGTCTCGCACAGGCCAATCCCCCACCTACCATCCCCTAATAACTTCAAATTTCTACAAGAGCTGCTTATTCTTAATAGCGGAATCATACACACACGATCTCCATAGTGAGGAGGAGATGTAATTCAACCGGGATTCCGTGAATCATGCCAAAGAATGTCCCATCAAGAGAACCTTGTGGGTCAGATGAAGGGCCTCATCTTATATTTCAAATCGCGAAGATTTTCCGCCAACTCCAAGAACAAATCGAAGGAGTTTTGGCACACCAAAGGCTTCCGTGTCTCAAGTACAGCCTCTGCACCCACGCCACCCATAAGGAGAGGTTCCTTTAAGTATCAGGACACTAGGCTTAGGGTTCTTAGGCAAACGTATGGGATTCCTGTCTCATCGGGGAGGATAAATACAGTTATCTCCCAAACCGATTCTCTATTTAGCTATAAAACTAACCTCGTTACCTATCTTTTGAAAATGACATTCACCGCCCATTAATGCTCCCAAAGAAGGAAAAACAAACGCCTCCTTTACTACCTTCCAATGCATCATAAATGATAATTCAACGAACATCACCTGATCTAAGATTAAGATCCAACGAGCCTTGAAAGGTTACCAAATATTAACCATTCAAGGTGATTCAAAGGATCAAAACCTAAAGTGTGAGAACAAGAATGACAAGTGAATACCCCATGCGAAAAACATGGAAACCCTTAGTCGCCTTTGGGGATCCTTCACCAATGGCCTTCTACTTCAAGGAGGAAGGGGTTTTAGCCACTCATCCTCTCGAAATCATCCTTAGAGTGGTGTTTGTCCAAATGAGAAAGAGAAAGAAAATGAGAGAAAATGAGAGAAAATCGGAGCTTTGTTTCTAAGTAGTTTCCCAAAATTTCAATAATAAAAAATTAAAAGTTCCTTCTATCTTGTCCTATCTCTCGCATTTCTAGCCATATTGCTTATACAAATTACCAAAACAACAAAAGCAAGAAACTATTACATAGGGATAATTTGGGAAGAAATAAAAAAGAGAGACAAAAAAAGTCAAAAAGAGTTGCAGGTAGACTCACAGGCAAGTTCACAGTGCGAAAATTCGCAGGGGTTGCAAAATTTCGCAACCCTTGCGAAATTGCAAGGGCTTTATGCACTTTCTTTGTTTTTTCATTCGTCCCGCCTTTCCGCCTTTCGGTTCTACGTACTGAGTTCCAATTGATTTCTTCATGCCTCTCGAACAGATCCCTATCTTCAATATGTATAGCTCATAAAACTACAAAATTTGCTATAAATTTTGATTAGAAGCATTGCTAGGTCCTTAACGTGCCAACTGGGTCAATCTGGCTTATTACTACGCAAAAAGTGCTCAAAACTCGGAGTGTTAAGAGTATGGAATTGCACTATTTGGGTAGTAATCAGTTCCGACCCTTGGTCAATTTCTCTGATATACCTCCTGAGGTGCCTCGCTTTGAAAAGATTTTCCACCAAGAACTTTAGACTTTGACACCAGTCGATCTCATGCCCATGATCTCTATGATAGTAGCACCGTAAGGATCTGTTTCTTTGGGAAGGATTCGCCTTAGACTACAAGTGTGCCATTTAAACTTGGCGGCAAGTCACGAATGATCGGGTACAACTCTCATAAAGTGTCGTTCAGGGGGAGGGGCTGAACTACTTCGGGGTTCTCTCTTCTTTGTGATCGATCACGTGATCGCTGTCACGCTTTGACCCTCCTTGGATTTGAGGCTCGCTTCCTGCATCTGACATATTTCTTCGCCCACTCGGCTCGTAATCATGACAAGCCTGGTCAGCCGCACCCGATATTGTCCTCCAACATTGAGTACATATAAGGCCGTCTATATAGTTCTTCCATCGTGTTTGGTGAGTCTAAGGATAGTGACTGGAAGAAAGGAGTAGATGGCGCAAAGCTTCTCCTAAAGTTTTGGAGGATTGCATCCATGCTATACGACTCTATTTGCTGGACGGCTTGCCCAAACCTCCTTGTGAAGTCACGGATTGATTCTTCTTCCTGTTTGATAATGGTTTGTAAGGAGCTAATGTTTCTCTTTTGTTGCACCGAGCAAAGATACTGTTATATGAATACGACCCATAGTTTGTAAAACGAATTTATTGAGTAGCATAGGAGCTTGTGAAACCCGAGCCCGGTAGTAGCTTATGGCCAGGTGAGAATACTTTTGCATAATGTAGTCGTTACCGACATTAGTCATTGCATGGCTATAATGGAGTATATGGTCGTAGGGATCAGTTGAGCCATCGAGCGTGGTGAAAGCTGGAATGGAAACGGTAGAGTCTGCTTCGTAATTAAGGATGTGTTGCGTGGAGTGAAGAGAGCATATCATCGGGTCTTTGAATTAGAGACCCGCCGGCATATAAAACGTTGGTGCATGTACCACTGAGTGGTAACGTGCACAGTCGGCAACGGCGGGTTCCCGAGGCTTGACTCGCCACTACTGTGCTATCTTCATACACCGCCTCTCTCCTTGCCCTACGAGATATACCACTAATAGCGTCACTGAGGGCAGGGTGAGGCGAAGGCCTTTTGCGTGATCTGGTCCTTGCGCTTTCCCTAACATTCTTTGCTAGCGAGAGATTTAGGGATGGGGAGCTACTTGAGGATAGTTCATCGTCTGCTGGGGTGTTGTCGTCGTTAGGAGGAATGGGCCCGTTCCCTTTATCGTGGGCGTCGATTGCACATCCGCGGACGCGTTCTCTCGTGCGTCTTTTCCAAGATCGCGACTTTTTTCAATTTAGGCCAGCAACTGGTCATTCTCACGTCGTAAGCGCTAGGCTTGATCCTGTAACTCTTTCATCTGTTTTGCTTTTTCTCTTTGCTTTCTCTCCATGTCCACAAAGCCCGATGGAAGGTGGTCTTTTGGCAATTGGTTCATCGGAATGATTGTCATTACGATTGCCTCGGGGCGGATCGGGAGCGTAGAATGGGGTGATGAAACTCACAAGTGATAAAGGTACTTGACAGTCGTTGAAGCCAAGCTCTTGTAGCCTGTAAATGAGACTTTCTATTCAATTCCCACATAAGGCACCAATTATTTGTGCATGTCGTCGACCTCGAGGCTTGGCAATGCGATATCCAGCTTTGCAAAAGGGCGTCAGGTGGCGATGGGTTAGCCACCTCTTTGATGATTAAGTCAGCAAAAACACGAAGAGGAAGAAGAAGAAGTTCGTACAATTGAGATTGCATACCTTCTCATCATGGAGATCCTCCTGATTTATAAAGGGTGGTTTGGAGAATCCCTCCATTTTTCTCCGGAAAGAATCTCATTTTTTTTAGGAGCCAATCTCTCTTTCATATCAGTAATTAACTTTATTAGGGATTAATCTTAGAGTAGTAAGGGATTTGGAAATTTAGAAATTCGGGGGATAAATACCTTTTGCGTATTTTCGCCTTTATCCCATTCTTACATAGTGAACTTTGCCATAAGTGGGACGGTTAAGCGGGGGTTTGGGACTGGGCGAGCTACCGCAGGGTGCGACCTTTGGGAGGATCTTGGCTTTGACCAGGATGGGCGTCGGTTCCCGTCTAGGTGGTGCTACCCAGGTTTTGATATGGAAGGAGGGCTTGGGCCGCCGCGTGTGGGCGGGCGGATCACGGTCGGGCCTTGGGCCATCGGGTGGTGGTCTAGTAGACCACTCACAGTGGGTTTCGCATTGGCAGTTGAATGGCGAGTTCGATCGATAGAGCCGTCGTCGAATCGTTTCGTTGGTATGCTGCGTATTTGGAATCTTAGAAGTATTTTTAAACATTTTGGATCTATCGACCTTATGGGCGCGAGGGTGATTCTTTTGTTATTAATCTGGATGTTGCGTCGTCGTACCAAGAGTTTTAAGCGAACTTTTGATTTTGTGTTTACATGCGATTGTATTCTTAATGCGAGATCAATAAATTTATCCATTTAAAATATATATATATATATATATATATATTTATTTATTTAATATAATTTTACATTTATATTTAAATAAAAAAAAAGTATTTCATTTAGAGTTGGAAATGGAGATTTATGGTTGCAGGTATCATTCTCATGATCATCACTGCATTTTATTCTTTACAGTTGGTGTTAGGGGATTATATCATATAACAACTGAACATGGAGTTTCGGGAAACCACAAACCTGAAATCTGAAAATGCAGAACACGAAAGATTTGGATTGGCTTCTCCAATGAGTTTCCTGGAAGAAAGGGAACGCTCGTGCGTCTTATCCACTCCTTCACTCTGTCCAGCCCAAAACAAACAGAGACAGACACCAAGCAACAAGGGCTCTCCCCAGCAGGTGTTCAGAACTTCGATGAGGTCGCCGACAGAGGCGAAAGCGTGGATCTAGTGGGGCCAGGAGTACCATATTTCTGCAAATCCATGGAGAATAATATATATATATATATATATATATATATATATATATAGAGAGAGAGAGAGAGAGAGAGAGAGAGAGAACTTGTAAGTACTTAGTGGAGCGTTTCAATTGCTAATATCTGATTAAGTACTCAATAATGCTTAGTATGGTGATGCTTCTCTTCCATGAATTCAAACTTGTTTTAGTTCACCAGCATTACTCATATTTTTTTTTTTTTTTTGATAACCAAGGGGTGATCGGTCCGCTTACGCATCCCCATAATCCCCTTGGGGCCCCGGAGAACCGACCGGGCATTACTCATATTGTTCCATAACAACATGATCGATAGAATTGAGCACACTATACACCATCCTATTTAGTAAATTATTCAGAATAAATAAATTGTTTTCTTATTTAAAATCCATTCAATAGTTGGTTGATGAAGCATTTCTCACCCTTTTAACATTTATAATTTTCAACCAAAAAAAATGTTTTTTAGTGCTTAAAAATGCTAGAAACAAGTGCATTTCCAAACAAGTTCTTAACCAGTTAATTCCAAGTATTCATAAAAAAATTTAAAAAGGTGGAAATCAGTACCAATATCAATAGAGCTCTAAATGTGCATAAAAGGGGTAGAGGAAACTATGAGAAAGCTTTATTGGCAATCTGAAATTCCAAGGAGTAGACATGGGATTTAGAGGAGCGCACACAGTTTATTTAAGCCCACAGTGGGGTGAAGTTGCTGAAGAAGTTATAAATGTGTTGGTTGATCTCATCTGGCTTTTCTTCATGGATGAAATGGCCAACTCCTTCCATCACAGCTACATCCTTCAACAACGGCGCAAACTTCTTTAATCTCTGCATGAATTCCTTGGTAGGGGCGTTATAAGTCATCCATGTTCCTGCTATTACGAACTTGCACAGATGGACAAACAGGTATTTAAACACCACTAACATGGATGAGGACCACATGGATGATATCGAAATTACCCTAATTTCCTTCCCAAATTGCGATTGAAATCAAAAGTGCTTTTGTTCTTACTCTAATCTCCTCTCAATCTGCCATCGAAAGCAAACTAGATATTTTGTTCTTGCTCTAATTTCAACCCCTATCCATTTGTTTCCCTAATTTCCCTCTAATCCGAGCTTCAAAATCAAAAGGGGCGAGTTTGTTGTTGCCTAACTTCTAACTCTAACTTCTAATTGTATTTAAAAAAAAAAAAAAAACAAAAAAAAAACTCAAACTTCTAATCCAATATCGAAATCAAAAGAGGAAAATTTTCCCTAATTTTGCCCTAATACGAGATCAAAATTTCCCTAATATGATATCGAAATTAAAGGGGAGAAAAAACCTAACTTCAATTTGCAAAAATGCAATAGGAGGTGAGACGGTTAGGAATAGATCTCCATCTCATTTCCGGTCATTCAAATCCCATTCCAAACTCCTTTTCTCCAATACACGCAAATCAAAGATCCCAAATACCAAAGAAATGATGAGCTTTATCTCCAAACCCCGTAAAGGATGTTGTGAGCTCCCAATTCCTGCATCCCCACAAAGAGGGAATAAAAGAATCCTGGGTTAAGTTAACCTACCAATGACAAGATTTATAAATTCTATTCTATTCTCATCCAAACAGTATGCTCTTGTTCGTTTATTCCGTGGTGTATAGGCAAGGGGAATAACGAAAAGAAAATCTTGTTGAAAAGAAAATATTGTTGAAAAATGACCAACTCTTGCAAAGCTGAGCACATGGGGATTGGGTTTAATATAAATATCGTATGCTTCCAACACTTAAATAGACAAAAGATAAATGATGTTAAGAAACCATCACAATGATGTAGTGAAGTGGGAGTTGCATGTATGTATATGGAACATTACATGCGTCGAGAACTCTGTAATGGTCGGAGTCCTCAGTGAAAACCCCGATTTTCTTATATTTAGAAGTGTAGTAATGAACTTCTTCCTCGGAGCAACCCGAGAGAAGGCAAGGCGATTGGAGTGGCCCGGGTCATCTCAGAAGGCTTTTTTTCCTTTGGTAGAAGAAGTGGAGAAGGGTAAGTGGTATGTGAAAATGCTTCAATACCCTATAGATGTACCAATCTCACCAAACTCGGTTTCTATAACCCACGGCTCCTATGACAAATACATTCCACCAATTAGCTACCCTCCTATTCAATATCCACATGGGAAGATAAAGAGAATGAGAGAGGTTTTCAAGGAAATTTTTACATTATTCGTAAACACTTACTACCAAAACTTGCAAAATTTATAGACAGCACCATTGTCCGGGTGAATGCTGGCCTTGATTCAGTCGCATTGCATATGTTGAAGACTATGTTTGTGGGGAGGAAGGTTAAGTCTATATAAGTAAGACTTTAACTTAATATCATAAGGTATTTTCTTGAGAGCGTAGGCTCAATAGATACCAAAAGCAAAGCGAAATTTGTAGGTTGAGGCGTAATGCTTGTTGGAAACTTGAACGAGTTTTTTTTTTTTTTTGGATAATTCAGAATTTATTCACCCAAGAAGGAGACAGCGCCCGACAAAGAATACAAAGATCAGGGCCGCAACCAGGACAAGAAAAGCGGACGTAGCTATACACATAAATGGGAGCGACGACGGCTTAGAAACAACCTGAAGCCACCGACAAAGACACAAGCCCACAATCAGAGACATGAAAAACAAAAACAAGAACGCTTCTGACCGGGCAAGGCGGCATATTTATGATCGCATATCAAGCATGCAACCTACCAGAATAAAATATTTATAGGGAAGGACCATCTCTCACACATTGATCGGTTTGCCGGACTAATCAACAACCTTCTGGAGACCCGAATCACGAGAGTCTAGTCATCGCCGTGGGGGCCAAAGATAGTATCGGTAGAGGCGTAGTTATTACTCATGAATTACCATTTGATGACCCATAAGTGGTAGATAATGTGGCGTAATCTTCGCGCCAATGAGCTTAAGGACTTTCCCTTGTTGGCAATTACCCACGAGGTCAGTTACTCCCAATTCCTTGGAGTTCTAGAGACCCCACACAACCATAGAATCCTCGCCAAATACATTTGTGAAATACTTGTAGAAGAATAAGTGGTTCCTGTCTTCAACATTAGCACGACAAAAAACACCACGATATATTTGATGAGCCCAGCCAGAAGCTTGTCTGATAACCAATACGATATATCTGATTGGCTGAGACAGTAAGCATGCCTCGATAGCAGGGAACCAAATCGAGTGCCAATTAACAATCGGCTTCTTTGGTCTAAAGTGGTTCAGCGAGCTTACGGTCAAAGCCAGACGGATCTAGAGTCCGAAGATATCCTCCTTAAGAGGCATCGACATGGTAATTGGCACAATTGTTCTTGATAGCAATAAGGTCTTTGATTAGCGATAGGCGATTCCACCCCGCTTCATCAATAACTCTGACCACCGCGAGCGTTACACTATGAATTCTTAGTCATACAAGATCCGCTCACCATAATAGGGGAGAGGAATAGCCGGGTTCCGAGGAAATCATGCCATAAAAATTAGCCGCCCGCCAGTCACCCGCCTTGTGCATTATGAAGTGCGATCCCTCTCTCTAAGTTGGAGAATTTTCCGCCCAGCTCGGGAACAACTACGTAGGGACCTTTGCATTCGGAGGAAACCCTGTGCGCGAGATAAAACCTCGCCCACGCCACCTGAGGAGTCTTCTTGCCAGACAGATTCGGACATGCTTCATAACATTTGATCATTGGTCTTTGTATGTACGAGGCCCTAAACCGCCCTCCTCAACTGGAAAACCTTTGATTCCTTGATCTTAGCCTGGCGAGCGCTTAGGAATTTCCGGACCATAAGAAGCTCTTGAATGATTTCAATCTTAGAAATAGTATACTTGGGGATAATAAGCAGTGCACCAGTACAATTGTATACGTATAAGACCCGAAACAATCGGTATGTCACACTTGACATAAAGATAGAGATTTGCTTGTCAAGGCGAATTAAGTAGTAATTCTTTGAATAAGAGGCATACGATCAGTGAGTGAGCCTTGTAGAAATCGGAGGGACTCCCGAATATCTCATAGAGAGCACGCTTGGTGAACCTGTGGTGTTCAACAAATCATTCCTAACTTCATCAGAGACTCCGGCTAGGAAAATGGCACTTTTACGCTTGTTCGCATGAGCCAGAAGCCGCATGAGCACAGCAGTGCGTCCATGAGAACTGCAGACAACGGAATTTGCGTCCCACGAGCAAAACATATCATGCGCAAAGCATAAAGTGGAGTTAGGTTGATACCCTTGCATGCAGGGTGAGCGGGAGCCCATGACTATTGGCGGCCCTTAGCTAAGGATGCGGAAAAGGCCTCCATTGCTAGGATGAATAAAAAGATGATAATGGGTCCCCTTGCCTTAACATAGCTTGCTGGCAAAAAACCCCTTGAAGCTCACCATTCTGAAATATAGAGAAGGATGGGGTAGTGATGCAAGAGCCATAATGCATTTCAAAAGGTAGTAGGGGTTCCCATCTGAGGATAGGATACTCGAGATACAGCCCTGACTAAGCGTGTCGTATGCCTTCATGATGTCAACCTTTAGCGCACACACAGGAGGGCCAGATATCACGATGGTAGTTTAACATAAAGGTCTTGGGTGATGGAACATTGTCGGCAGTAACAGGCCTTGTACAAAAATGGCTGTGATGGGGCGATAATGTACGGGAGACAACATTTAATTCTGCCCGACAATGATCTTCGAGATGCACTTATAGATGGTGTTGCAACAAGAAATAGGCCTATAATCGTGCATAGAACCAGGGTTGGGAACCTTAGGCACCAAAGCAATAATTGTACAATTAATCTCGCGAAGCATACTTCCAGATTCAAAGAAGGAACTCACGGTACTTGTGAGGGCGTCACTCGATAATACCCCCAGCGCCTTGAAAAAGCGCGAGGATAACCCGCCGGGGCCGGGAGCTTTGGAATCATCAATGGAAAATGGCACCTTGATCTCTTCATGGGAAATTGCTTTATTCGGCGTATCCATATCTTGAGGACCACTGAAGCCTTCCAATCTACATGCACCGGGCGGCTAGGCTGTGGGCTCATCGGAACATAAAATACCTTGGAAGTGCCTTCTGACTCCTGCTTGATGGCAGCCGGGTCTTCAGTTCTGCAACCATTCGCCATATTAATAACCTTTAAAGCACTTTCAGAGCATTACGAGCTTGGGCGACTTTGTGGAAGAATCTAGTGTTACGGTCCCAGAGTTTAAGCCCGAACTCTAGATTTTTGCTTGAAAACCCTCCTCAACGGCTAAGTCATGATAATTCTTTTTAAAGCGTCTCTTCCTCATTTCCCCGACATGGTATTAGAGGGGCGTTAAGCCTGACTGATTAGACGCTGGCAGTACCTCTTTGGCATACAGCCCGCTCATCTGTTTACCAAGGATCGAAATTGAAAGCTTTAAGGATAGCCTTCACACTTTTCAATTTGCTAGATTCAATCCCCGAAGACATAGAATCTAGAAAACTTCATCACTCAGCTTCCTTTACAAGCCCAATGAAGTCTGGATGATCAGCCCAGAAATTAAAGAATTTGAATGGGATAAGCTTTCTAGGCCAGTCGGATTTGTAGGCGGTAACGAAGCGATGATCAGATAACCGGAGGAGAAGCTTAGTGAGCGCGTGGGAACATGTAGTACGCATTCATTTTGAAGGCATTTGTCTAACTTCTAGCTATGAAGTTAACACCGCTTGACGGTTCATCAGTGAATAATGGCCCCACGAGCGGAACATCCATGGCTCGAGGAAAACGAGGCACTCGTGGAAGTCATTCATGGCGTGTCATTCAACATGTTGCCTCCGGACCTTTCCTTTGCTAAACACAGTGGTATTGAAGTCGCCCGCGTAATCAACGAGGTTTTGGCACACCAAGGGCTCACACCATAAGAGATGGCGCGGAAGCGCCTCTTCTATCCATGTAGTTGTTATGGGCGTACAGCTGCTTAGGAACCCGGGAGATGTTGCTCTTCGATACGAGTAAAATGGCAAAGCATAGCTTAGTCCGTGGAGTGAATAATATCAATCTTGACCTTCTCGGGTTTCCACAAATCCGATTCTGCCTAGCGAAGCATGCTCGTAGTTATGGAAAAGTCTCCACCCCGGGAAAAGAGAGTTGAAAATTACGTCTTTATTAGGGCACTTTTGAAGTCTCAGCGAGACAAATAAAATCAAGATCATGGAGACTTTACAAGGCACTTCTCTTTGCGAGGGGTCGATTCAGGCCCATATGTTCGAGGCGGGCACTTAACCATTGGGAAGAAATTAGAGTCCCCTGTCATTGGATCCTGCTTGAATTAAGCTAGAGATAGTTTCTTGATTTCTTAAAGCGTCTTCTGAGACGGAGGCACGGGCGTGAAGTGCAGCTCATCGACCCTTTTATGTGCACGAAAATTATCGATAATGGGGGAGGTATCTCAGAAAATTCGATGTTAGCATTGGATAACGGACCTCGCTTCCACATTAGGACCCTCTTCCTCGCTTTAGCGCTAGACATCGCAATGTGTTTCCATGCGACTTAGTGGGGCGTCAGCCTCAATAGCCACACTAGTGCCCCTACGTCATTTACTTCGGCTTGCATGCATTCACCGGGAGGATTGGATTACGAACAAGTGGACTTTTCGGCTGCTGCATGTATTCTACCGGTAGGAATAGCTTACGCACTAATGGTATTTCCGAAATTTTTGCTATCTTGACCCTTCACCCAGCTTCATGACTTCCTTCCCCGAAAAATGCCTCGTGCTTCTTGTTCCAGGAACCTTTCTTTCAGTCTCTTCTTAGCTTGACAATTTACCAGGTTATGGCCCGAGGCCAAACGCATTGAGCGGCGTGAGGCCCGAGGTATTCGACCCTTATTGTGGGAATAGCTGCCATTACCCCTGTCGGAACGCAGTTTAGGAATTCACAATCCCGACCGGCATACATCGAGGTGGCAAAGATAATCTTGTTTGGTTCGGTGGGTGGATCGAGGTGCGTGGGATGCAGATGGTGCTTCTTGATGTGCCCAGAACCGCGCGATGCTTATCCGATGTCCCGGAGAATGTTATAGAACTGACCAGTTAGGATAGATGATAAGCTGAATGTTGAGCATGTCCATTCCGGGCTTCCGTGCGTAATATGAGCGGTCTCACTGTAAGTCTTGGCGTGATCAAGTGTCCAGATTCTGCGTCCGTGCCTCGGGTCCACGAATCACGAGAAGAAGAATAAACCATTCTCGGTTGTAGATATTTCGGGCATCTCCTCTTGCCCCATAGTGCGTTAACGGAGAGTGCACCAGGGAACGGGAGGCGGCTTATCCGGGGTGTCTGCGAACATCCACATACACATGTCGATGCCACTCATTCACCGCCTCCACTTGCAGGAGCATGGCGACAACACCATGTCGGCATAATCACGGCGTGTGGGCTGCAACGGACCACTGTTTTCCTGAAGCATAGAGACGAAACTTTTCGAGATTTGACGGGGAGGATCGATAAATGTCTCCCGGATTAATGGTGTCCGGAGAATTTGGAGTTCTGATGCCCATTTTCCGCCACGCGCTGTCCCACAGTGAATCGCCATTCCTGCATGCTCGTCCGGCAAGGAAAGCGAACGAGGCCAAGATTTAGCGGGTGAGCTCAGTGGTTGAGCGCTCGTTGGGGGCGGAGACCATTGGGCGAGCTCGTTCGGGGCGGTAGAGCTTTGTTTCGGACCGATGGGCTGGCGTTCGCTCGACCACATTCCCGGCCACCCGGGAATCCAACCACCGACCTCGATATTACGGTCACGGTTGTCCATTGCGAGCCTCAACACAGCCAAAATATCCTGAGTCTCATACCCATGTCAGTAGGACCCCTCCTGATGATCGGCTTTCTCTTGAAGGCAGGCTGGGTTTGAGCTTCGGGAAATAAACCGACCAGATGCAGTTTTCCCCCGGTCGACCTTGGGACCGAAAATGGATCTGCGGTGTCAACAGGCCGGGATCTGCTCTACATTGAGATCGTCGGTGGTAGTGTTCTCAGTTGAACTTCATATGGTGAGTCCACACCTTTGCCATTTCGCTCAGGTGATGGCTTCTTGGCGCTAGAAGCCTTGATCTGCTTGCCAATGGGTATGGGAGACCCCACACTCCAGGAGCAGTGTGTAGATTGCGACCACACCGCGTAACCGGTTTGGGGAGGAGCTGTGCCGTAGTCGTGCGTCAGCGTTGGTTCCCTTTTGGAGCCCGAGCTGAGAAAACCCACCTTGGGAGGCCGAATATCACGTGGACCCCCTCCACCGGCACGGGACCCACCGCAGGTGACCATCTTCAATGCGAGTTGCCTGCTCAGATCGCTCCCGACCCACCACCATTTTCTTTCCAAAATCCTCTTTACTCTTTCCTTTGCTTTTTAGCTAGTTTCAAGTTGACTCTCACAATAGTTTTTAATTCATTACTATAGTCTGTGTGAAAGTCAGATTATCTCATCTAAAGTTCCAGAGTCATGTCAAGTCCACCCTCTCTACTCCTAGTCCTAAGAGAAGCTGGGAAGTATGGAATATTTCCACTTACTAAATTTTTAAGGTAAACTTTATGATATCTGTCTCTATTTAGTCGCTGAAATGAGCTGAAATTCTTTAGAAAATATATTATATTTCATTTTATTTGGTCTTCATCTAAGATGGACAGAAAAAATAGATATGACAAAACTTGCAAATTATCAAAATTTTGATTGTGGAAAGATTTGAGCGAAAGAAGTTCATGAAAAGGAATTCTTTCATGGCCTCAAAAGAATTAAAATGAACATATAAAATTGGAAGAAAAGAATAAATTCAGGGAGAAGACGTTTTCTTTACACTTTTCTTATCCATTTTTTATGAAAATTCCTAAACTAAATTTCCCGGAAGAAAAACAAAACCCTCTTTTTCGGCATTTCTGATTTCTCTGTCTTTTTTAGTTTTTCTGTTTGTCTTACGGGAGAGAATCTAAGATCGTTTGCAGAATGAAAAAGGAGACGAGATTAATAGAGAGGAAAGGAATGAAAAGTAACCTGAAATCTGCAAATCATCAAAATGTTTGATTGTGGAAAGATTTTAGTGAAAGAAGTTCATGAAAAGGAATTCTTTCATTGCCTCAAAATAATTAAAATGAACATATAAAATTGGAAGAAAATAAATAAATTCAGGAAGAAGATAATTTCTATAAACTTTTCTTATCCATTTTTTATGGAAATTTCTAAACTATTTTCCCAGAAGATACTTTCTGATTTCTCTATCTTTTTTAGTTTTTTTGGGAGAGAAAAGGAAAAAGGAAAGGAGATATTATTGACAGAGTAACGAAATGAAAACGAACCTAAAATCTGCAAATATAGTAGTCATCTCCAAAGAGAACAGGAAAGGCTTTCGAGAGGCTTCTGGGAGAGAAAGGGACGCTCAAATTCACCAAAGCCTTCACTCTATCAGGCCTGTACAGGCACAGGTACCAAGCCATAAATGCCCCCCAGTCATGCCCTACCACAAACACCTGATCCGCACCGATCGCATCAACCACTCCGATGATGTCGCCGACGACGTGCAAGCTTGTCGCGGGTTCCATCCTCCGGCGCGTCGCTGTCACCGTAACCGCGAACCTGAAATCTGCAGACATAGTAGTCATCTCCAAAGAGAGCAGAAAGGCTATCGAGAGGCTTCTGCCTAGGGTTTCTAGGAGAGAAAGGGACGCTTAAATTCACCAAAGCCTTCACTCTATCAGGCCTGTTCAGGCACAGGTACCAAGCCATATATGCCCCCCAGTCGTGCCCTACCACAAACACCTGATCCGCACCGATCGCATCAACCACTCCAATGAGCTACCGAACCATCACAGTACACTTATCAAAAATGAAAACCCACCGACCCTCAACTATATCTCAGCCAAGTAAAAAATCGAGATCTGGCACAAACAATGTATCGTTTGGCCAAAGGCCGAATTCTGAATAAAGGAGTTTTTCGACGCTTTAAGTTGAGAAGTCTTTGTTTTCAAGCGATATAGTTCGCTTTTCATGCGCGTAGTGCAGAAAATCTGATACCATCGAAACTTTTTTTTTTTTTTTTTGGATAAGTAAATTTATTAAAAAGGCGAATGTGACAATGATACAATCTGAAGCCCGTGTACTAGAAACGAAAAACGAATGTATACAAAGCATTAGGAAAGAGCGACGACCGAACAAAAACACGATAAGCGGCCAGCCAGGAGCTAATCTGACCACGCAGAAGAACCACATGACGAAACCCCAAAGAACTAAACGAGCTCACACACATTAAGACAAAAGCCAATCCGCCATGGCCGCGTATGGCAGGGCAAAAGCAGCGAGGACCACCCGATGGCCAGGCCCGACCCGAGCGAGAACCATCGATCACCCAGACAATCCTACCATGGTAAGAATATTAAGTGGAAATGACAGAAATCTCTCGCGCATTGCCACTGTTGATGCAAGGTTGGGGCGAAGTGATGGATGATCCGAGAAAGTTTAGGTAAAAGTCAAAATATGGGTTAGGGGTAGTTTTGGGCCCGAAATAGGTTATGGGCCAATTTGGAGATTTTCTAAGTTAAGAAAGGTGAATTTATGGTATATAAGGAAATGGGTATTTTAGGAAGGTTTTGGTAGTATGGAAACAAAATTTGGAAAGTTTTGGGTTGAGGTTGAAAATATGGTTATGGAAAATTTAGAGAAAAGATGAGATGGTGATGGAAAGAGTAGAGTTTGCACACAAGTGGTTACTTCTTAGGTTTAATGAAACGATGCCTCAGATGGATGATAAGAGTATGAAGGCGCGCGTCAACTATGGACGGGTTGATTGATAAGCGGGACAAAGACCGGCCAGTGAGAATCCACGAGTATGAATGCGAACTCGTCAAAGGGAATGCTTGAGGAATGAAAACGAAAAGCTGCTTAAGAAATACGAAAATATTATTAAATTTAGGCGATTGTCAAGCTACATTATGGGGGTATATATAGCCTCATGCTTTCTAAATCAAAAAAAGTAGCTTACACTATTAGGAAAAGAAACTTTCTAAATTACAGCGACTCACAAGAAAACTTTAAAATAAATAAAGCGAAACTTTTAAAATAAACAAAGCAAATCTTCCTAAAATAAATAAACAAACTTTCTAAAATAAATAAAGCAAATCTTAGTAAAAATAAATAAAGCAAACTTTCTAAAATTAATATGGCATTTTCCTGCATCCAGGGGGTTTGTCGAGTCGGCCAGTTTTCTTGGCGAATGAGGGTCGAGGAGTTTTCGTAGCGATGATGCGTCTTGACCTCCCGATCAGAGATTCTTCAATAATTAGGGCTGAATTACGATGTTAGGTCTGTGTTTATAGAGCTCTGCATCAATCGTATTTGGGAAAAAGACTTGCCTCAGTCTTCAGTGATAAACCCTCAAGTCATTAACATTGAACATTGGAGAAATTTTGTATTAAGTCGGCAGCGCAACTTGTAGGCATTCTCTCCCGATTTTACATAATCTTGAAAGGGCCATACCCTTATTCTTGAGCTTTCCAAACTTTCCCGGTGGAAACCTATCCCTTGCGAAGGTGTACCCAGACCAGATTCGCGGCCTCGAGCCCGACATACTTTGCGGCGATCTATTTTGCTTGTTCCACATGTTGGCATTCTTCTTCTCGATCTTCAAAGCGAACTTCTTCATGCAACTTCTTGATCTCTTTGGCTCACAACCGGCATCTCCACTAAATTGTTGAATAATAGTCGGATGGGGTGCTAATTCCATGGGTCCAATCGGTTGTAGTCCATAGACTACCTCAAATGGGCTTTCCCATTGAGTTCTATGCATGGACTGTGTAGAGCAAACTCAATTTGGGGTAGAATCAAATCCATTGTTCACGTTCTTTCCCACATAGCTCCTTGCCAAATTTCCCCGAAGCTTACATTAGTAACTTGGTTGACCATCAGTTTGAGGGTGATAAGAGGTACTAAACGGTAAAAATACGATTTTCTCCACAAGAGTTCTCAGTGACTAAGAAACTTAGAAGTCTCGATCACGAAACCATAGTCTTAGAATAACATGTAGGCGCACAATCTCTTTGAAGTCTGGTCGTGACATCACGAAGCATCATTAGACTTGTTGCATGGTCTGAAGTGAGCCATCTTTGAAAACACATCAGCGACCACGAGAATCGAATCTTTGTTTCTTTGTGTTAGGTAATCCCCGAAACAAAATCGACACCTCCTCCCCGCATGGCATATTTGGAATTGGCAATGGTGTATATAGTTCGCATTGTTTCCATGAGTTTTAGCCATCATGCACACAACACACTTCTTGTGAAATCTGCTTGATGTCTTTCTCTAGCTTAGGCGAAAGAAGTTTGCCTTCACTAGAGCTAAGGTTTCTGCTTCTGAAGTGTCCTCCTAATGTTCCACCATGCGAAACTCATCGAATACTCAATCTCGAGGAACAAGATGGGATGCATAGAGTGTTTCCTTTAAAGAAAACCGTCCATCCTTACAAAATCCTTGAAAGGCATCGCGCATACCTTCCATATTTCACGAATCGGCATCCTCTCGTATAGTTCTTTCAACACATCGAATAATCAGCTTCTTGGACTTGCATGAAGTCACTAGGGCATGTCTCCTACTCGAGCATCATGACAACGATTATGAACTCACCACGACACTATGCGATTGTGAAGTTATGCGCTTATAAGAATTCCACCATGTCGTGTCTTGATTCAACTTGTGCTAGTGGTTGATGAATTTTAGTGCTTCATATTTGAAGAAAAGCACAAATGGCTTGTAAAGCAGAGTATTGACTCTGATGAAATAAAGCTCTATAGATAGCATAAAACTCCTTGTCATGAGAGTGGGTACTTCCTTTTGCTTCATTTAACTTCTCACAAAGAAAGCGATGGGTCTTCAGCTGCGTAGGGCGACGCCAATCGACTTGAGATCGTCACACTCTGCCGAACTTTGTTGAAATCAGGTAAAACAGGCATGGGGCTTAGGTTACTTTCTTCTTAATCAACTTCGAAGCTTTCTTGGCAACACTAGTCCACTTGAATTTGTCTCCCGCGCTAAGCATTGATTCTGGGGAGCCATTATAGAGAGTGTCCACGAATAAATCTCTATAAAGGAAACGCTTCGCTGACTTCTCACATCATGGGATCGAGCTAGGGTTGGCGATTAAATGTCGCCTACATCTTGCCCGGTCGTCTCGATTCCATATTTAGTAACCACATGCTTGAGAAATATGATTCACATCGGCACTTAAGTCACACTTCTTCAAGTTGACAAATGTCGTTGCTCCACTTAGGATGAGAACAATTGCCTGAATGCTCCAGTGCTCAGTCCAATTTTCTTTATAGATCAAAATATCATCAAAGTATACATGACCAAAAATTTCCAATGCATGAAAGCAGGATATGATTCATAAACCTCATAAAAGTGCTAGGGGCATTGGATAGTCAAATGGCATCACCATCCACTCATAGAGGTCATCTCGAGTTTTAAGTAGTCTTCCATTCATCTCCTTCCCTCATCTAAATTTGATGGTATCCCTCCTCAAATCAATCTTAAGAAAAGAATGGATAGCACCATAAAGTTGATCCGGCAAATCATCGAGTCTTGGAATGGAAATCGATGTTGATAGTAATCTTGTTGACGTACTACTATCAACACATCCTCGAATCCATCCTTCTTTGGTACTAGCGGGGCGAGGAGCATATGAGGGCTCTTACTCTCTCGAATAAGCCCTTTGTTGAAGCGATCATCAACTTGTCTTGTAAGCTCTTGTGTTCTTTGGGACTCGTCCTTAAGGCGGTTGTGGGTAACGAGGAACTGGAGTGCGAATACATTTGATGTTGAATATCTCGTAGAAGCTGACCGTGTGGAATCTCCTAGTACTACATCGTAAATTACGCGGAATTGGCTCTACTTCTTTTGGGATCTCCTTCTACGCTCGGTTTCTTGATAACAACCAAGGCCGTCACATACGAACCGGCTCGATTCCTTTCTCGACTCGGATTTTTGACAATAGAATTTTGCTCTGCTTTGGTTTGGTGGGCGATGCGGGTTAAGGCAGTCTTCAAGACAATTTGTGGTATCCTTGCGGAATGTGTAAGTGTTCACGAGCCATATAAATGACTTTCTATCCTTATTGCCATGGCCTCCCAAGTAGCAGTGAAAATGAACATCCATGGAACAACATCACACCACATGCCTCGTCACGGTAGTGCTTTCGATTGTAAAAGAGACAAGGCACCTATGCTTTACCTTGATATCTACCCTCTTAAAACTGACTAAGTTTATAGGGTTTCGGATGTGGATCCATCTTCAAATTAAGCTTTTGCACCATCTCGAGGAAACCTGATTCTCGAAGCTCATTTATTAATAATAACGAGCAAACGCTGTCCTTAGATGTGCACTTTGTGTGAGACATTGGCCCATGACAATTCTCCTCGCTGCGGTACTTTATCTTAAGACTCCTTTGAAACTGACTAAGGAAGTCATGGTCGAGACATAGTAAGTTCATCCCTTATCTTCATGTTCAGATTCAATTACTCTTCGACATCTTCTTATAGACTTCATATTATTCTTCAATTAGAGGCGACCACTCGTCGGTTAGGACATTCGAAGCTATATGCCCAAATGAAATTGGCATTTAAAGCCTTTGCCTTGACTTAGAGGTAGACTCTTGTTTGTGGCTTGTGCACTTCACCTTTTACTTGAGGTTTAAAGGAGTGGACGCCTTCAGGACCCCTTGAAGTCGAATTCTTGGTAAATCCAACCTTCTTTAATCGGGTTGTAGTAAAACCCCGTACTTGTTTAGAGCCTGCGACTTTTAAGGCAAGCTTTATCACATCTTGAAAAGAGTATTATATGGTGCCAATTGAACGGTTTTAGGAAATTTCGAGACCTCAGGCAATGGTAGCGGACTGTGGGTGCTCCTCGACCCTCTGAGTCTCCTTTATCATCAAATTTTCAAACTTCGGTGAATACTCCTCCTTGATCGGATTCTGTTTGCCCAATTATGGTTCCCCCAAGCCATTAGGAGGCATGCTTTCATTGTCTGGTTGGTAGATTCGGAGCAGTTAGTTTACCGGAGAAGCTTCTCAGTGGGGTCTCGCGATTATATCTTGTGTATTTTGTCGTCTTAATGTTGAAGCGGGAACCATCTATTCTTAGGTTGCATTTCCACGGTGGTATTTGGCGAGAGGATTACATGGTTGTGTGGGGTCACAGAACTCAGGTGGGAGAAATGGTTGTTATGGGTAATTGCCATCGAGGAAGAATCCATGACTCTATTACGAGAAGATTGCATGAGGTGCTACTATACACTTGTGGGGTCATCGGAATAGAAGAATTCAAAGAGAACAACTATGCTCAATTTGACACTTATTTTCGCCTCATTTGTGTGATGATGTTAGACTTCGTATTTGAATTATTCGAGAAGGTTGTTGATAGTCCACACTGCAAACATATCAATGTGTGAAGAGATGGTCCTTCCCCATTATGTTTATCTCGGTGGGTTGGTTTGCGGTTGTGATTGTTGGGGCCTTGTTGCCTTGCGGGTTGTGTTTAGTTGTTTCTTTTACCGGGATTGTGGGCTTGTTTTTGTTAGAGGGGCTTTGTGTTCGGTGTACTGTTCCTATATTTATAGGGGTGGTATTGTCAGTTTTTCTTTGCCCATTCATGGCTCGGGCCTCTTTGCTTTGTATTCTTTGGTGGGCGTTGCCCAGTGTGCGTTCTTAATTATCGAAAAAAAAAAAGGACACGGATTGGAAGGGGAAGATATCTTGGCGATGGTGGAGGGAAGATACTTCGCTTAGTTCTTTCTTCGTCTTTTCGAGTTTCAATCTTCTTCTTGTCATCTCTCTGGCGCTGCCTCTAAATTTTCCCACAAAAGAAGCGTTCTTGCGCATCTTGATAGCCCTAACCTTCACCTTTGCTTCTCAGGGATCATAATATTCAAAGACCGTTCGACGGTATTAAACTGTGATCGAGAGTCATCGGCATGCATTCTTCCTTCAAATTCCGAATATCTGACTTTTGGATTGAATGCAGACTTTCATCATTCGTTTCTCATAGTAATCATCAGCCGGCGGTGTCGATCTTCATACCTTCCTCCATAATCATATTCTCTTGAATGTAGCGTCTTTAGGCTTCTTGCGCCTGGTAATCTCGAACTTGGCTAGGCGGCACAGGTTCCCTCGTCGAAACTTTCATCACCTTCACAGCCTATGAAGATGTTTGTATAGGATCATCATTGATAGCCATCTTCTTTTGTAGACGTTGAACCGGATTCAAGATCGGCAATGCGTTTTGCAATGGGGATTGAGAACTACTTGAACCATGATTAGGACTCTTGTCTCGAAACAGAATACTCTTTGGCTTATGATCGACCGTCATGGTCTTGAGCTCACGATACTTTGATGCAAGGTTGGGGCCAAGTGATGGATGATCAGTTTAGGTAAGTCAAAATATGGGTTAGGAGTAGTTTTTGGGCCAAAAAATAGGTTATGGACAATTTTGGAGATTTTTGAAGTTAAGAAAGGTGAATTTAGGGTATTTAGGAAGGGTTTTGGTAGTATGGAACAAGATTTGGAAAGTTTTGGGTTGAGGTTGAAAATATAGTTTGCTTGGAAGAGTTTAGAGAAAAGATGAGATGGTGATGGAAAGTGAGTTTGCACAGAGTGGTTACTTCTTGGAGTTTAATGGCGATACACAAGATGGATGATGAAGTGAAGGCGCCCTGATCCCGACTATGGACCGGGTTGATTGATAAAGCCCAGGACAAAGACTCGCACGAGGAATCCACAGAATTGTGAAGCCATGAGCTCGTCCCCCGAGGAATCCACCCGAGAGATAAGAGGAGCAGAGAGACTCTTGAGAGAAATGCTGAAAATATTGTTAGCTTGGCGATTGTGGCACATTATGGGGGTATATATGGCCTCATTACTTTCTAAATCAAAAGCGACACACTTTAACTAGGAAAGAACTTTCTAAATTACAAAAAAGCAACTCTAAAAGAAAACTTTCTAAAATAAATAAAAACAGAGCTTTCTAAAATAAACAAAGCAAAATCTTCCTAAAATATAATAAAAACAAACTTTCTAAAAATATGAAATAAAAGCAAATCTTAGTAAAAATAAATAAAGCAAACTTTCCAAGAATTAATATGGCGGCTCCACATCGGGGTTTGTCTGAGAGTCGACCACGTTTTTTGCGGGCTCAAGGCGAATGAGGTCAAGGTTTTCACATGTATTCAATGCGTCTTGACCTCCCGATGTTGCTTCAGCAATTAGGGCTGAATTCACGTGTTCGGTGTGTTTATAGAAGCTCTGCATCACACATTCCTTTGGTTGTCATAACTTTGGCGAAATTCTTAAAAGCAGAAACGTCATTACGGATAAGATGAAAAATAGCATCGGCGGGGAGAAAGAGATGCTCTCATGGCTTCTACTATTCCGTTGTCTCCACTGACAGTATATGGTTGCACCCAGCGCTGATCTGCAACTATAAGCGCTAAAGACTTCCCTTTAGTAGCACTAACCTCTGAGTCATTCTTCCAACTCATTGGTACGCCTAACATTCCCACATAACCTTAATATCTCGACGAATACCGGCGGAGGGTGGCGTAGAGCAAATGATTCGTCTTGACATTAGAGCAGTGCTAACATCGAGCTTTTATGCTTCTTTACTCACTGAAGAGCCTCCCCGAGAGATAGGATGTTCTCTACAATGGACAATGGGAATACCCATTTACATCAATAATAACTAAGAGGAGTTCCTAGATCACTTTGGTGCAATGACGATGGTAACAAATGATCAATTGTCTCCTCTTTCTCATGAAAGCATATATGTTTGCTAAGGTCGCCTTAACTGCTTTAAGTTTTAAGGGTTAAAACTTTTGCCCCGAGGCTTCAGAGCAAAAAAAAAAAACCCACATTTGTGGGAACCACAGAAATTTCAAATTAACATAAGAGACACAACATTTTCATATCGATCCACTTGGCCTTGAAGAGAAGCTGAAGATTTCCATTTTTGTCTCCTTGAAAAATATCGAGTCTTCTTAATTCTTAATAATTTGCTTTCCTTGAATGCTATTAGAAAAAGAGAGGATGTAAATCTGGAGGAATTCCCAATCATTGGAGGATGCAATAAAGTGGGATTAAAATGCATCATTTCCACTCCCACTGAAGAGTCCATGGGTTCATTTACTTTGAGGCGAAAGCTGTTATCAACGAAGAATATAGAGAGGGGAAAAGAAACACAAAAGCCTCATCTCCTTACCCAAGCGATATTCTAGAAGCGTAGTATACCATTCCCAAGCGGCATAGGGGAAAGATTATCATTATTTCTAATCTCCTTCAGGCAACTTGTCGAAGCACCTCTAAAAGAACAAGAGAACCAGCCTCCTCGTTCCTCCCCAAATTTCCAATGAATGACATTTTTTTTTTTTGGATAATTCCAGTGAATGACATTCCTCCATAGGGCATTCTTTTTGTTTGCAAAGCGCTAAATCCACTTACACAAAAGGGCCCTATTGAGAATAGAAAGGTCTCTAACCCCCAAACCTCCAATCCTTTTGTTTGTACAAACAGTGGACCATTTAACCAGGTGAGGCTTTTTATTCATATTACCTCCACTCCACAGAAAGTCTACGAATACGTTCTAACCTTGGTCCCAGCATACAGGAGATGAAAAAGAGACATGAAGTATAGTGGTAAGCATGACAAGGTGCTTCAAATGAGGGTTAACCTTCCTCCTTTGGAGATATACTGTCTCTTCCACAAAGTTAGCCTCTTTATGAACCATTCCTCTATCCCATCCCACATATCTATCGAATTATGAGGGGCACCCAAGGGGAGTCCCAAATAGGATGATGGAAGGGCCCTTACCTTATAACCCAGTTCCAAAGCTAAAACATCTACATCTATAATCCTCCCCATTGGAATAATCTCACTTTTATTCAAGTTAATCAGCAACCACTGAGATAACTAAACCCACATCAATAACAACTTAAAGTCGTCATTTTATCTTGATTTGCCCCATAAAGAGAATGGTATCATTCGCCTCTTGAGATGGCGATAACCATCCCTCCCATTTCACCACCACAGATACTCTGACTTGAAGCCCCCTTCCTTCTCTATCAATGAGATAGCTGAAGCCTCATGCGATCATAAGGTACGAGGATAAGAGGATCTCCACGTCTCGAAACCACAGAGCTCAGGAAGAAGCCAAATCTTATTTCCATTCACCTGACACTAAAGATGTTGTAGATATACCATCTTGTCGATTAACTATTTTATCAAAGCCTATTTTGCCGCGACTTGAGCGAGAAATCGATTCGGAGAAATGGTCATAAGCTTTTTCTATATCTAATTTACCAAGGCCCTTCTCCTTTCTTCTTATCAAATAATCAACAACACCTCATTTTGCAAATTTAAAATTTGCATGATTCACTGAACCTGTGGTTGAGAGTTTTAAGGCTATGTGAAGAATTCTAGAACTCTCACGGAATTGGGAGAATGAGTTCTTATAGGTAATAGCTACGAAAGAAATCCTTTTGTTACGTCACGAGAGGATTGCCCAGGGGTGCTACCATCTATCACTTGTGGAGGCAATGGAATAGTGAATTTATAGTATGTATTATCCGGTGATGGCATTTTCATCTCATTTGTAATGATGTCGGTGAGAATCTCAGAAGTTTCCAGGAAGGTGGTAAGATAATCCAAGACAACGAGCTATGTGTGAGAGATGGTCCTTCCCTCTTAACATTCTTGACATTGGTGCTTCGTTTGGTTGATTGATGGTTTGCCGTTCTTTGGTTGGGTCCTTATTGTGTTGGGCACAGGTGTCTTCTTCGGGTTATTAGTTTGGGCTTTGGGTGTGGTGACTGCGGGATGTGGGTGGGTGCTATTTGTTTTGTTTTGCTATCCTTGGTTGTTGTTGGTTTGTTACGAGGCATTGCCTTCCATGAGTTTTAGGGGAGGTGCTGTCAGTTTCTGTAATTTTGGGCCTTTGAATTAGTGTATTCTTTAGTTTGTGAGGCTTTGCTTTTGAAATAAATGTACTTATCCAAAAAAAAAAATTAAAGAGTTTGCATCTAAGATGCAGTGAACCTCGACAAACGCATTTTGGGAGATTGACACAACCTAACCCACCACCTTTTGACTATTGCAGAACCTTTGCCAAATTTTTGTATAAACCCCCAGTTGAGTTGGCTAAAGTCATTTATATCATTGCATTCTCATTTTGGGAACCAACACTAGAAAAGTGGAGTTAAGGCTTCTAACAAGCATGTTATTTTTTTTTACTTATCCAAAAAAAAAAAAAAAAAAAGCATGTTATTTTCATGAAATTCTTTGAAAAAACTCATAATTTTTTCCTTCACAAAATCTAGTTGAATTCTAGAAAGCTATGGAAAAACCATCAGGCTTGGCATTTTTCCCATTCAAGTTGTGCGTTGTAAGAACCTCTTCCATAATAGAAAGGGTCTTCCGAGTTTGGTAACCTCACATCTTCGATTTCACATGGCTCGGAAGCGATATACTCGAGCATGACTACAAGGTCAGAAAGGAAGCCTTATAGGCACGATGCCTCCTCTTAATGGCTGCTTCCTTTTCAAACCAAATTCCATTGATTTTGATTTTCTTAATAAAGTTTCTTCTCTTATGAGAGTTAGCCATTTTATGAAAAAATAAACATGTATTTCTATCTCCCTCCTTTAGCTAAAGTTCTCTAGACTTTTGCCTCCATAACACTTCCTCCATAAGAGATCAATATTTGTAGTCCTTCCTAGCCAGGTTTCTCTCCTCTATTTCCTCTAAAGTTAACAAGTTATCCTTCTTTTTAACATCCCGGTTAGTCCTTAAAGCCCTCTTCTTTTAGCCACATATTTTCGAAATGAAAAGGTATAGGGCCCGTCCACGATACCCCAGCCTCGTAGCATGATTAGACAATGATATGAGATTGGCTTGGGCGGTGTCAGTTGAATAACATTGGCGAAGTGGCTTTCCCGATCATTTTGATCTTAAAAACAGTCAATTTCGAACAATGAACAATTCATGCTACCTCCCCTCTAGGTAAAAGGGTCGGCCCCCTTGTAAGGGAATATATCAGAGCTCCAATTCTTCTATGACTTCTGAAAAGTGTCTCATAGATGAAGACATTCTTCCCCATTTCTTACGTTCACAGGGGAAACGAACCACATTAAAATCCCCACCCACACACCAAGAATGATAAAGAAAACCTCTAATAGGAATAATTCACTCTCAAAGGATTCCTGCTACTATCCCTTTATGGGGCCGTAAATACTAATAGACATCCTCACGAAATCATTACACAATTCTTGAACAGCATGAGAGATCGAAAGCAGTCCAAACTCCCATATATACTAGTTAAAAAGCCGCTGTCCTTAAAACAAGAATTCCCCACAGTGAAAGCTCGCCGGCATCCACGTCCCCGATCAGCTGCTCTAGCTTCTGAACAATCTAAATGTCGTACATAATTTTGTCTCTTAAAGACACGCTAAATCCTTTGGGGACTATTGAGCTTTATCACCTTTTCTTATCAGGTCATTGCTTCCTTTCATTCGAAAGTCTTTATTTCATTGGAGTTTTAAGAGCAATTCCCCTCTGTCCCTGCTAGGACCCCTCCCTTTGTTCAGCCCTTTGTAGTTAATTGAAAATTCCAACTTTTTTAGTTCCCTTTACTTTTGTGAAACCTTCTAACCCTTTAATCAATTGATTCCTTATAGAAGAACAATATCACTCCTTATGTCCATGCTTAGAAAAACTGAAATTCTTGAATTTAAGCAGCACAACTTTCTTCCTGACTTCATTTCCTTTTCGAGAAGCAGTCATTGAAACTCTTTCAGAACTCCTTTTACGAATCAGGCGTAGTTTCTTTAGGATTTAAATAACACTCCTTGCCATCCGTATCAACGATGCAAGGAGGGATATGGGCTTCACCAACTTCTTCCTTCATAGAGTCCCTAAGAAGAAGAACTCAGTCGAATATAGAAAGTGGAAGAAGGGTATCCCAACCCCCTAAGGAAGGGGGAGAAGCCCTCTTATACCTACAATACATCTTTGCATCGGTTTCGTGATGGAGCTTGGTTTCATAGAGGAAGAAATTAGCTCAGCACTCTTTGAATCGACTTCTAGGGTTTGCACAATCAGCGAGTGTCTTGAATTTTATATTCCAAAGAGCATCAATGTGGGGAAGGGGTTGTCAAAAAGAGCTCTACCGTTTCAATTAAAGGAGTGGATGTGGATCCTAAGCCTATTTCCTGATCCTGTCCATAAGGGGGATCAATGCTTTGGACCTCTAGTTCAGGCCTCATAAGAGACCTCATTTCTATTGGTTCGGGATGTGGATCCACTTCCTTAGCAGGCACAATTTGGTTCCAAGCATTGATGATATTAGCTTTTGGAGGCAGTTGGTCTGACGCCTTTCTATCCCCCATTTCAATAGCCTTCTTTACCTTTTTATCTCCCACATAAACAACCTTTTCAACATAATCACATCATCCTCATGTCTTTATTGGGCGTTCCACTTCAACTCCTACCCCTTGTCTCCACCATTCCTCTTGCTCTCTTTTCGCTTGAGACCCACATCTCTTCAACCTTGGGAGTCGAAATTGCCTTCCTTTTAACGAACTGGCAGGCTTCTTTACTAGACTAATACGGGGTGGGATCTCCCACCATAACTGAATGTAAAAACTTTTTGTTCCATCTACCACTTTCGATGAGTTTGGAAAAAACCTTCCGTCACTTTGACCAACATTCTAGCCTAAGATAACTCAGTCATGAACCCCATGCTTTCATCAACTGCAATAAAACCTCCACAACTCTCTCATATCCTTTTCAATATTTTTTTACTCCATAGATGAGCAGAGCGTCCCTTTAATCGAGCCTTACTATTTGTTGAAGTTTTTGCGCAATCGATGTCATGACCAGTCAACACAATTGGAGTATTTTTCCTTTGAATATCCTTTTACCTATTTTCAATACCATCTCTACCTCCTTAGGGTTGTGGAACTCAAAAAGCAAAAGCCCCTTCCCAATTGTACAACCTTAAATAACCCCTCCAAGTTCCACAAAAATTTTCCCCAAGTCCTCATAGTCTCCGTCAGAGAGGGTTAAGCCACCTCTCCACATACCCAGAGCAATAATCTAATTCCTACTTCATTCTCACTCAGCCTCAATCGCATGTTGCCTCGCGGGAGATAGTTTATGTTTCAAAACTTCCAAAAAACAATTTGATTCCTATCTTTGAGCGCTTCAACTCCTTGGTCATCCCCCCTGTAGAGGTTCTACTAGGTTTTTCTTTTTTTGGTTCCACCCTAAGATTACGAAGTTTCCTTGAAAGCAATCGCCACCCACCAAGTATACCCTTACCTTCGGGAACACCAATGTTGAAACTCTTTAGAGAAACAATATATTAAGACAAAGAAGGAAAGTCGTGTACTTGCTACCCTCTTCCTCCCAAGCAATATACCATCATGCATTCTTTGTACACTCTCTCACACTCCTATATTATTCGATAGACGACTTTTAAGCGTAATCTCCAAAATCGACCCATGTAGTAAAACCTTTGCTTCTCTCACGAATACCCATGACCTCTTTCCAACTTCTTCCACCTGAATCTCAGAGGACTTTTGCCTCCCATGTGAACTAGGCCTTCTGGCTCTCATGTGAATTTAGTAACACTGAGAAAGTAAACCTTTCCACGAAAAAGGACCAATTTTCCGTAAACTCCACAACCAAATAGAATTCGGTCTACAAACCTCAGAAACATACTACGTTGATGCCTCCTAAATCACAAATAATCCTTTGTAGCAGTCAAAGAAACCTTAGGAACATTTTTGTGACCAGACCTTTAAAAGCTAAAAATAACAAATCAGTGCGAATGGTGAAACCAAGTGTGTAGAGGACACATGTTGGCGGTCGCGACCAAGGTGGAGGAGGCATGTTGCCAAGATCACTCACAGCGCTTTCAGCGCTGGCCCAGTGCATGGGAAATGGGTGCATATTTCCGGATCGGTGCGTGTGGGACACGTGGCGAGTTCTAACCAGGACTTGGTGTCTCGCGCTCGTCGGCGTAGACATGTCTCCATGCCCGAGGCGGTGTTATCCACACTCCCACGTGACGTGAGATCCGAGACTCACTTCTCTTGGTGGTGTTATGTTGCGGGAAGAAAGATTTATGCTTCAGTAGTCTATGAGGCTGGGGAGTCTGACCCTCTAAACCTCATTCTCTTCTTTCATGCATAATTTCAAGCTAAAACCAAGGTTCTCAATTATAAATCAAATCAAATTAAAAACTATTCTATATAAGATTTCCCATGGAATTGTGAGCGCCATAATCTTTAGACCTACTACTCAATGGGCCCAAAGCCTGCCTAGCCTGCGTTGTGAAACGACTCAAGCCCACTTAACTAATTAAAACCAGGGGGCACTACCTAGACGGGAGAATCCTAAAGCCCGAGTGTCATCCCATAAACTAGCTCCAAGGTGGCCCATCTAGGATTTCGAGTCCCACAGTGGTAGCTATCCTACAGCATGCTTGAATTTCGTTATGGATAAATATGAATGCGGAAAATTCACAAAGAGATATTTATTGGCAATTTCCAGGTTCTAAATCCCTTATTTCTTAGAAGATTAATCCTTAATAGGGAAAAAGAGATTTTATCCCTAAAATTAAGAGGAGATTCATGAACCATGCCTTATTGGGAAGATCTCCCACATGGTAAGGGGATTCCAACTAGGAGAACTCTACTTTTTCTTCTCCATCTTTTGCTGACTTAATCATCGACGAGCGTGGTTGGCACACCGCCGTTGGATCATACAATGCTCGGAGGTTCGACGATCAGGTAACAACAATTGGCACGAGTCTGGGGCTGAACAAAGTCTGCCGTATCTGAATAAAGATGACTTTAACAATTGTTTAATAGCCCTCAGTTGCACAGGCTCTGCAAATTCCCCCTCCCATACGATTTGTTAAAAGCCTTGATGTCAATAATCCAATGATCTAATTGCTAGAGGATCAATTTCTCCATTGGAGTTAGGACATGGAGAGGAAATAGAGGAAGCGAAGTAATCTGGGATGAAGGATTGCGGAGTCATGTGGCGCTTGCGATGGGAGGGAATGACTAGTTATAGGCTAGGATAGAAAAAAGTCGTGATCTTGGAAAGAGATATACGAGATAGCGGTCAGTACATTGCATCGATCGCTCTTAATATAGGGAAGGGCCCATTATCCTTAACGATGTTGATGCCCGACAAATGATGAGTTATCCCTTCGGAGATTCACAATCTTTGACTCTCTTACCATAAAGAGATTCTCGAAACCTGAAAGGTCGAATCGCGTAAGAGGCTTTCACATCACCCTGCATTTAGTGATTCCATTAGTGGCGCATCCCATAGGGCAAGGAGAGAGGCAAGCGGGGAGCGAACAGTAGTTCATGCCCTTGGGAATCTTATTTGTGTGCCTTAAGGTATGGATGCCACCAATGTGCCCGTGGGCGTAAGTACTATCTGGCTTATACGATGCACTTTAGTGCGGGGCCCCGACGTTCTATATGCCACTTGTCACCTTAATTTGGAGACTAGATGACATGCTCTCTTCGCCCCTAGGGCAACACATTCTTGACTATGAGCCACCTCGAGGGTTTGTCATCTTGACCTTCATACGTTCAGCATTTCGGTAGCCACTTATGATCATGCTCTCCATTATAATTAGAAGCGATGATACTAAGCGTCGTGATGGCCGTTGTTGTGTAAAGTATTCCCAGCTAGTTTGCAGGGGCCTGAGCTAGCTTGGTTCCACAATCTCTCGCATAACTCAATAAACTCGTTCAATGAACTGTGGGCGACATTCGTGTCCTTGTTATCTTTGTTTGATCTGAAAGAACGGAACATCGGAGTTCCTTCTGGACTATTCTCAAAGAAATGGAAGTCTATTTGAGACTTCACAAGGAGGTTCAGGCAAGCGAGTCAACGGATAAAATCGCCTCTTGGATTTAGTCACTCAACTTTAGGAGAAGCTTTACACTATCTCTCCTTTCTTAGGTCATATCTTTTAGACAAATTGCGGCTTGATGAAAGAATTATACGAGGTGGGCTAATAGGTACTGTCTTTGGAGAACAATATCAATTAGCCAGCAGCCAAGGCGTCGATTCTGAGACAGCCGAATTGAGAGAAATAAGCCCCCTGGGAAGAAGTCGTCCGAGTCTAAGGAAGGTTAGAGCAGAGATCGAAAGCGATCCTATGATCAGTCACAGAAAAAGAGAGAGGTCCCGTAATTCACCCCCCTAAACGTCTCGTATGAGTGGCTATTACCCATCATTCGCGACTTGTTAGAGTTTAAATGGCTTGCATCGATCCAGACAGATCCCTTCTAAAGAAACAAATTCGTGCAGTGCGATTATCATAGAGATCATGGGCATGAGACAAACAGGTGCCGAAGCCTAAAGTTCTTGGTGGAAAAGCTTATAAAAGCAGGACACCTGAGGAGGTATATCCAAGAAATTGACCACGGGGTGGAATTATTAGGCTGTGGATAGAATGTAGTGACACCGACGATCCACTTGGAATCGATTCGGCCGTAAACTATATCTTGGCGGCCGGTTGGCAATTAGTATCGGTCGAAGAAATTTATGAAGAAGCTCTTGGGAGCCACCATAGTTAAGGCCATGGTAAATGCTATCCATGTAGAAGGTGGACATGGAACGAGCCAATGGTATTTATATCCTTCTCTCTGTCAGCGAATGGGATTATTGTACTTACTTATTTATGTGTACTAGTACTCACCCTTTGTATTAACGGTTTTGATATGCATTGGGTATTGGTAGATCTTGGTAGTGTGGAAGACTTGTTGCAACTACTAGCCTTTAAGTAGATGAAGCTTTCCTTAGGTGTGCCGACTCGGTCGGGAATCCTCTGGAGTTTTAATGGTGCAGCTCTTTTAGTAACAACAGAGATGTCGCGCTCATTGTAAAAGTCGAGCCAGTCACTTAACAAGTTTTGTTCTCGGTCGTCAGACTTTAGGCCTTACAGCATACCGTAATGGGTGAGCTACAAAATTTGCGCTCGATGAAAGTTATCCCTTGTTTTACCATCAAATGGTCGAATTTATTTGATTAACGTTGGGCGGGTTGGCGTTTAAGCGATCAGTAGCCTGGGAATGGAGTGTTATCAACTATACGTATAAGACGAGAGGGGAGAAAAGCAGAAGTCCTCCCTCCGAATATCGAACCCCTTGCATAACGATCACGGTTATTTGCTTAGATCGAGAGGGCGGAAGAGAAGGATCCGTGGCTATGGATCCCACGGAAAGTATCGTTGGATCGCGTCGGAAAAGTTCATGTATGTCGGTTCTCATTATCCAGTAGAAGAAAAAGAGCGATTCACGACTCGTCTTTATTGAATAATATAAATGTATTTTCCTGGATCCACTTAGATATAGTTGGAATTAATCCAACAGTGGCCTCTCACAAACTGAATATTATTCCCGTAACTAGACCAGTAAGACAGAAAGTGAGGCGTTTCCACCCAACCCGCCATTAAATTATTCAGACGGAAGTAGACAACTTATTGAGAGCATATTTCATCAGAGAAGTGAAGTACCCCGAGTGGCTAGCCAACGTTGTGGTGGTTCCCAGAGCGATAGTAAGCGGTATGTGTAGATTACCTTGACCTCAGCGAAACTGCCCGAATGATAAGCTTCCACTATCTTGCAGCGAATAGATCAAATCGTTGATGCTTCAGCGAGTTAGGCCTGAGACATTGTCATTTACGGGCGCTTTCTCTAGATATCATCAGTTCATTGCACCCGGCTGACCGCAAGAAAGCGACCTTTATTACATGAGTTATCTTTGCTCTGATATGAGTGCCTTTTGGCTTGTAGAAAGCTAGAATGACTTACCTAAGATTAGTATTAAGATATTAGACCCCTTTGTTGGGCAACACCATGAAGCTATATCGGCGACCTGCGCTAAAATCGAAAACTTGACCACGCAGCATCTACAAGAAGCCTTTGAACCAATACGAAGGTCTGACATGTGTTTGGAAGTCAATTTGGGCAAGTTATTTAGGCTTTATGGTGACAGAAGGATAGAGGCTAATCTATTCAACTCAGCTTCTCTTGGACTCTCGAGCTCCTACAGAAAAGAATTACGCAAACTAAGCTGGCCATTGGAAGCTCCACGGGCGGTTCATATCTCGTTACACAGATCGGTTAAAACCAATTTTTATCACTCTAAGGGGAGCCAAAAGGGCCGGCTGGAATGAGGAATGTGACTAGGCTTTCATGGCAATCAAACAATATCTTACCGAACCACCAATTCTAGATAGCCCAAGGGCAGGTGATACACTATATCTTTACTGCGATCATCAGAAGCCTCGATAAGTGCGCGGCTTTGTTCACAAAAGTGAAAACCAAGCGAGACTAATATTCTTCGTAGCAAATCTCTGCCTCGACGAAACCCGGTATACCCCATCTTGAACAAACGTGCGGCCCTTAGATGTGGCGGTAGAAGCTTAAGCCTACTTCGACGCACCACGCCATCGTGGTAACCAATCTGCACTTTGAAGCACTATACACAAGCTTTGACCGCTATCAGAAGGATGAAGTAGGGTGGGCAATTATTCGCGAATTAGTATAATATAAGTCGCTTGGCATTGAAGAGCGAATCTTGCCATACTTTTAGCGAAGTTCCCAATGAGATGCGAACCGGATAAGCGTGTTGGTGGATCCTTAATGTAAACGATACATCTCATCAAATGAGAGCTAGAGTTGGGTTGCAACTTAAAGCCCCAACTGGGGAAAGGATAGAACAGGCCATACAGCTAGACTTCCCCGCATCTAATAATGAGACTGAATAAGAAGCAATCCTAACCGGAATTGACCTCACAACTTTATCCCTCACAGGGAGCTCGGTTGGCTTAGAGACCGCCCCTCCAAGCGATGGATCCGGAGTTGAGCCTCCGAGAGAACAGGGAACACCGGCAGTTCTCAGAGGCCCAAGGATTATGGGGATGTGTAAGCGGATAGATCACCCACTGGTTATCAAAAAAAAAAAAATTGACCTCACCGGCTTACGTATCTTGAAAAAAAATCAAATATCTGAGTGATTCTTACTTGGTAATAGGGCAAATGAAAGGAGAATCTGAAGCGTGAGACAGTAGCATGATCAAAGTATGTATGTACGGTTAATTTCACATTTAGAGAGTTTGTGGCTTGGTTGTGAGCATATCGAGGAATTTGAATGAAAAGAGCGGATCGTTGAGCGTGGTGAATGCATCCCTCCTAATAAAAGAAATGGTAT